>CM022399.1:14280336-14785155 GCA_011833715.1 Carcinoscorpius rotundicauda | reverse complement strand
CAACTTTATAATGCCCCCACGGCTGAAAAGACGAGCATGTTTGGTGTTACTGGGATTCAAATTTGCGACCTTCAGATTACGAGTCGAGTATCTTAACTATCTGGCCATGCCGGACCCCTAACTACAGTAAACCTGTGTTTACATAGGATTTAAAGAATATGTAGTTTAGCCGGTAAGCTGTTTAATATGCCAAAAATAAGTATCAAATTTAATTTATCTTTTGGTTCATGATATGTAATCGAGTAAAAATTGCTTTGGAGAATTCCACTCGCCATCAGTAAATTTGAAGAACAAGACTGGTCTTAGTGCGCACTATGAGTATCTGAGTGTTAAATTCATAATCTAGTTTTTAGTGAAGGTTTGACATGATTTGTTTTCAATTTTGCGCAAAGCTACACGAGGGTTATTTGCACTAGCCGTCTCTAATTTAGCATTGTAGGACCAGACGGAAGGCAATTAGTCATCACCACCCACCGCCAATTCTTGGGTTACTCTTTTATCAACGAATAGTGGGATTGAGCGTGACATTACAATGTTCCCACGGCTGAAAGAGTTAGCTTGTTTGGTGCGACGGGGATTCGAACCCGCGACCCTCGTATTACGAGTCGAGTGCCTTGACCACCTGGCCATTCCAGGCCAAATTGTGAAGGAGTTCTGAAAATAAGGAAATTAATATTTGATTAAAACTAAAGTAAACGATGTTGAAACTGTTTTGTGTAGTTTTTCATTAAATACTCTGAAGACATTTTCACCTGAGTTAATTACTGCAGTATTCTATGAAAAAATAATGATTACATTTAAAATTAAGCTGCATTATGACCTTAACCAGTTTAGAGTGGTTGATTTCATAAGGTAAAATGTGCTAAACCCTCAATTAGATACTGTATCTCTTTATCACATATCTTGCAAGGTTCAGCAGTCTTAGATATGTTGATCAGAACTCAATTCACTAAGACATGAATATTAATTAGTATTTATTAACATTCATAAGTTTTCAGATATTATTCTATATTAATTCTTTTCATTCCCATTAATTATTTGTGTATTTCTTTCTACGTTGTTAACAGGTGAATTTTCCTTTTAAATCTTTTATGTAGTAATAGGTTTTGAATGCACTTTCAGTCAGCTGTGACTCAGCATGTTGTTAAGTGATGATGGAGGTGATTAAGCAGATACATTTTTTATATGCAAAAACGGCTCTTCTGGGCCCAAAAAACACTTCAAATAGAAGAGCGAACAACGACTTCTATATAGGAGAAACAAGTAGAAAAATGGAAACCAGATTCAAAGAACATAAAAAGTCACCTTCACACGTTTTCGAACACTGCAAGTCAAATGGACACAACATAACCATAGAAAACACTAAAATACTAAATAAAGAAACAAACATAAACAAACGAAAAATTAAAGAAGCCTTACTTATACAACAACTCAAGCCCAAAATAAACCAATATAAAGGAACACCATTATACCTATATTAATATTATAGACAAAATTATATATTCAAACCGCGCCCTCTACATTGCAACACTCAATTATACAACCCCTCCCAAACATGTGGTCAGCTTCCGACCAGTAACCCTTTCTTTGTGAACCTGACGATGACCGAAGAAGGTCGAAACGTTGTTCGCTCTTCTATTTGAAGTGTTTTCTGGGCCCAGAAGAGCCGTTTTTGCATATAAAAGTTCTCAACAAGTGGGTTTCTCGACATCACTGATAAGCAGATACAGTTCTGAAATTTTTGTCTTCAAAAGAGCACGCTAATAAGATTGAAGTTGTTTAGTTAAAGATTATGGTAATAAAATTTAAGTTGTTTATAGAAAGAGCACGCTAATAAGATTGAAGTTGTTGATTTAAAGATTGTACTAATAAAATTTAAGTTGTTTATAGAAAGAGCATGCTAATAAGATCGAAGTTGTTTATAGAAATATTATTCTAATAAGATTGAAGTTGTTTATAGAAATAGCATGCTAATAAGACTGAAGTTGTTTATTTAAAGATTATGCTGATAAAATTTAAGTTGTTTATAGAAATATTATTCTAATAAGATCGAAGTTGTTTATAGAAATATTATTCTAATAAGATTGAAGTTGTTTATAGAAATAGCATGCTTATAAGATCGAAGTTTTTATTTAAAGAGCATGTTAATAGGACTGAAGTTGTTTATTGAAAGAGCATGCTAATAAGATTGAAGTTGTTTATAGGAAAAACATGCTAATAAGATCGAAGTTGTTTATAGAAAGGGCATTCTAATAAGATTGAAGTTGTTTATAGAAAGAGAATGCTAATAAGATTGAAGTTTTTATTTAAAGAGCATGCTAGTAAAACTGAATTTGTTTATTTAAAAAGCATGTTAATAAGACTGAAGTTGTTTATTTAAAGAGCATGCTAATAAGACTGAAGTTGTTTATTTAAAGAGCATGCTAATAAAATTGAAGTTGTTTATAGAAAAAGCATGCTTTAAAGATCGAAGTTGTTTATTTAAAGAGCATGCTAATAAAATTGAAGTTGTTTATAGAAAGAGCATGCTTTAAAGATCGAAGTTTTTATTTAAAGAGCATGCTAGTAAAACTGAATTTATTTAAAAAGCATGTTAATAAGACTGAAGTTGTTTATTTAAAGAGCATGCTAATAAGATTGAAGTTGTTTATTTAAAGAGCATGCTAATAAGATTGAAGTTGTTTATAGAAAGAGCATGCTAATAAGATTGAAGTTGTTTATAGAAAGAGCATGCTTTTAAGATCGAAGTTTTTATTTAAAGAGCATTTTGATAAGATTAAAGTTTCTGAAAGACTTAATAGTTATTTTTAAACTGTTTTCAAGGAAGGTCTTTGAGAAAAGAGAATGAAACTACAAGACATGCTATATGGTGTATTTCGCAAGGCTTACTCTGTTAAAAACTAAGTTTTAGTGCTACGAATACCGAGTTTATTCTGTCTCTTTATTTTAACACCAGTCATTATTTACAAGATGATTTATAGACAAATATACATGTTCTCAGAGGAGGATACTTATGTACAATTGTCATACACGTGCTGTTCAATTTTAAAAAAAATCGATTAACTTCATCTTGCCTATTAATTTTCAGTTTGATGTTCTTTCATTTTATTATTTTTCCGTAATCTGTAAAACAAACATATGATTTCACTGGTTTATATACCTTATTAATGTGATGATAGAAACGTTTTGCGACTGTTAATTTCAAGGTGAAATATGATTTCGAATAACGTTTTATATCCATACAGAACATAAAATCAAGCCGTTTCCTTGAAAAATATGATTTTATAGAATAATGGAATTTGGAGTAAAAGCTTTACATCTTATCATTGTCGATAACAGCTATCGCTAAAGCCAAATCGAATCCTATTTGAGATTTTCAGAACCTTCCGTTCTGCTTTACATTTTAATGGTTTTAGCTCTGACTTTGAAACGATACGAAAACTTGAGAAGTGTATAACCAATCAAACTAGAATCTAAAATCAAGATTGAATTTCAAACGAAATCGGTATTGTTACTTTCTGCTAACACTGAATAAGGGAGCTTAAGTCATTGTTTTTAACGGAGTAGTTAAGTGTTGATACAATATCCGTATTTTCAGTATGATATGCATCCGCTAGTCTCGCCATTCTTCCCATTAAATATCAAAACTAATCAACGCTATAAAATACCTTAACAACGTTAAATCCTTAAACTCTTATTTTTTTCAACAGCAAACAATTTCAGAGTTCTTAAAATGCCTTCGTAAGACAACCTTTCCATATCAGGTATTAACCTAGTAGCTTTCTTCCAAATCCTTCCAACTATTAAATGCTCCTTCTGTAGTAAGAGCGAACACAGTACTAACCCATCCAATTACCTACTCAATTGAATTATAACACCTTTAGACTAGTACTTCATCTTTCTGTAGATATAACCAAAAATCCTATTTGCTCTGCCACGAGCAACAACACATTCCCTGGATAGTTTAAGTCAGTGAAGAACTAGAGTACTAAAATTATTTTCTTCCTCAGCATTGTCAAGTATATTCTCATTAAAATTACTTATAATTCAAACCATATCACACACGTTTTACTTCGTAATTATTGCAATTAAAAACAAACTCCAATTTATTAACTCAACTCGCCAAATAATCTAAATCCTTTTATAAAGCAACAGTATCATTATAAAATTCATCAACAGACAAAACATTAATACCACTAGCAAATTTAGATAAATTATTGGTCATTTTTTATCTATGTTACGAGCATAAGTAAAAAGAGCATAGGTCATAATACTGATCCATGAGGTATTCTACTTGTGACAGTACTCCAATTTGACTAAACTCCATTTATAACAATTCCCTACCTTCTTCAATCCAGTCATGTTTCTATTTGTTGAACCAAAGTATATTCCTAGCCTACAAAGATAATTATTTAAATCAGTCTTGTATGTAACAACCTGTGTTGTTGTTTTTTTTAAATTAACTCCAGTACTCTCGTCTACATAAGCAGTAACTTCTTCACAGAATTATCAAAATCTAGGTAAGGCGAGATTTTCTGTCAGTAAAACCACACCTACTAACTATCGGACAAACACTTAAACTTTGTTAAATGACTTCTCAAAGCTACTTTTAACAGGGTCTCACAATCTTTACCACCAATGATTTAAAACTAATGTGTCTATAATTACTAGTACACTTTTTTAAGGCCTCCATTGAAAAGTGGAGCAATACTTCAGCCAACTTCGAATCTTCTAGCATCTGCTCGCTATTTAAGGGCATGCAAAAAATGCTTGCAAGTGACTCACACTTCCAATCCATAATCTCCCTTAGATCCCTTGAACAAATATTATCTGGCCAAGAAGATCTAAGAATCTTTAAACATGCTCAGAATTAATCTGGTCATGAGCTTTAATCTTGTACCATCTTGAAACTATTAAGGATGACGAATATTTATTTAATCTTTTTTAGTAAAAACTGAAGAAAAAATATAAATTGACATCAACACAGTCTTTTCATAATTATCAGATATTAGTCTTTCTCTGTGATCCATCAAATGCTCTATTCTTACCTAAACATTATATTTCCATACCTTTAATGTGTTTAGTTAATTCTCACGTGTATAGCATAGTCGTTGGTTTTTAAGTATCGGTAAGCTGAACGTGGTTTTAATCACTTCATATTCTATTGTTTCAGTTACTTCATAAATGATAAAGAAATCGAATTTAAGTAATTTAATGTTATTGTAAGTATTATTTTTTTATAGAACGCAATTTCAATTTATTTCATAAGTTTAAACAAATGATATCCACCTACAAAAAAGATTTAGCACAGTTTTAATTTCTTATCTCAAAATAACGGAAAAGTGAAAATGAAAATTACTCATAATCTGAATGAAAAACTGTTTATAAAACTAGCTTTTCTCCCAGTAAAAATTTTGATATTTTTAACTGTTAAAACGTTACTGTTGATAAACCGTCTATCCTACTGTTTTATCTCAGATGTCAATAGATGATAGACATTATGACATTTGATTTGTTGTAGTAAAATTACTTTGTATTTTTTTCTCTCATGCTAATGATCGTTAACTTCTGTGACCTTTCAAATTTAGCATACAAAAAATATTTTTACACATAGTTTCAACTAGTTTCGTTCTGGTTTTTATTGTTGTTTCAAAATAATTACTGTTTCAATTTAACACTCAATTCTCCAGTTTCAGGTTTCTGAAGTGTAACATTACGTGTTATTGGTTAAAGAAAGTTTTAAACATTAGCATAATAGTAACATTAAAAGAGCACAAAGAACGACGTTTTGTTTTTTAAATGAAGGATAAAATATTCAGCCATCTAGTTTCGGTAATACAGATATCTTCAGCACTACTGACTTCAAATTTGTGTTATCGAAACGAGTCGAATGAAGATTTCTCAAAATAATCAGTTTATCTTTCATTGTGCCAAAAATATCGTTTCAGTTTTTCACTCTTGGTGAAGTAACACGATGTATCTTGAAAATAAATTATTCAAATAATATTCCAACTTCAGTTAGGCCACATTTTACTCATGTATATTACGTACGTCAAAAGTCAGATCAGAAAATCTGTATTTCAACATCCCTGATTGTTGTGTAAAACAATGGACTATCTTTTTACTGCTCACAGCGAGTATTGAATTCCGGTTCTAAGCGGGGATTTCTGTTTTTTTAATTTCTCGTTTGTGTAACTAAAATTTGACGTTTTTCAAACTGACATAATGAGGCTTAAAATAGCATTTAAATCATACTTAGTACAATCATCCCTTTGCTTTAGTTTTATTTTACTTTGAAATGAAAATAATTGAAGACAAAGTTAACGAAGATTTTCAGTTTAGTTGTTTTAACAATTTAGGAAAATATTAACAACAAAAAAGACATGCTACTAAATCTTTTTTAGTAACTCTTATATTTTTCTCTTTCTCTTTGTTATTAATACCTTTTGTTTCAATAAACCAAAACTATTGGAATTATTTCAGGTTGTACATTAATCAGTGAAAGTATTACATTAAAACTCTTTCGTCATCTCTCTAATAGCTGTGAAATAACAAATTAATCACCTCATGTCTCAAGGGTAAAACATCCATTAGGAAATTACACAAACTGATAAAACTTCAGAGGGTCTGAAAATATTTGGAAACCAATTTAAAGTGAGAGCAGAAAATAAACGAACTCAAGTAAATGTGAGCAGAAATCGTTCTCAACTACTGAGTTCCCAAACAAATAGCTTTTAAAATTTACTTAGATTAATCAGCACTGATAACACTTGCATAAGAGGAATTGCTCATTGTTATGGAAAGTCCAAAAAGTTGTTTCAACATAAAACTGTGACAATTGTTTTGTTTGTTTTTGGAATTTCGCACAAAGCTACTCGAGGGCTATCTGTGCTAGCCGTCCCTAATTTAGTAGTGTAAGACTAGAGGGAAGGCAGCTAGTCATCACCACCCACCGCCGACTCTTGGGCTACTCTTTTACCAACGAATAGTGGGATTGACCGTCACGTTATACACCCCCACGGCTGAGAGGGCGAGCATGTTTAGCGCGACGCGGGCGCGAACCCGCGACCCTCGAATTACGAGTCGCGCGCCTTACGCGCTTGGCCATGCCAGGCCGGCAAACTGTGACAAAAAAGAAATTAAAAACTTCTACTTTATCGTCAGTTCAAAATATGACTGTGGGTAATTAAGGTTTGGTGTTTTGCATGACTGAAAAAAATATTTTTTAAAATGTATCCGTGGACAAATAGACCTCACAGCTTAAGCATAATATCCCATATTCTGTACAAAATATAACGACTGTCTGAAAATTTGAAGCTCTGGTTAATTGATTGGCCTGAAAGGTTTTTGGCTTGTGTTAATAAAACAAGAGAAAATTCTCAATAACTGCGGCTGTTATTAGATATCAAATCGGACAAGATATAAAGCTATGGCTAAAAGTTTGCACTTCTAAAACAAGGAGGCATCAGTAGTCACGGCTGCAATTAGATCTCAAATTGGACAAAAAAAATATTAGCTAAAAGTTTGGTTATAAGTTTGTAATTAAGCACAAAGCTACACAATGGGCTATCTGTTTCCTATCTATCACGATATCAAAATTTGTACTTGGAAAAAATCGCCACTCAGAACTATTCTGTGAGCATCTACGCCACTCCTAAATTTGCAAATTAGCTTAAATCAGAGTTAACCAATACCAAAATTTTAAAATAATCTATTTTAACCTGTATTATAAATATGCATTATTTTCCCCAGTTTGTAATTAACAATTACTGATCAATAATGATATTTGTATATCTTTCTTTGTTTTGTTTTGAATTTCGCGCAAAACTACACGAGGGCTATCTGTGCTAGCCGTCCTTTGTTTAGCAGTGTAAGACTAGAGGGAAGACAGCTAGTCATCACCACTCACCGCCAACTAATGGGCTACTCATTTACCAACGAATAGTGGGATTGACCGTCACATTATAACGCTCCCACAGCTGAAGAGGCGAGCATGCGACGGAGATGCAAACCCGCGACCCTTAGTCGCACGCCTTGATCTACCTGGCCATGCTGGGCCTGTTACCGTTTTGAGATACCAATGACATGACATTAAAACACACACAAATATAATATGTCTGAATTGTATCAATAAATAATTTCAAAGATATGTTAAAATATATGCGATGAAACTTATGTATTGCAGACATACATTCAAATGAAAGTTTATATTTTAACTTGAACAAATTGTCCATTCTCAAAAACAACAAGCATCCCAACAACAACACAACACTTTTAATCCTTTTGTTCTTATTAAATACCTTTGGGCACAACGTGGTGGTTAGGGCATTCAACTCGCTTTTACCCACGAATAGTGGGATTGACCGTCACATTATAATGCCCCCACGACTGAAAGGGCGAGCGTGTTTGGTGTGACGGGGATTCGAACCCGCAACCCTCGTATAAGTTGAGTGCCTTAACCACCTTGCCATGCCGGGCCATTAATAATAGTGACAAGAAAAAGATAGATTTGTAAAATATAAACTGATTGATTTTTTTTTTTTGATTTAATGCTATATTTCTAAATATTGATATCAGTAACCAGTATAGTGACTTACTGTAGCTGCTTTCTTTGTATATCTTACTCAGTCCGGGTGTTGCTAAGCGGTTAGGGCGCTCTCCGCCCAATCTGAGTGTCGCAAAACGTACTTGCTCTTTTGGCTGTGAAGGCCGTTATAAGGTAACATTCTATCACACTATTTGTTGGCAGTAGTTGGTTTGCGCAAAATTCGAACCAGTTATCCAAATATTTAAACATCACATGTTTGTCATTATTAAATATGTGGACGTATGTGTAGCCCCCCAGTGGCTCAGCGGTATGTCTGCGAACCTACAACGTTAAAACCGGCTTTCGATACCTGTGGTGGGCAGAGCACAGATAGCCAATTGTGTAGCTTTGTGCTTAATTCAAAACAACATCAACAAAGAACAGCGTACGTGTATAAAAATAAGTTCTTCAAATAAGTTTGCTAGTTTGAGAGAAATATTATTTGGATATTAATAGTTTACAAATGTTATTACTTGAATATTAATAGTTTACAAATGTTTTTACTTGAATATTAATAGTTTATAAAT
Organism: Carcinoscorpius rotundicauda; assembly: GCA_011833715.1. Classification (NCBI taxonomy): domain Eukaryota; kingdom Metazoa; phylum Arthropoda; class Merostomata; order Xiphosura; family Limulidae; genus Carcinoscorpius; species Carcinoscorpius rotundicauda. The sequence continues at coordinate 14,776,041 of CM022399.1, read as the reverse complement.
GTTATTACTTGAATAGTAAAAGTTTATAAATGTTATTACTTGAATATTGATAGTTTATAAATGTTATTACTTGAATATTGATAGTTTATAAATGTTATTACTTGAATATTGATAGTTTATAAATGTTATTACTTGAATATTAATAGTTTACAAATGTTATTACTTGAATATTAATGGCTTACAAATGTTATTACTTGAATATTAATAGTTTACAAATGTTATTACTTGAATATTAATGGCTTACAAATGTTATTACTTGAATATTAATAGTTTACAAATGTTATTACTTGGATATTAATAGTTTATAAATGCCACTATTTGTTAATTATTAGTTTCTATTCTATTTTTTGAATATTAATAGTTTCTAAATGTTACTGTTTGGATGTTAATAGTTTCTCGGTGGACTCAGCGAATAGCCTGAAGTGGCTTTGCTGTAAGAAAACTAACAATTAATAGTTTCCAAATGTAACTACCAAATGATAAAAGAAACGTTCCCATAAAATATGTATAAACATATGTTTTGTTTTTATGGCCCAATATTTTATTGCATTAAAATCACGCGACTTCTCTTTTCTGTTCCACAATATGTGTGACATATATTACCAACTCCTGCTGGCTAAGCTTAACGTTTTCACCTGACAGGAGCCAGACTGAAGAAGACAGGGTAACCTAAGCGACTTAAAGTCCGCAAGCTGTGAAAGTCAACAGCAAGCTAGCTGTATTGGATGTGATAGAACATCCACAATAAGAGTGAACTGAAACAGTTTATGATAGTCGTGTTGTTGGTCGGTGTAACACTACCAAAAGACTTGGGACGAGGTTGGAAACTGAGGCCGGACTTTCGACGCAATTAATCCGGGGCGCCTCATTCTCTCCGTCAAATCCATTTCAAAACGAACGCGCCTATTCTGTTTTTGAATAGGAGAAGAAATAAAAGTTGTTGATGAGATCTTTTGTGAAGTCGGTTTAGTGGCAAACTTAAGGTTCTATTATAGTTTTTGAAAAATCGATTGGACAAATCGACATGTTAATGGCGCTGACGTATCTTATCTAACACATTATCATATCATTAGGTCTTTATGATACCATTTTATTTCTCTAACGTTTACAAGCTCAAAAATAAGCAAAACACACGAGGGTCAAAAAATTATCTCGTTTGAAAATAAATATGTTGCCTGTTCTTCTTGAGAAACTGTGGAACAAAATTATAAAATTTATGAGACAATTGTGAATTATTTATGCGATGTTTGCTTTCAACTAATTATAAATAAATCGTAATGAAGTAAGGACACTTACTGAAGTAATATCTAAAAATAATTTAAATTATCGTACATGATGAAAATTGCCAAAGGTAGACTTGTAGCGTCAGTTTGAGTCAACCGAATGAATCTCCGTCTGTCATCGTTTCTTACAGTCACACACAAAATCTCAGGATAATTACTGTGTCGTTTTTTGACACACACACTCCAAAAAAAGTAACACAGAAGAACGTGATCATTCTCTCTAGAATTTCTCACACTTCGTATAATTAGTGGGAAGAAACTGTATTAACAATGTCACGCTCCATTCCTTCAGCACGAATAACGAACTTGTTTAGAATAGTGAATACAAAACCGAAAAAAAAAATATAGAACACCACGCGGAAGAGGCTGAATATTACAAGTCTACTATTAAAATATTTCATGCTTGAAGTGTATATTATAAAGAACTGAATAGGCCTCTAATTAGTAAAGGACTAATTGCAAATGCACGTTTTCTTGTAATTTTAATTAAAGGTGAGAGACGTTCTTTAATTTCTCTAAATTGTCAAGATAAGTAACATCTGTTGGAAGGCACGATGTGTACTTAAACAGCAGTAACTTCAGGTAGAAATACACTTGCATATTTGTTTTGTCCTGAGAAAGCTCGTTATGTTTAATAGAAGTGAACACTTTGTTTCTTTGTTTTTCTTTGGAAAAGTTGATAAAACCGTTAGACTGAAAACGTTGAGATTCGTACAGAGTAATACGTTGCACATTAAACTAATTTTTCAGTACCATATTACAATGAGTATTTAAACAAATCACTAGTTCTATGGGTTAAATTTCATTAGGTTTAGGTCTATTTTCACGTATTCGTATCCTACAGTGTAAAAACTTTCTTGGTATGATAGATACGTATAAGTAATTTTATAAATAAGATCTAACAAAACCAAAGTCAGGCTTAGCAAATACGTCCTTGTTTTATCAAAAACTTACGGCAGTTTATAAAAATTATATTTTCTTGAAAATGTCTGTTTTTAATCATCTTATTTGTTTGTTTGTTTGAAATTTCTCACAAAGCTACAAAAGGGCTATCTGCGCTAACCATCTTTAATTTAGCAGTGTAAGACCAGAGGGAAGGCAGCTAGTCATCATCACTCACCCCCAGCTCTTTTGCTACTCTTTTGCCAAGGAATAGTGAAATTGACCGAAACTTATAACACCCACACGTTTGAAAGGAGGAGCATGTTTGTTATGACGGGGATTCGAACCCGTGACTTTTAAATTACGAGTCGAGTATCTTGATCACCTGGCCATGCTGAGAAGTTGATTATGATATGGATTCGGAGACAGATTTTCACTAGTTTGCCAGAAAATGAAGAGTTTTCTAAAATATTCCCGAAGTTTAATCCATGTGAAAAACTAATAGAAGTTTTATCTTGAAATCCCTCTTGTATAAAGTAGAAGTGTGGAAGTTATTAAGTGTATTTTGTTTCGCTCTTTTACGTGGCACTTGAAGTTGTAATGACATCAAGTTTTGTTTGATTATGTGGCAGTACGGTGTTCCAAATATTGATTGGTATAACAAACTACAATCGTTACTGAGAAAACGTATTATTGTTCAGTTATATTGCACACTTAGAACAAACGAGTATAAATAACCTTTTTCGACCAGCAGATAAACTTCCTTGAGACTGACTTCAATGAGGTCATTAGTACGGGTTTCACTGGATCAAAATTGGAATTAATGATATTTTCATTGCAATTTATTATGAACCTGAATATTCTGTAGGTTATATGACCAACAATCGATAAATTTGTTTTCTTTAAGCTATTCTAGCCTAAATTTGGCTAGAAAATAAGATGGGTTTCCTATGGTGTTTTATAATGAGTCACTTGGAAGTTGCAATGCTTTTTAAAATTTCTTATACCCAAGCAATACAAAAGAACCCAATTCATTGTAAAAGGAAGGGATCTATCTATTCAAATGCGCATTACCAAGTCCGTTTCGAAACGTAAAGTCATGATGCGTTGCAATGTTATTAGTGAAAAAGATTTTTATATGTTTAACCTTTAGAATGATAGTGGTAAACTGTTTAGTGTAAACTCTTTACAGGCCTACTTTGTTATACTAAATCGCGACAACACTCAATGAAGACACTCTTAAATGTCGTAGCCAGAATAGGAAATCTTACGACAATAATATTGAAAAACTGCCTGTTTCCTCTTTAACTGTACGTGTACCTAAACATTTGTGTTTGCTAGATAACTCAGCTGCAAACAGGTTTGAGTATGCAAATCTTCTGCAATGTTACAATTCACACACAGAGCGAGAAACTTTACACGTTCTTCAAGTACTCTAAAATTAGATAAATTTGACTTCACGTTTCGTTTGTGATTTTTTTTATTTGTTGTTAAATGCAAAGCTATAGAACGGTTTATTTCTAGTGTGCAACCCACAGGAATCAAAACCCAGTTTTTAGCTTTACAAGCCAAACATTTACCGCTGAGCCTTTGGGGAGAAGTAATTTGCCTTATAGTTCCATGAAAAATTCAGTCAGTTTGATTTTTGCTTTATAACACCTGAAATTTGCACCAAATTCTAAATTAAAGTATTATGTCATGGTGCCTTTTAATTGTTTACCTGTTTTAAATTAAGCACAAAGCTACACAAGGGGCTGTCTGTCCTCTGTCCGCTATGGGTAAGGATACCCGGATTTTAGCGTTGTAAGTCCGCAGACGTACCGCTGAGCCACTGGTGGACCTTAAATGTTTACACAGAGGGTGTATGTTTTGTATTTTCTTGTAGCAAAGCTACAGCAGGCTATCTGCTCAGCCCACAGAGGGGAATCGAACCCCTGATTTTTAGCGTTGTAAATTCGGAGACATACCGCTGTACTAGCGGGGGGCAATATCATAATACCTCAGCAGTCTAAATGGTGTTACATGATGTATATGTGAATATTACGTTACTTTCTTTAAACTTAATCCAAAGGTCAAAGTTCACAGCCTGTTACTACAAAAATTTCACTCTGCACTTAAAGGTTAGAAGTGCGCTTTAAAAATCTGTCAAATGCCTGAATAAAGTTCGTTTATTTCAGATAATCCCACAGGATTACACAATAGCTGGTTTCACTAGCCGTTTCTATTTTTGAAATGACAAGAACACAGTCAACCAATCTATAGTACCAATTGCCAATTATTAATCGATTCTTATCAAGTAACAGGACTGAATTCAAACCCTTATACACACCCACAGCCTCAAAATGCATGGCGCGATTTTTTGAGCTTGTTTCTAGGTAACGGGACTCAAGCTTAGACTCACTGAGCCACGACACGACTCGCTAACTGTTACCCAGGCTTGCGAATTTACACAACCTCTTGTCTTCATTAACGATAAATAAATAATATTGAAAAGGAAAAATATTGTGAAAATGCTCGGACAAACAAACACTATCCAGAAATAACAACTCTTTCTAGTAGCAGCTTATATACTAACGGTGTGTTTCTAGTGGGTTCGAGAATGGTCGATGTCACGGCATTATTGGTCTAGAGAAATCTGTAGTCAGTGGTTCTGAACCTCTTAAGCACGACAAATTGCGACTTGATTTAAATGAAAACGATTCGCTTATCTAAAACTACAGACGACGTTTTGTGAAATGTATTCCTGGTGGAGATAAATAAATATAATTTTTCGGATTCAGTGTACAGGAAATACTGTAGAATGTGTATAAATTTGTACAATTAAACTATCGCAAGCTCGTGTTATATCACGTTTGGCCTATGCTAATCAGGGCCCGGCATGGCCAGGTGGTCAGGGCGTTCCACTTGTAATCTGAGATTTGCAGGTTCAAATTGCGGTCACACCAAACATGCTCGCTCTTTCAGCCGTGAGGATGTTATAATAGGGCGGTCAATCTCACTGTTCGATGGTAAAGGAGTAGCATAAGAGTTGGCGGTGGGTGGTGACGACTAGCTGCTTTCCCTTTATTCTTTCACTGCGAAATTAGGGATGGCTAGCGCAAATAACTCTCGGGTTCTTTGCGCGAAAGTCAATAACAAATAAAGTACTTGATCAGGGAATTGCAGGTCAATAGTTGGTGAATCGTGCTATTAACTAGCTGCCTACAATATAGTCTGTTAGTTCACATTACGGTTATGCGTAGCTTTGCAAAAACTGAGACAAATAATCGCTTTTTGGTGCTGTTTGTATCATTTTGATATGTTTATTCTTATATCGTAAGATTACGTTATTAGCTTTTGTTTATTGTTCACTACTAACTCTTGTGCTGTTCTCTTAAAATTATGTGTTTTCATTTCATCGGAAGCAATATTATCCCAATATTATCTCGACATCACTGATCAATATTATCCCAGTTTTAAACAGTATATTCTTGCTACCTCGAAGGACAGTTCGAAGATTGGAATACATATTTAGAAGTAATATAATAAGGCTATCTTTCTTTCAATGATTCGTAGTTTCTTAGTTAATCGATTGTGTTCGCCAATTAAAACGACGAATTTAATGTTCGACAAATTTACATAGGTATATACGCAATATTCTTTACATTTTGCATAGCTAGGAAAAACGTCTTTGAAAAAAAAAAATAACACCATATACCTGTAATATTTTTTTAAAAACAAGTGATGCGAGGTTATGTAACAGGCGAACAGTTTTGCTGTGCTTATAATTTCAAAATATTCAGGAACTTTGCTGATATGTAAAACAAACTAGTCACGCTATAAATGTGACATATTTCATTCACCAAGACCAGCCACGAGCGACAAAGCTGGTTGGTACAAGATATTGTAGTTCCAGAGTTATGCCGGCAAACGATGTTGGAATCTGTAATGTTACATAATTACCACAAAATTTGTCATCACAAAGCTAGGTGGGTGTTAGGAGTAGACGTTTCACAAGGTTCTGTGTCTGCCACTTTCAAGATTGATGATCCAATAAAAGTTTAATCTAATTTCCTCCCAAGGCCATGTAGAGTATGCCAAGAGACCACTTAGCGTGGTATAAAAAGGCGTTTATTACACGTGCTACTTGCGAAATTCATTGCTTTGATGGCCATAATTTTACGAAAAATACAAAGTCGTAACCTTTCAAGATAACGTTTAATAAACTTAATGAACTACAGTACACATACAAGCACGTAGACATGAGTACGAACATTCATAATGTCACATTATATTGGTGTTAATTTAACGAGAACTTGGCTTCTCATTGTACTGACGTACGTCCGAGTGACACATTTGTCAGGTTTAAATTCAACTAAATAATTGGAAACACTTTCCCAGGCAGAAAATAAAGTGTAGGAAAATATATACTCCTTTAAAATAGGCTTAAAGCGAGCATGTATTTTATATTTAGTGCAAAGATATTTTAATTAGCACCAAAGAAAGAACAGATTAGCTTTAACATGTGATGGGAAAAAGGCGTTTTAAAGCAACGTGTTGTAACTTCAACTATGAGCATGAAGGTTTATAATGCTAAAAATAAGATTTCAAAACCTGCTGGAAACTAAACACACATAGTCCATCGTGCAATATTGCACTTATGAACAAACAAACAACAAGCAAACTGAGAATAAGGTCCTTTTAGCGTATAATAAAGGAATAAATAAATAAATGTAAAAGCCACGTGATTTAAATACAATAGGGAAATGTGTTCAGGTGGAAGTATTATGTTAGAAATATGGATACACTGTCTGTCTAGCACATATTCGTAGCAGTAATGAAAATTGAGACCAGCTGTAAGAATCAAAGTGTTCTCGCATTAAACAAAAACATTCACTGTCAGCATTAAAGTGTGAGAAAATTGTTGGTTATAGTGAAACAGATTTGTGTGTTTGTTGAATTTCAATCAAAGAAAATCAAAATGTATCTATTTTAGCCTTGGCTAATACATTAGGTTGTCCAGAAATAAACCAGTTTTGTAAAACATGATTTAATCAAAGTAAGACCATTTGCTTCAACACACTTTTGCCAACGTGTAACGATGCTTTTTATGATCCTGCTCTGAAAATCAAAGTTTTTGTGGTGAATGAACTCCCTGAAAACTTATTCTGTAGTTGAATGGTTTTTAAAGCGTTTATTGTTCAAACATTTGTTAAAGTGCTTGAAAAATAAAAATCCGTAGAGGAAAGATCTGTGGTATAATGTGGATAAGGCAGAACCTCGATTCCTACTTCATTCAATTTTGGAGCGTCATTCTTGACAGGTCTCATAACGCCGATTTTGTTGATCTTCAGTCAGCTCATGCGGAACCCACTTATCCAAATTTTTCGTTTTTCCAATAACATTCAGATGATTGGTAATGTTTGATTTTCTTGTGCCTAGCTTTTCTACAAGATCACGTACTGTTGTTCAAGGGTGTGTTTCAAATGCTTCCTTTAATGTGTTTTCATCTGAGGATGGATTCCTTCCACGACCTTCGTAGTCTACAAGACTTTCATCTCCATGTTGAAACCTTTGTAACCAAAACTGAACTGTACAGATCTGTGGTCGAAAGCCTGGTTGATGTTCCTTGCAGTTTCGGTATGTTTATGCCTAGGTTTAAAGTCGTACAGGAAAATCAGACGAAAGCTCTTTGTGTCCATGCTGCCTTACTTACCCTGAGTTGAAACAGCAGACAATTAAGACACCTTGTAGGCGACAAACGTTGAATTAAACCAACGAAACGTTTCTCAATATTCAGCTTTTAAATATCATCATTATAATTACGACATTTATTTCTGGACAACCTAATATAAATAATGAACTTGAGAGAAAGCAGCTGGCCACAACCATTATTGTCAATTCCTGGACAATGTAATCGAATAGTCGGATTTAACATCATATTATAAAACCACTTTTTGCTAAAAAGACGAGCATGCTCTGTGATTGGATTGAAACTACGAGTTTCTTGTTTGCAAGACGAGCTCCTTAATCACCATTTCATTAGAAGTTCCTTATGAAACGAGAGAGTAGAGAGAAGGTTCAGTTTTGAGTTCACTATTAAAATAAAAGAATACCTGTGTCGAGATTAGACTTCTAGTGAACAGCACCCACTTCCAATTCTTGAACCGTTCTAATCGATGAGTGAATTTTACCTGTCTCTCTAATAACACTATGACACAAATTATTTTACTTATTCTTGTTCCTGGACAGAAAATGTTATTTCCAAATTGTTTATGCCTAAAGTGAATGAAAAAGACTTATTTTTCTCTTCGAACTTTGCTTTTGTAACCTGATAGCGTATAAAGAAAACATGATGGGAGACTATATTTGGGGTCTGATACGTGAAAGTGATTCACATTACAGTCGCAAATCTCGAAAAATTACTCATTTCTAAACATTTTTGTTTAACTTTAGTATAAATACGTGTAAATCTTGATTCGTGTGTTGTTTTATTCAGATCTTAGGTAAATGAAAATGTGCAAATTTGTCCGTTTTTACATAGAAAGTTGGTTAATTTTTAAATTTCATTATCTATGTCACAAAATCAAAGTTTGAAGGGAATAATGGCCATTTTCTGTACTTTTACAACACAAGCAATTAAGAAAGAACACATATTATCCAGGAACAAAATTTGTGTTACACAGTGTAATGCACCAACGGCTGCAAAGAGTGGAACTTGTTTTGCAGCAAAAGAAAGCGAAACTTGAATCACCTGACGGTTATTGTCAAATTATGTTTAAATCGTAGACAGTATATTACCGCTTGTTTAACTTTATTTTTTTTAAATAAATACAATACAAATAATATATAATTTTAAGAAATAAAAAGTTCTACTTGGTTTCTCGAGTGTGTATTCTAAATAAATGAATTATTAAACTATAAATAAATCATTCATATTTCCTTTGAAAATTATTCACATTTTTACACTTAATTTATATTATTTACATTTCAGGGGTTCGATTCCCCTCAGTGGGCTCAGCCCCACGTGGCTTTGCTGAAAGAAAACACACATTATTTACATTTATACCGATTCTTATTTTTAATATGATACATAAGACCTAAATAAAACTTACTGTTTTTTTCTATCGTGTCTCTCGCTGCTACAGCGGTAGGTCTACGGATTTACAATGCTAAAATCAGGGGTTCGATTCCTCTCAGTGGATTCAGCAGATAGCTGAATGTAACTTTGCTGTATGAAAACACACACAAAATTTTGTTTGGACATGGCCAGATGGGTTAAGGCGTTCGACTCTTAATCTGAGGGTCGTGGGTTCGAATCCCACTCACACTAAACATGCTTGTCCTTTCGGCTGTAAGGGCGTTATAATATGATTGTCAATCCCACTATTCGTTGGTAAAAAAGTGGCCCAAGAGTTGGCGGTGGGTGGTAAAGACTACCTGCTTTCCCTCTAGTCTTACACTGTTAAATTAGAGATGGGTAGTACAGACAGCCCCTTTGCACGAAATTAACAAAAAGCAAAAAATACACAATTTAATGTTTATATATATATATATATATACATTTATATTAGAGAAAATTAATACTCATGAAGTTAAGTAAACATTAAATCCAAACCTTTGACCAAGTATGTTAGTTTGTTACAACCTAAAAACAAGTCGAAATAAATTTTAAAATAATGAACAAAAACACTGCACTAATTAAAATGATCCTAAAGTTCAATCTATAGTGTGAGATACAAAATGTACCCAAGGTTTTGGAGGTGACTAACGAAATAGTATCCACTTTGCGGTGGGGATACACCGACTATCAGTTTTAGCCTACATTCGGAAGTCTCACAAAAAGAAATAAAATAAAAGAGTAGCAACTGATGAAGAAATAGAAACTAGAAGATCGATATGTGAGTGCTCAAGTCCATAACGTGTCACATCACTGCTTGAAGACAGATGTGGGAAGGTGACTGCTCTCCAAGGCAAAGAAGAAAAAAATTAACTGAAAAATAAGAAAAGTAACGTACTACCATTTGTTGGAAAGAAAGTTAAAATCTTACCTCTTGAAGTTAGCATTCCAGCCCCCATTGTGGTAGAAAGGCAATAATTGGTAGCCCAGCAAACGAATTATACCAGTATGAAGTGTTCCACTTAGTTATCTAAATAAACTAGTATAGCACCCAACAATCACCTATTTATTAAATCTGCTATGACCATCAAGCTCCATAGAATCCTTTATTTGCGGCAAGGTGTACATCCGCATTAAGTAGTGCCAAGTTGTTAAGTGACCTTATTCATATCTAAAAATAGTTATTAGAAAATTTTAGTAAATTTCTTTAATTTTTGATTCTTTATATTTGTTTAATACGTTCTTATATTTGTTACAGAATATTTTAATAATCTCATTTAAAGTTTCTTTATTAAATCCACTAACTATTGAATTTTGAGCTAGTATTTTAACGTTACTGATAAAATACTGTAATTTATTAAAATTTTTACAATATCTGAACAATTGCGAAGCTATAATGCTTATAAGCAGCGAAAGGTGATACAGATATGGAATGTTGTGGGCTTGAGCACCCACATTTCGCTCTCCAATTTTCTATTTCCATATCTGTTTATACTCTTTAATTTTACTTCTTTAAGTGAGACTGGCAAATGAATGTTGAGACTGATAGTCGGTGTATCCCAACCATAAAGTGGGTCCTACATTCACAGTTACCTCCAAAACCCTGGGTACATTTTATATCCCACATTATAGCTTGTTTGTTTGTTTTTTAATTAGTGCAGTGTTTTTTGTTTAGTATTAATTTTTAATTTATTTTTGTTTCGGCTTGTTTATAGGTTCTATCAAACTTATATATACATATCGACACTTGGGTATGATGCTAAAATAATAAATATACAACGTTAAAATCAATACACAATTAATATAATTTTAAAATAATGGCTCTACATGTTTGTCGAAACATGTAGAGCCATTACTTTTTAAATTATTGTTATTATGTATGGATTTTAACGTTGCACACTTATTATTTTAACGTTTTCTATGCTTAATATTGATGTTATTTCATTTGGAATATTGTCATATAATTTTAGTAATTGATAGAAACTATTTTTAAATATGTTCTTGTTTCCTTTGAAAGTTTAAGTTTCTATGTACTTCTGATTCGTTTCGTATTTTGGTTTTATCCTTCTTCAATTCTCAATATTTTGGTTTTATCCTTCTTCAATTCTCAATATCTTTACTTAATCCATTTTCATTTTATAAACATATAATTTTCACTATAGTATTATATTTAAGTTTGGAAACGTAATTTAGTGTGGTAATATTGTGACAATGATAATTTGCATCTTATAATATTGCTTTATAATTGTATTATAGCTCTTAAGTTTGTTAGATAGCTACCTTCTTAACAGATAATATCACATTGAATCCTACCAGGCATCATAAATATTTTTCATTTCATTCTTAGATAAAATCTTAATGTTTATATCTCCGCTAATTTTACGTGTTCTTTCCAATTTAGTCAAATTATTTATCATTATTCCAAAAAGCTTGACACTTTCATCTGTGATCTAATATTATTCCAAGATACCTGATATTTTTTATAACTGGATTAAAATTCGTATTATACTTAGTTGATGAATCTTTGTAAGTACATTTATCATAAAGTATTAAATCATTTAAAATTACTTGACTAGACGCTTTTAGAGAAATCCTGATGTAGACTATTTTATTCACATTAAAGCATAACATATATTCATCAAATCGTCTTATCTTTCTGAAATCATTGGTAATCGTTTTATGAGTTCATGATAAGAATTTCTGAAGAACTTATTATTTCTCCATTAAACATAATTTCATAGAAACCAGTTAAATCTATTAATGGTCCTAATACTGATCTCTGAGGTACTCTAGTGAAATGTATTTCATCACTTATAATATTATTTATTTTATGTAATTGTTTTCTATTGAATATATATATATATATATATACATGATTTAAAGTAATACCTCTTATTTCAATTTCATAAAGTTTTTAGTAAACGTTTTTGTGAAACCTTGTCATAAGCGTTCGATATATCTGGAAAAAGAGCATATGTTATTTTGTCTTTATCAATTGATTTATTTCATTTCTTAACCATTGTAGTAAGTGCGTTTTCTCTATTAATATTTTAACAATATCCAAACAGACAATTTGAGAAACAAATGTATTAAATCTAAAAATTCTATTGTTATTTTCTGAACAATCTTCTCAAAAAATTTTAATATAACTCAAAATAAATCAATCGATCTCTAATTGTTTAAATGATATTTATTTTGTCATTTTAATTTTGGTATAATGATACCTAAGAAACCCGTTTTTCCATTGACATATTAACTTTTTCAATGTTTTTCAATATTATTTTTGATAATTTCTTACAAGATAATTTGATAGTTTAAGTGTTAAAGATATCTTAAATAGTAACTTTTTAAAGTCATGTGAAGGGTTTTATTTTCTGATTCATTGTAAATTCTGCAATCTTTTATTTCTTCTTTTAAAATTAAGTAACTTTTTAAAGTAACTTGGGAATTACATTATACATTTCCCTAACCTATATTTTATAACTTTAGGCGAATGTGTGATTATATGTCTTTTTGTAACAAAGCAATTTTGGGATATATGCAGAGTCCACTGTGAAGAATCGAATTCCTGATTGTATTGTTGTAAATACGAAGACGTATCTTTGTCTCACTGGAGGACTTCGAAAACCAATCATATTGCAGACATGATAGTAAAAGCTGCACGTGTCTAACTACTGTTACTCTCTCTGGTCATAACATTATACGAATAGCATGATTTAATTCCTAACGTCACAAAATGTAAAAAAAAAATTACATTTATTAAATACTTTACTTTTCGATAAATGCATTATTGTTTTAATCGAATAATACAATTCAATAATTAACAAATCGATACACGAAAACAACCTTCTCTTATTCCGTTTTCCAAATGGGAGAGCAAAACATTTATGGACATGAAAATGCTTTTACTGAATGTATCTAGTGATTGGAGTTGACACAGTATACTTATATCTGGTTTTTGGGAGCTGACAATTGTGTATCGTTGCATTTGTTTGGAGTTAGCACTGCATACTTGGGGTTATCGAGTGTTCTCAATTGATATTTGATGTTTTTCATTTAGTCTTTGTAGTGTGCAGTCATTACGTTTGCCCTTATCTTATGTTTGTAAGTGACATTGTATAGATTAACAGTTATCTAACATTTTGAGTTAACACTGTGTATTAAAGTCAACTGGAGCTTAGAATTGACACTTGGTTTCCTGTAGTGCTTTTAATTGAAACTGTGTAAATTTATAACTATCTAGTGCTTAGATATGACATTGTGAACATTTGTAGTTATATTGTGTTTGGGATTGATATTGCATTTGGTAGTACCCAGAGTAGACTTATAACTATCTAGTGCTTGGAGTTGGCACTACATATATTTAAATTTATTATACTTAAATTACATTAATTAAAGTTAAAAATATTTTTTACATATACTCTTTCTTGCTTTTTAAAATAATAATTTTCTGCGAGTAAATTTGCGTTAACAATTAAGCTAAAATGATCTATTTAAGCGAAAATCGAGAAATCATAAGCCCGGCATGGCCAAGTTGGTTAAGGCGCTCAACTCCTAATTTGAGGTTCGTGGGTTTGAATCCCCGTCGCACCAAACGTGCTTGCTCTTTCAGCCGTGGGGGCGTTATAAGTGACGGTCAATTTCACTATTCGTTGGTAAAAGAGTAGCCCAAGAGTTGGCGGTGGGTGGTGATGACTAGCTGCCTTCCCTCTAGTTTTACACTGCAAAATTAGGGACGGCTAGCACAGATAGCCCTCGTGTAGCTTTGCGCAAAATTCCAAAATAAACAAATGTGAGATCATGTTTCGCTTGTACAGTTGTATTGAAGTCAACGTTGTGAGCTATATATAGAAACATTACAGTTAGAATCACAAACACAGTTTATTCCACAAAGTACTTATTTTCTAGTTCCTCAAATTTGACAATTCTTTGTTATTTTTCAACTTTCTTAGGTATCCTGGGTCCGTCAACGTGATCTGCATATTCTAACTGTTGGTAGTTACACTTATACTAGTGACCAGAGGTTTAAATCTCTTCATCTAGACGGTACAACTGACTGGACACTAAAGATTCAGTACACTCAGAAGCACGATGCTGGGGTATATGAATGCCAAGTCAGTACTGAACCAAAGATGAATCTAAGTATCAAGCTGAATGTAGTCGGTAAGATATCATATTGAACCTCGTCAATAAGTGGTAAATTAGCAACTAAATTGTTGTTAGTTAGCAATAAAATAGCAAACAAATTACGTTTAGTAGATAGGAAAGCACCGATATTAACGGAATCAGCAACCTTAATGTTTCAGCCAAATGTTATAAGTTAGTGTTTAGTATGAGTACAACGTGATTGATGTGCAAGAGTTATGGATGTTATTTAATAACACATTTTCATGTATCAGATTTAATTAGTAGTATTTAACCATCAAGATCAAAGTCGTTGAGGATTAAATTTAATTATGTTAGTCAGCGTGGTAAAAATATCCTATGTATTAGCTAGTTAGTAGCTAGTTAAGAATTCCATGATGTTTGTTTGTTTGAAATTAAGCAATGTGTGTTCTGCCCAATACGGGTATCTAAACCCATTTTCTAGCGTTGTAATCCGCAGAAATACCGCTGTGTCACTGGGGAACTTTAATTATGTTAGTCAGAGTGTTTAACAATACATATTAGCAAAAAGATATATTGGAGCTTGTTGGTAAGATAATGGATATTATTTATTTTAATAAGATTCCAATGAGTGTGTGTGTTTGAAATTGAGCACGAAACTACACAATGGGCTATTTGTACTCTGCCAACCACGGGTATCAAATTCAGGATTCTAACGTTGCAAGTCCGTATATATACCTCTGTACCACTGAGAAGCTAATAATATTCTGAAAAAATCTTGCTTGAAAAACTCTGTAACAGTTAAACTTTAAATGACTGTTATTGGTGATAATTATAATTAACGTGTACTTTCGTTTAGTTTACTCTGTTTTAGTTATAGACTCCGAGTTAAATCAGTGGTAAGTCCGAAGGTTTATGACACTAAAAACCAGGATTCGATACTTGATACGTGTGGTGGGCACAGCGTAGATAGCCTAGAGTGTGTCTTTGTGCTTAACGACAAAAAAAAAGAAACAAACAAAATATGATTACAAAAAATAAGTAACTTTAAAATGACTGAAGAGTTTTCCTCATATTATCCTTGAGACAGGGTGGTCTGCAAATAATTTACAACTTATTAATTCTTCTATCACATATATATATTTCATCATACAAAATGCCTCAGCAGCATGTCTATGGACTTACAACGCTAAAAACCGGGTTTCGTTACCCATGGTGGGCATTGCACAGATAGGCCGTTGAGTAGCTTTGCACTTAATTCAAAATAACATTTTGTCTTGGGATAATTACCTTGCGTCCTACTGAACATTTGTAGGTAGGACTATTTTGCTAGTGTCATATGGAACCAAAATATTTCCAAGTTTTTGTAATTCACGTTTGTGTTTGGTAAGATTCAGAAACAATGTAAAGTATAAGAGTGCAGGTAAGACTTATCTCAGAAATTGATAAACCAAAGGCATGCTGTTGAAATCTTGTCTTATTTCGAGTTGTACCATGTCGAACCTTTAAACTGCAAACTTCTGTTAATTAACAAGTAACACCATGTTAGTTCATGCAAATAGTTATTTTCGTCGTATTTTGTTTCCACAAAATTTATTTGATTTACCTTTTCACCTTTCGAATTTAATTATCTGATTACTCGACATTCATCAAAAAGCAAAAGCGTTCAGTGTTCTGTTTGAATTTTGCGTGAAGAAAACACTTTTCTTTTTACTTAACTTCACTCAACTTCCACCTACCTACAATAAAAGTTCTGCAAATCTTCTTCAGTTGCGAAAATCAGATAATTGTGTCCTCTTTGGTTGACCCTTGAAACACCGTAACAGCACGAGTAAAACTACAATGCATTGAACAAAATATAATCCAAGTTTACAGAGCATTTGAAAGTATAACACATATTGCATTTAGATTATCGCTGTTAATAGAATCAAATATAGCATTGATTTGCCCCCCAGTGGCTCAGTGGTATGTCTGCGGACTTGCACGCTAAAATCCGGGTTTCGATACCCGTGGTGGGTAGAGCACAGAGAGCCCATTGTGTAGCTTTGTGCTTAATTCAAAACAAACAAAGCATTGATTTTTCAAAGTTCACAATCACATGTGTCTTAACATTAGTGACTTTTGCGGTGACCCGTTTCCACGCAAACTATATCTCTCTTTTTATTGGGCTAAAACAGTCACGTGAAACATTCTACAGATAAAGTAATACAAATATATAATGAGAGAGGCAGTCAATCAGTGTAGCAAATATTTTTCGTGTAATGTATACAAGTGAGCACTGTGAAATGAAAATGGCGTTGTTCAGTTAATCTACATATAGATATATATGAAAAAGACACAATTTATTGTCTATCTGTTTGTTCATTAACTAACTATTCATAAATCACTAGACAAATCTCATCCAAACTTTGTGGAATGAATCACTAGACTTTGTGGAATGACAGTCTGGAAAAAGTAGCGTTTATTTTATTTGCCGTAAGTTGACGTTAACTATATTCATAGATAGATACAAGAAATTACATAAAAAAACAGCTTTACTACCTTTTCTCTGAAGCTGTAAATGACCATCAATTGCTTAATCACGTGAAAACAAAATAACCCCATGTACCCTTCCTTTGTTACAGTGTTTAGCCATTACTTCAAAGAGAATGCACGTTCCTTCCTGCCAATAACTGTAATTAAATGGTGCAATACATTACTGTGTATGTGTAAATAAACTTGTATTTTCCAAAACAATCAATTTTGTGATGTATCCAAGCAAAGTACAACTTTATTTAATGCAACAAGATGTTCAAAAGAGTTTTGAAGTCACTGTATCAACCGAAATAAAAAAATAGCCAAGAGGATGGAGAAAGGAAATCGCAAAAAAACAGGAAAAGAAACCGATGCAAGACAAGTTGAAGAATAGTTAGAATAACGGGATAAGAGACTCTTGATGACACTGCTGCCAGACAAGATGAAATCATGACAGAAAGAATGAAATAATCAGTTACAGAAACTTCCGCTAGGGTAGAAAAAAATAGATAATATCAAGATCAAAGAAAAGTTTTTGTCACTGAGTGTAGATGTAGAATGTATTCTAAAACAGATTATGATTATGATATAATGAATATGAACCAGATACTGTATATGATATTGTAAGATCTGTAGAATATGATTCTTGTTGAACCAGAGATGCCAACTATTTCAAATGATGAAACCCATTATCATTTGCAGCCGCTAGTCCTGATCAATGTCTCTGAGCTGTTTATTTTTATATTATTATTTATTACTGCTATAGATTACTCATGTATGAATGTGTTATGTGTACTTAATAAATAAATTAAATAAAAAATCTTTTGAAATTATGTCTTTTATTTAGTTCAGAGTAACAAACATAGAGGTAAAACATTGAACAAGCACAAACAGTAAGCAGAAAAAGTCTTTGTGTAAGCACTATTTATATCATATTTATGACACCTATTGTAATACTTTTGCAGCTTTTGCAGCCTTTGCTTTCATGAGAATGATTCTGGATGGTTGGGAGTTATAACAACATTGTTCATTTGACTGTATACACATCTTGTGTGTTATAATACTGCCCAAAACTGAGGTGCTCAAGTTTGGTCTGAACTTGCTTTTGTTTTTAGTCACTAAACTAAATATCCTTTCACTGTCAGCATTGGAATGGAAGATTGTAAAAATTCCAAGCATAACCCTACACAGAATGTCATAATTCTGGTTGCCATTTCCATCCTTAACTGTAGACAGCTGAACCAAAAAACCTGTCAACATTTAACTGAAGGACAGTTTCTGAGAAAGTATCAATTTGATAGTTCAGGTATTGCCCTTCCAACTTGTCAATAATGTCGTTCTCATGTGTATTGACAAGGACAGGATACCTGTCTGTGAAGAAGCATAGAGAAATCTTTGCTGATTTTCAGTTTTGGATCAGCAACCTCTTCGTGAATCAGAAGTTCATCATTTAGATGGAAATGTTTCATCATGTAATTTGTAGCTGCAATATAGTATTTCTTGAAACTGGTGTAGAAGGTGATCAGGTCCAGGTCCTTTTCATACTTAACAATGTATTCCTTGGCAGTATTTCCAATACAAACTGCCTCATCAGATTTGTGTAAGGATTCATTGTTGTTGTCAAGTTCAGTGATGTTGCCTTCAAGATATTCTGGCTTGATGTATCTGACAAGTATATTTTTAACTTGTATAATCAGAGTTCTATGCATAATGTGTATGCAAGGTTCTTCTCTTTGCAATATCAAATTGGCTTGTTCAAATAGAGGAATTGCAGACTGAAAAAAGACAAAATAACAAGTTCATTTTATTGTCCAATAAAACTGTTAACTTATCTAACTTGATCTGCACATAACTTTTCTTGATTACTTCCTTGCTAGCTTTCGTTTTCTTCTCTTTTTTCATTGATGTCTCTTCTTTAGTTCAAGGTCAGACTGCCTAAACAAATATTGAGTTATATCAAAGTTTCTTTGTATGCTTTTGGAGACTGTTGTCTTGTGTTCCTGTGTGGCTGAGAGGATGTCTTTACTGTGTTCCTGTGTGGCTGGGAGGGTGTCTTGCTGCCTGACGGAGCTGCACGTTTAGATCCTTTTGAATCTAGTTTTTTCTATTCACAGTGAAAATACTTCTTCAATGACTTCCACATGTCCAATATTCTGTTGAGGCACACCCCAAGTGATAGCCATTTTGTGTTAACAAGTTGTAAAATTTTTCTTGTTTCTTTGTCATACAATCCTTGAAACTCTTTAAAATGTTGTTTCCTGCTAGCAGTTTTGTCCAGAAAATAGTAGTCATCTATCAATATATCAGAAACTGAGCAGAGCAGTTCTCTGGAAGCTTTCTGGACAGCAATATTTACGAGGTGACAGGCACAGCCCATGAAGTAAATGCTAGGCTGTCGTCTTGAGATGTATCTCATCACACCTTTACCTATACCAGACATAACTGAGGCATTGTCTTAAGAAAAACTAAGACAATTTTCCCATGGAATTTTCCTCTTTGTCAGTTCGTGGTCCAAAAGCTTGAAAATATTCTCTCCCGTTAAAGCTTCTTTCCAGTTCACCATTGTCAAAATAGAACAAACATTTTTTTTCCCATGGAAAGGGTATATCGTACAAGATATCGTACAACCATTGGATACAGTTTCGAGTCATCCATTTCAGTGGATCTATCTGTGGCTAAACTGTAAACACTGTTAGTAAGTATGCTTGAAATTATTTTGTCATCTTCCATCTTCATAACCCAACATTTGTACAATGGCTGTAGTTTTGATTTTAGCACAGCCATATTTCTTCGCTATATGAGAGTCAGGGAACATTTTTCTCAATAGATGTCCTGTATGATCGGCTACAGCTAGGGGTAAATTATGAGCAATGAAAAATTGCGTGAACATCACTTCTGCATTTACGGTTTCATATTTTGAATTCTTACTCATAAATATGTTATCTGCATCGTTTGTGTCTTCGCCTCAGCCTTTTGTTTGTGAGATGCCGATTTTGTATGTCTGGAACAATCGTTTATCTCGCCATCCGCCAAAGAAAAATCGATGTGATAAACTGTGCAAAACGCATGATTGTCACGGACTTTTAATGCAATGACCGGATATTTTGCTCTATACTCTTTCCTAAATTTTCGATTCACAGTTTTAGTCCTTTTAGATTTGACAGAAACAAGACAATCTGGTGAACAAGGCCTCTCTTTTCCAACTTGTGAACGATCACATTGGTGTTTCTATGCAGCTTAAAAATCGAGAAATACCCATCTACGCGAGCGCTGATTGGCTGACAAGCACTGATGACATAACTATGGATTCCCTCACGTACTTAGTATGAAGAAGAACAGCACTCAAACTACTGATAGTTGTCGGAGATACATATATTTTTTTATTATTTCAAGTACAAACATGATTATCGCAAGTAGTCATTTGGACTATGTCTTTTATTTATTACCAAAATTTATTTGTATCTCACTAGAAATTTTCTTTTCACTCCTTCCAAGCCATGGGGGAACAATTTATCATTTTATTATATAAGTCTATATAATATATAATAACTTTGGAGTTGCAACAAGTCGTAATATTTGTCTGTATGAGCATATAGTCGTAATGTATACAACAAAATCGTAATGGTTGGTGTCTATATTCATGTAGCGCATAAACCTGTATGTTGTTCTGTCTCTTAGCTAACTATTTCTAAGTCTCAACCAAATTTTGTAAAATGAAAGTTTAAAACAAGGAGCCCGTTGATTGGGTGTTTACGGAATGGACACCCATTACTGATGTTATTGAGCATTTATTATCTTTGACCTTTAATTAACATTAACTACAAACGTTTCATAAATCTCAAACAGTGCAAGAGCGATACAATGAAAGAAACGTCCGCCAGCATTGCAACAACATAACAACTCCAACAGCTACAATAATGGTGGTAATATTTTTTACCCACTTCTTATTTTGTCTCATGATCTTCAATTTTGGTCCCTAAAACACACGTGAGGCCAATGAACGTCAAGTAATTAATCACACGAAACACTGTGAAACACGAAACATTAAGAGCTAGGTGTTAAAAGCGTGTGACAGAAAGTACTTTTATAGTTACTATTTTGGCCGCTACTTTTTCTTTCACAGTTACCCTTACCATAACTCAGCGCGTGCCATGTTTAAATTATATACATAGTGAGTCATTGGAATTTATAGGAAATAATGCGTACGTGATAACTTGTTATGTAATAAATAAATTGTATGAAAGTTAGAATTTTTGTGCTGTTTTTTCATAGCATGTGCTCCACATTTTATTTAGCTCACCACCATAACAATATACGGGTACTTCAGCTGATATGGGATTGGTAGATCACGTGCAAATTGAAATGTGACAAAGTAACGGTTATAGAGGATTAGTGTTTTTGGTGTAAGCTCGAGATGTGCATGTTCTAGGTTAATGTGTACTTTTATATCGGTCCGGCACGGGTTAAGGCGTTCCACTCATAATGTGAGAGTCGCGGATTCGAATCCAGGTCGTATCAAACATGTTTGTTCTTTCAGCCATGGAGTCGTCGTCATAATATTACGGTCAATCTCACAATTCGTTGGTAAAACAATAGCCTAAGTGTTAGCAGTGGATGGTGATGACTTGCTGCCTTCCCTCTAGTCTTACACTGCTAAATTAGGGACGGATAGCACAGATATCCCTCGAGTAGCTTTGCACGAAATTCAAATTAACAAACTTTTATATTTTATTTCCTAATTTGGACGGTTTTGTTTTTGTACGCTAGCTAGTTTAAGAAAATGAACTATCAAGAACATAAAAGCGTAATTTTAAAATATTTAGCTATGACAATTTAGCCAATTTTCACTTGGAATTTCAAACGTGTTAACTTTAAAATAATGTATATTTTCTCTTCTATCAAATTTTCCTGGTAAACAGACATAACAAGAAAATCGAGAGCAGGTGCACCACAATTCTCATAGCTGAATATTTCTACCAGCTAAACTCTTAAAATATGCAAGTTTTATGACTCATGCACGTGCTCAAAACACAAAAAAATTACATTAAATAAGGCTCACAATAAGATACCCTACACAACAATTATCTCAGTTTTTTTCTCACTATATTCTAAGATGTGTTTTATGATTTAAATCGTCACTAATTTAATTCAAAGACTTTGCTTTTTCTTACCTGTTCACGTGTGACATGCGATGACAGTGGCTTGGTCACGTTAAGAGTTCTTTCATTATTGTGATATTTCTACACTGCCTTAAATTTCAAATCTTTTGTAACGTATCGTCAAACAATTTAGAGACAAAAACAATGTTTAATTTGTATTCTAGTATTAACTGGCTTTATCATTAATGCTATTCTTTAGAAAAAAAACTTTTTTAAATATGTATTGCTACGTGTTCTTTAAGAACAATAGAGAAATACGTATATTTTGCCCAAATATTTTAGTCTTCCTACTAAGAGATAATTCGAAAATTCTCACTTTCAAAAACCTGCAAACAATTCATCACATAACTGTTTTGAAAAAAGGTAAATATTTAATTAACCGTTACTTGATTTCAGCCATTAATTAACTTTCACTTCATTTGTGTTATAACTTGCGATTCTTTTTGCAGCTCAAAACGACCGTTTGGTGTTTTCTTTTTTTTTGCACTTTTTCTGTTCATTCTAGTGAGTGTAAATGACGCTTGAACTATTTTATTTTATGACAACATTTTGAGTGGCCGTCCGGTATTGGCAGGTGGTTAAGGCACTTGACTCGTAATCCAAGAGGGGTGGGTTCGAATCCCCGTCACCACAAACATACCTTTTCAGCTGTAGGGGCGTTATAAAGTAACTATCAATGCCACGATTCAATGGTGAAAGAGTATCCCAAAAGTTGGCGGTGGGTGATGATGATTGGTTGCCTTCCCTGTAGTCTTTCATTGTAAAATTAGGGACTGTAAGCGCAGATAGCTGTTGTGTAGCTTTGCACGAATTTCGAAACGAAACACACAAACAACACAAACTTCTGAGTATTATATAAGGTGATACATTATTTCTTAAGCATGGCATGGTCAGATAATTAGGGTACGCTCGACTTCACATCTCATCAAACATTTCGTTCTTTCAGCCGTGGAGGCGTTACAAGCTCGGTCAATCCCACTATTCACCGGTAAAAGAGTAGCCCAAGAATTGATGATGGTATTGATGACTAGCTGCCTTGACTCTAGTTTCAATGATAAATTAGAAACGGATAGTGCGTATAGACCTCGTGCAGCTTTGCGCGAAATTCAAAAATGTTAACCCATTCTTTACCTTTTATCTTAATTTCTAAACCACATATGCATTTTAAAACCTACTCACAGAGATTAACCAGGCTGTATAAAAATATTTTTGTATTTTAATACAGTTACATTTGGCCATAGGTGTGATCGTGATCCCAATAGAAATTTAATACTAAAATAATTGTTTGATGGAGAATCCTTGACCATATAATAATGAATTGTCACAATAATTAGATTTATGACTAAAAGAATGTTTCACCTCTTTCGTAAGAAAACTTGTATATCGAGATTGCTAAAGGTTTGTTTGTTTAAATTTCTCGCAAAGCTACACGAGGGCTAGCCGTCCCTAATTTAGCAATGTAAGACTCGAAGGAAAACAGCTGGTCATCACCACCCACCGCCAACTATTGGGCTACTCTTTTACCAACTAATAGTGAGATTGACCGTCACATTATAACGCCCCCACGGCTGAAAGTGCGAGCATGTTTGGTGCGATGGGGATTCGATCCCGCGACCTTCTGATTACGAGTCGAACGCTTTAACCCACTTGGCCATGCTGTGCCAGACTAGGGGGAAAGTACACAGTTATCGCTACCCACTGCCAACTCTTGGGCTACTCTTTCACTAAAGAATAATGGAACTGACCATCACATTATATTGCCTCCACCGCCGAAATGCCGAGCATGTTTGGTGCGACGGGGATTCGAACCCGCGACCCCGGATAACAAGTCGAACACATTAACCAAGTTGGTGCTGGGCTGTTTCTAAAGGATGTTGAACCAAAAGATATGATGCTTTATATGAGCTTGAGAAAGTTCTGGGTTCGCCGTGAGAGCAAAAACTACACTTTTACCCAATCAGAAACAACATCGTCATTCATCAAGAGAACGCCTTAACACGCTTGGCCATGCCGGGGCTCCCTCGATAGCATATCTCACATTAAAGTTTTAACGAACATTTTTGCCCTTTGCCCGCTTAATGTGGTCTTGGAAATCTATGGGTAGTAGTAAAGGAAATGTCCTTCACTGAAACCTCAAGCTCGCCGTCTTACTACAATTACATTTGTAGCATCTGATTGACGATGAAACATGTAGTTCAAACAACATGAAAAATAAAATGTTTTTACAAGTTCAGATTAGCTTTAATTAAGATACGAATATTTTGCACATATTACAGCGCTAGTAGCCTACATTTACAAATAAGAATTGTAACATTCTAAACGTATTTAATGAGTATCTTATTGTGACACGTATGAAACAGTCATTGAATACATAAGTAGATATCATAAGTGCCGCGATAACAAATTATCGTTAAAGATGATCAATATTTCTAAAAACCATCTTTCATTTTTCTGTTGATTTAGTTGCCAAGGCAACTATTCCTGGTGGACCAAACATGTATATTCAGAGTGGCGGAACCTTCAACCTCACGTGCATCATCACAGACAACACCTCTCCCCCAACATATGTTTTCTGGTATCATGATGGCCGTATGATAAATTACGACTCCACCAGGGGTGTCAGCGTCATCACGAACAAAGAATCCAAATCTGTGAGTACTTTGCAAATAGAAAATGCCAGTTCTTCTCACTCTGGGAATTATTCCTGCACTCCATCGTATGCTGACCCAGCCAACATCACAGTCCACGTTCTGAATGGTGAGTTGAAAGCCTTAAGCTTATTTCCAGTAAGGCCTAAGTCAAAACTTAAAGGTCGTGATCATCAAGAGTTTTATTAAGGTCTCTACGATGTGTTTTTCTTTGTCATTACCCCTGTAATTAAAGGCTCATCGTTCAATGCACCACACTTACTTTAACTTTAGTCTCCAGCAACGGCTTATTTGTACAAACCATTTGACTGACTGAGACGGAAGAATCAGGTGTGAAAAAGGACTTAGGATCTTAAGAGACTTTGGTAATAAAGAGAAAAGAGCCTGGACTTAATACATTGGCTCGTGCAACTAAGCCACTGAATTACCAAAATAAAATTAGTACATAAATAAATAATGAACCTGATGTTGGGTTAAACTTTCTTGGGAGGTTGTTTTATGGTTCAAATTAATCACTTATATAACCGAAACGTTCGTTGAAACTGAAGAACATTATTCTCTATAAATGGTACCTGACACTGGCTCGGTGGTAAGTCTGAAGGATTATAACGATAAGAAGAAAACGGTCATTACTCGTGGTGGGTAAAAGACAGATAGCCTACTGCGTAGCTTTGTGCTTAACAATAAACATAAAATTAAATAAAATGTATTAGATAACAGTAAATTATGATTAGACTAAAGTGTGCAGTATTGATCTTTTTACTTGTAGTAAGGGTAAACATGGGGTATTAGACTGATATAAATTATAATTTATTTGTTGAAGTAACTAAGCCATCATTACAAATAAAAAAGAGGTTTCTTATTTCATTCTATGTTTATTACACTGCTCAACAACCAACTACAGAGCAAAAGTGATGTCCCCTGCTATAACAATAACACAGTTACAATGTTACGTGTGCCATCGATTTCTTATGCTGCATTGTCGTCTAAATTGCAGCACATCGTCATTAGAATACAAGAAGTGGACGTTACGTCGATACCAAAGATCAAACAAATATATTTCGCATGTTTGAAATACGTGATACAGGTTGTATGAAAAAACGATGATTTAAATCGATACCTACAAGCTATTTTGATGACTATTGGTCTTACCTGCTGGATCGAAATATAATTGTCTGGGTTATACAAAGCATAAAGTGTCATCAAGAAGAGAGATTTCACTTGTTTAGTGAAATGTATTTTAGGAAAGTAAAATTTAAAATTATGTGTACGTTCAGAGTGATACAGGCAGGGCAAAAAGTGGAAAATAATTTTTCCTCCAGATAATTATTTAATTTGGTTTTTGGTATTAATTGGAATTTACAAAATCTAATTTCCGCTCTTCTTGCAACATTTAAAAGATTATTTACTCATAGCAGGTACCAAACCTCAAATTACAGCAATATATGCCGTCAAGCTGACTGCTGTATTGTTCACGCATTTCTTGATATAAATAGCAATTTTAAAGCTTGGTTTGTTTGTCTGTTCCTTTTTTATTTCGCGCAAGGTTACAGTAGAGCTATCTGCGTTATCCGTCCCTAATTTAGCAGTGTAAACCTAGAGGGAAGGCAGCTACTCATTACCACCCATTGCCAACTCTTGGGCTAATCTTTTACCAAAGAATAGTGGGATTAACCGTCACATTATAACCCCCCCCACACGGATGAAAGGGCGAGCGTGTTGGATATGTTGAGTATTCGATACCGGAACCCTCTGATTACGAGTCGAGTATCTTAACCACCTGCCCATGCCGGTCCTTAAAGCTTGGAATTCTACCTTTCAAACAACCTGACTTTTCTTGAACATTATTTGAAGATTTTGTACATAAAACAAGATGAACAACCTGTCTTTTGTCAGTGTAATTTAAGTTATGAATATTAAGCTATGTCATCTGTACATTGCGTACCTCTATAAAGAGAACTAGCGCACTGTCTGGAATATTCAAAAAGTTTGTATTTTCTACACATACTATGTGTTACAGAAATTTTAATAAAGCTTTATTTTGTAAAACCGAGGGATAAACTATGAATTTAGTTCATATTATTTCAAAGATAATAAATACCCAACAGTAGCAATAATGGGAGAAGGGAAGAAGAATTTTTTATTAATTAACGTAACCCTTTTTTCAAACTGTCATCTCCCATCATTTAGTTGAGACTGGTCGAGTTCCCTTAAAGTAGTTCGATAACAGATAAACACACAGACACATAGATATTTGTATTTTATGTTTACATAGCTATTGGTTAGAATGTTTTTATAAAAGTATTCGGTATTTCCTAAGAGGTTGTGGTGATGGTTTTCATAATGGTTGCAAACGAACTTTACCATTATTGCAATTTATTCTACGGATCTTCTTACAACATTATATACAGACTCTGATTCATAATCATTATTTATATCACAATCTGTTTTAAAATACATTCTACATCTACACTCAGTGACAGCAACCTGTCTTTGATCTTCATGTTGTCTATCTGGCTCTACTCTACCAACACTTTCTGTAACTGATTCTTTCATCCTTTCTGTCATGCTTTCCATCTTGTGTGGTAGCAGTGTCATAAGGAGTCTCTTATCCTGTTCTTTTAACTATTCTTCAACTTGTCTTGCATCAGTTTCTTTTCCTGTTTTTTGCGATTTCCTTTTTCCATCATCTTGGCTATTTTTATTTCAGTTGATACAGTGTCTTCAAAACTCGTTTGGACATCTTGTTGCATTAAATAAGGGTGTACTTTGTTTGCATACATCACGAAATTGATGGGTTTGGAATATACAAAATTATATATTACACCTTTACTTAAAATTATCGTCAAGACGAGAAGCAACATGCGATCTATTTGAGGTAATGGTCAAACATTGTGGAGCTTTTGAAAAATTAGAAATTAAATGTATTACGTTTATACAATACAACAATACAAGTAATAATAACGGTTATTAGAAATAATAATTTATATGCAAGTTTTTTACAAACTTATAAGCGATACTGAGTCTTTTATTTTATCGACGGTTCACGACGAACGATTAATTCTGTGTTGGTATCAGTACAGTTTACTTGTGAAGTAAGCTTTCTCTTACACGTGAGTTGTTCCGATAATGTTATGCGATATCTTCGTAGAAAACAAACGATCGAAGGTAATCTGTTGAAGTTAAACCGTTTATAATGTTCGAAATCTATAAACGTTACTGGTTAAATATCTGTTGCTTCCGATTAAGAAAGCGTTTATCACAATTATAACTTCCAAGATTTATAATATTCTGATTATAGCAAACCAACATCAATAATATTAAACTGTCTTTCCATGTTGGGTTGGTTACCTCTTATAACTTGCGAGGATATTGTCTAGAGCTAGTTCTAAGGCAACAATACACACATCGTTTATTTTTTTATTTTTTTTACGCTCTAGAATATTTTGCAAATTAAGAGAACACTCGGAATTTTCACAATTCAGCCCGGCATAGCCAGATGGTCAGAGCGTGTGACTCGTAACCTGTCACCCCAATCATGCTCCCCATTTCAGTCGTGGGGGCGTTATAATGTGGCTATCAATCCCAATATTCGTTAGTTAAAAGTGTAACCCAAGTGTTGGCGGTAGGCGGTGATAACTAGCTACCTTCCCTCTAGTCTTATACTGTTAAATTAGGGACGGCTGGCGCAGATTGAACGGAGACAAACATATAGATATTAAAATATACATGGCATAAATCTGTTAAAGATATTTAAAAACAGTATTATACTATAAAATGATCACGTGATCAGGTTAAGGAGTAAATTTTTTTAAAGAACTACGAGTACTATTATCTGTTATTTTTATGATATGTCAATATGCTTTTAGGAGAGTGGGAATTTCATCTGAAAAACTCCTATTGGACACAGCGGTAAGTTTGAAGTCTTACAGCACAAAGAACCAATACACAGGTCGCTCATTGTGTGGCTCTATGGTTAGCAGCAAACCGACAAACAAAATTCGTCTAAAACTTTTATATCCGCTTTTTGTTTCTAAAATGCCATCTCTGATTATTCTCGGATCATCAAATCTCCGATCACGTTTTCTTTCCCAGATTGTGTCAACATGACTTTTCGCCCTCTTGCAGGACATTTTAGTTGATAAGTAGCAGTACTAATGTGAATCTAACAAATGTCTGGTATTTAAAATAAATAAGTAAATTAAAAACTTTTTTTTTTCAAAACATACATTAATCTAATCTAATTTTAACTTACCGCACAGATAATGTAAATTAGACTAATGTCATTTAAATCCAAGTTTTCAAATCAGCTGAGCGTGAATTCGAACAATTTATACATTGTCACATCGGGCTGACTAAACCCTGATTTCATTCTCTTTTTGATTAAGATATCCAGTGATTTATTATGTCAGTCTAAAATTCTAGTGCACACATTGTCTCCAAACCTTTTATTTGTTTCTTCTGGTTCTCAGTCACTGAAAAGAAAAACGCATTCAACTTTAATAAAATGTGTACTTTTTGTAAAATAATGCTATTGGATTTGTTAGCGAAAAATACGAACGTTATTTCAAGATCCCAACATATATATATTAATGTTCTATTTTTTTCAATTCTTTTTTAGCTCTTTTGTTTCATGTTTTAGAAAGTAAAATTCCTTCTTTCAATTAATGAACAAAATACTATTACGATGAAAGGAGACCGCCATCTGTTTTTGTTTTTTACTAGGTTAGATGTACTTTATTTTAAATGTTGATTGTTTAAAACACTATACTCTATTAAGCTAATGTTGTCAATCTCATGAGGCTATTGGTATATAGTTTATACGCAGGAGAACGTTAAGCTGAATGACATATTTTGGTTTCTTAGTTCAGATATCCTTCCTTGCTTGCTTGCTTGTTTTCAATTTCGCACAAAGCTACTCGAGGACTACCTGTGCAAGCCGTCCTTAATTTAGCAGCGTAAGACTAGAGGAAAGATAACTATCATCACCACCCGCCACCAACTCTGGGGCCACTCTTTTACCAACGAATAACGGGATTGACCGTCACATTATAAAGCCCCCACGGCTGAAAGAGCAAGCATGTTTGGCGCAACGGGGATGCAAACCCGCGACGACTAGCTGCCTTCCCTCTTGTCTTCCACTGCTAAATTAGGGACGGCTAGCACAGATAGCCCTCGAGTAGCTTTGTTCGAAATTCCAAAAACCAAACAAACAAACTAATTTAAACATGGCTTAGGTTATAAGATTAGCTCCTGTGTAAAACATACTGACATCAGACGCATGTAATTGTGTAACAAGTTTTACCAAAGAACAGTAATAGTATTCCCATTTCATGTTTTAACGTCTCATTAGAGGGATTTCTTTTCCATACGACAAAACTCGCACTAGTCCTTCACATGTTGAGAGAAAGCTATTGGGTATTAAACAAAAGTATTCGAAGACATTTTATTTTAAATCATAAATATACACACACATATATATATATATATATATATATATAAGTATTCAGTATGACCAACAGGTAATTAAATTATCGGTCATCTGTTATACTTTTGTTTAAATGTTGTAAGATTCGCACGAATGGGTGTATAATTAGATATTAATATACAGTCACGACAGTGTTCGTACCCCTGCGTTGTGGATAGTTCTTTCCTCATAACATATCATGATCAGGATAATGAAGGTAGAATATATTATAAATGTTATACTAACACACATTTACATATTTTTTATGTAAATTGAGAGACAAATACACTGTTTATAAACAAATAACCAAACATAGGAGGGACAGAAAGTGTTCGTACGTCTACTTTAATGGTCAGTTGTGTAGCCTTTCAGGTGAATTACTTGGCACAATTTCTCCTCGTAGCCTCCATGATCGTTTGACAGTACTCGACTGGTATTTTCATCCATTCTTCTTTACAGAAGACCTCCAGCTCTTGCAAGTTTTTCTGATGACGCTGATGAACCCTGGTCTTCAATTCATACCAAACGTTTTCAATTGGGTTGAGATCGGGTGACTGCAATGGCCACTCCAGAACGCTTATATGGTTCTTCTGCAACCAGGATTGCACATATTTCGATGTGTGCTCACGGTCATTGTCGTGCTGGAAGATCCAAGCCGCCAGTTTCGAGCATCATTCTTCATATAAGTGCCTGATATATCAACGTACTCTTGTTTTTTCATGATTCTGTTGACGCGATGAAGTCTGCCTACACCAGAAGAGCTGAAGGAATCCCATAGCATGTTTGAGCCACCTCCATGTTTAACTGTAAGGACAGTGTTATTTGGAAGATTTCGTTCCCCCTTCTTACGGAAAATACAGCGAACATCATTGTGGCCGAAAAGGTCGATTTTAGTCTTGTTTTACCAAAGAATACTCTTCCAATAGGTAAAGGGTGTATCTGCATGCTTTCTTGTGTACATCAATCGTGCTTTGAAATGAACAGTCTTTAAATATGAAGTTCTACGAGGACGGCATGCTTTGAACACAGAAGAGTGTAATATGTTCATAACTGTAGAGGTGGTTACTTCAACCCCAGTTTCCCTTACCAGTTTCTGTATGTCATTACACGTTAAACGAGGGTTTCTACTCACTTCTCTGAGAACCTTCCTCTTGGTTCTTTCTGAAACTTTGGTGGGGCGAACGAGGGAGGTTAGCAGTTGATTCTGTAAATTTAAACTTGGCAATTATGCTTTGAACAGTAGATTTCGGCACATTAAGTTGTGTAGCAATACCGGAAACAGACACACAATTCGTTTTTTTAAATCACTGAACACTTGTTTCCTGTTCGCCATGATGACCTAGCAGATAATGACGGAGACGGCGCTAAATTGCCGGAAGTGCAATTTTTGCTGGCTAAATTCCAATAATTATGAACCCAGTGTCTACATCTGTGCAAATGAGTGTAGGAACGTAGAGGGCGTGCTTAGATGTTTGATAATATTTATTAACGTAAGTATAAAGGTGTTCCTTTGTATTGGTTTAGTTTGGACTTGAGTTGTTGTATAAGTAAGGTTTTTTTAATTTTGTGTTTCTTTACGTTTTTTCTTTGTTTACTATTTATTTTTTATGATTATTTTGTGTTTATTTGATTTGCAGTGTTCGAAAACGTGTGAAGGTGACTTTTGTGTTCTTTGAATCTGGTTTCCATTTTTCTACTTCTTTCTCCAATATGGAAGTCGTGGCAGTTATCACATTGTATTTTATAAATAATTTTGATGTGGTGTTTGTCAATGTAGTTTTTACAAATTTAGATATTACAATGAAAAACACTTGAATGGAGATACCTTCGCCAAGTGTATCTTAGCCATATACTGACAAAGAAGGATTGGTGGGTATGATTACGCAGTCATAAGAATCCTGCAACTGTTACTTCTAATGTTTGAAGCAATTTCACCTTTGGGTAAAAGCAAAGCACTTACTTTTAATGAAATGTATAATATCAAAATCTATAGTCATTAACTAGTACTAAGTTAACATATATTCAGGTGTAAGTCATTTTTGTGCTCCATAAAGTCACCGACTGTTAATCAGAGGGTTCCCCCTTGGTGTGGATGCCTGTGTATGGTGAGGGAATCTCCAAGGGAATGTTCTGTCTTTTACCTCCTCTGAGATCTGAGCCTTCACCCATGTGTTCGCAGTATGTGGCGACCAGTTAAGGGTGAATAGAGGATTTGGTTTTTGAGAGGTCCAACTCTAATACACCACTTTGGCATTGATTTCCTGTATTCGGCTAACCCTGTCTGGTTGAACTGTCTAGTCCTGTTGGGCTAGGGTCTAACGAATACCAGTGTTGGACATTCCAAACGAGTGTTGTGGATATTCTGCCTGATGCTAGTGTTTGAGTATAGTGCTCACAAAACCCTGGTGTTGCTGTAGTGTCCTTGATCGGCATTGTAGTGCACCCCCAAAAAAATAGCAGGATGGGTGAGGTCAGTGTGTATCCTCCAAGTCCAAATATAAATAAAATAATAAAAACAGATCATTAGTAAACAACCATGTCTTGAATACTCTGAACAGCAGTCTACACCTGTTCCCAATTTACTCATACTAGATTCTTTGACAAACTTACCTTTAGAACAAATGTCTCCCTTTTTTGTTCAGAACGGATTAGAGGAGCTTGCTGGCTTTCCTACGTTAGTCAAAAACTACATTATGGGGACATTATTGATTAAAGCATCTACCCCGAAACACAGTGAACTCCTGTTGAATTCGAAGACGATTGGGAATATACCCTCCGAGATTACTCCTCATGCAACTCTAAATTTCTCACAAACCGTTTTGTTGAGAGGGATTTGAAGGTGTCCCAGAGTCAAAGATTCTTCATGTTTTTGCCATCCAAGGAGTTTCTGCAGTGAGATGTATCTTCACTCATAAAGACGAAATTATGAATTACACTGCCTACAAATGTTCTAATTTTCACGTTTATATAACCACGTCCACCAGCTGCTGTCATCGTAGGTTACCTGAACTGTAATGTACGGCCATATATTCCCAATTATCGCAGGTGTTTCCATTGTCAATGGTTCGGTCACTCAAAGGCATGATATTATGGTTCCTTGATGTAAACTTGTTGAAGTAGCAAAGACCATGACACCAATGAGTGCAAACTGGACCATCACTGTGTTAATTATAGCGGCGAGAACCCCTCTTATTTTCTTATTTGCCCAAGCTGGATGTAGAAGTAATAAATAAGAAATAAAACATTTGATAGTGATTATCAACGTATTTTATCCCGAAGCTCAGAAATCATTATCCTAAACACCTCCATCTTGGGCAATACTGCTTTAATGGAAATGCAGATAGATCTTTCTGTACCTCCAACAGAATCATTCTCAAACTACAAAAAGAGTCTTTTTGCCTTCTATAGATAAGTGAGTTGACAAGTCAACATCTTCTCTTGCTTCTGTTCCCTGCTATTCCTTCCAGTGACTGGCTGAATCCACTCCCTCGGGCCATAGCTTCTGGCTTCTGCTCGGGTCCACCTTCTTTGGCCACAAGATGTAGAATGATTAGTAGTTCACACTTTCAGACTTTGTAATCTGCATATACTGAAAGAGATCTGCAAACTCGATCAAGGAAATAATCCATGGAGTTCGATAGACCTTCTTTTAATAAAAAAATGAATAGGTAATAAACCAAAGTATTCTCCACCCAGTTCTCTCCTACTTAAATACAAATGGTCAGTTTGATACTGTAGAATTGTCGTGGTTTGCATTCTAATCTGCGTGTCTTTCCTTACAGGAAACATTTCTGAAATATGCTAATACAGTCACCTTTCAGCAATTTATATCATACCAAAATGACAAGTTGCATGATGAACGAGTGGGTGTATGGAGGGATAGCACTGCTAGTCGACCAGCACGTGCTTACCCTGTCTTTGCCACTCGATACATCCATGGAGGCTGTTGCCATCAATGTGTCCTTTGCCAAACAATCACTGTTTGTTCTCCTTACTTGTCTCCTGGAGAGACTTATGATCAATCGGACCTTGAAGCTATTGTTAAAGAGTTGCAATCCCCCTTTCTAATCTAGGAATACTTTAATAGACACAATCCCCTCTGTGTTGGTGCTGTTTCTGAATGGATGAGCCATTCTATATAATGTGTTATCTGGGAGTACAAC
The DNA here is from genome assembly GCA_011833715.1 of Carcinoscorpius rotundicauda. Taxonomy (NCBI): domain Eukaryota; kingdom Metazoa; phylum Arthropoda; class Merostomata; order Xiphosura; family Limulidae; genus Carcinoscorpius; species Carcinoscorpius rotundicauda. Next base: position 14,741,720 of record CM022399.1, on the reverse strand, counting down.
CTTTCTTTCTTCAATACTGATTCTTAATTTTTATACAACAAATCAGTCTTTTATTACCATTGATATTCTTATCTATCTCCTTCACTTTTTTTTTGCTTTGCTTGGAGAATTGACAGTGACCCATAAAGCTGTAATATTTTCGATAATTTTTAGGGACACCAGCCGTATTCCATTCAGTACTTCAGGAGAAGTTCGACCAAGCCAACTTACCCTCTTTCACTGCTCTCCCACAACTTGATTCTGCCATTGATAGACGAATGCGTGAGAACAATGACGGAGATATATTATCCATGCACATGCTCAATCAATTGTTAAGAACTCGACACGTTTTCTATGGCAGATTCCTGCCAGCAGTGAGGCAGATATCCATAGAAATGGCACAGAAAACTTACAAATGGATGTGCAATACCTGCAAAAGATACCCACTCATTCTAGTCACATTTCGTTCCAATGGTCCCATGTCTGTGAATGGTAGGTTAGGCATTAAAGACAATAGGAATTTTGTATTAAATTCAAAATAACCGTATTTTCTACCACCTATACCAGAAACATATGGAACAAGATTCGGAAGGTGAATAGGAAGAATACTTCCCATCCTCTTTTCATCTTGCTCTTCCGATGTCGACATTCTCGGCAACAGATTTTCTAGTGTAGTTAGCACTTATTTTTCTTGCCCTAATTTTTTTAACTCTTGAGCAGCACTGATTCCTCTCAGGCCGATCATCTCCATAGTTGCAATCGCCCCTTTACACCAAAGTTTCCTCTTCTTTAGTCTAGAAGCACATGAATCGGACCTGATGATGTTCACTATGAGATGCTACACCATCTATCTACTGCCTCTCTTGCTATTATTCTGTTAATATTTAACTGGATCTGGCAGAAGAATATTTTTATTGATGCTTGGCGCCAAGCTATTGTCTGCCTTTTCTCTAAGCCTGGAAAGTATCCAAAGACTCCTTCTAACAATCAACCAATTACTTTCACTAGCTGCCTCCTAAGGTCTTAGAGATGATATTTAATACTTGTCTTGATTGGTTCATCGAATTAAATAGCCTCTTTTCACACACACACACACCCTGGGTTTCAACGATATCATTCCAGCGTGGATCACCTGATTCGACTTGAAATGTAGATCAGGAAAGCCTTCCCCTAGAGATTATATTTTGATTTCATGTTCTTTGACCATTAGAAGACTTATGGTACCACATAAAGATAGGGCATTTTGCAGAGCCTCCATTCCTGTAAGTTACATTGTCATTACTAATTTTCATCCAGAACTTTCAACTGACAGGGGATTCCAAATCTGTGTGGGTTTCAAACTTTGCTTATTTTCCACAAGAACTTGGAGTTCCTCAGAACTGTGTCTTAAGTATCACGCTTTCCAGTATCAAAACAATCTATAACTATACAATTCCTCCCATATTTTTGCAAATTGGCTTTGTGTCGACGACTTCCACAAATTTTGTTAATAATAAAACATAAGTTTTATTAAGTGGCAGGTTCAGACTGCTCTCAATTGGTTGTTGAAGTGAAAAATGACTCTGAACGTCCTTCGTGTTTTATCTTCCACCTCTTAGGAAGTGGATACATCTATCGTGCTCTCATTTACTACAAACTGAACTATGGGTCTCGGGTCTATGGTCCTGCCAGAACTTCGGATTTGAAGATACTGGACTCAATTAACCATCTGATAATTCAATTTTGCACACACTTTTTCAGTTCATGGTTTATGTACTGAGTCCCACAAACTTCCTCTTCACTTCACGGACCATTTGCAACTTTTTTACTGTATGCTTCGAAAAGTGGATTCTTACCACAGCATCTCACCTCGGGTGGTCTTCCTTCCTTAATGAGCTATTCTTTTTCAAAATAGATGATCTGCCATTGTTTCTTTTGGCCTTCATGGCTAGTTGCAGCAGGCTGAATTGGGTCTGTCTTTGGATGACGTTGCGGTTTAGAGTGGTCAGCTCAAACCACTATCACTTATTACCATCTACACTTGTGACCTTTGGTTAGATTTGGTTTGTTTTAATTTCATGCAAATCTACACGACGGCTATCTGTGCTTGCCACCCCTAATTTAGTAGTGTAAGACTGCAGGAATGGCAGCTAGTCATCACCACCTACCGCCAACTCTCGGGCTACTCTTTTTCCAACGAATAGTGAGATTGATTGTAACATTATAATTCCACCACAGCTAAAAGGGCGAGAATGTTTGGTGTGACAGCGACTCGAATTCTTTCTTAGGTATTCTCAGAAAAGTGGATACTCAACATTGGAAAAATTGTCTTTTCCTTGCCAAAGAACTCTCGAACCATTCTTCTATTCCAATTTATACGGAAGGTACAAAATCAGGTAATTCTGTGGGATCTGTCATGGCTTGTTGTGACTCTATGGTTGCTCACAGGATCCATTCTGTGGTTTCTGTGTTCACTGCCCGAACTCTTTTAGCTTTCTAATGACCCTGAAATTGCGTAACGGTGATTCTCACCCTCAATCAGTGACGTCGAGAAACCCACTTGTTGAGAATTTTATATGCAAAAAGGGCTCGTTTGGGTTGAGAAAATATTTTAAATAGAAGAGCGAACAACGTTTCGACCTTCTTCGGTCATCGTCAGGTTCACAAAGAAAGAGGTAACTGACCGGAAGCTGACCACATGTTTGGAAGGGGTTGTGTAACTGAGTATCACAATGTAGAGGGCGGTGTTAGATGTTTGAATATATAATTTTATCTATAATATTAATATAGGTATAATGGCGTTCCTTTATATTGGTTTATTTTGGGTTTAAGTTGTTGTATAAGTAAGGCTTCTTTAATTTTGCGTTTGTTTATCTTTGTTTCTTTATTTAGTATTTTAGTGTTTTCTATGGTTATGTTGTGTCCATTTGACTTGCAGTGTTCGAAAACGTGTGAAGGTGACTTTTTATGTTCTTTGAATCTGGTTTCCATTTTTCTACTTGTTTCTCCAACATAGAAGTCGTGGCAGTTATCACATTGTATTTTATAAATAATCTTGGTGTGGTGTTTGTCAGTGTAGTTCTTACATAGTATAGACCTTAGTTTTGTGCCTGGTTTTTGAATAAATTTAGTATTAACTGGAATGTTATATTTGGTTACTAGTTTTTGCCAAATATTGGTTATTTGTTTGCTGATGTCAGGAATATATGGTATACAGCAGTATATGGTTTCGTGATTTTTTGATTCGTGAGATATATTTACTTTTGTTGGTTGATTTTGCTTTCTGTCTAGGTGTGTGCGTATAATGTTTTCTACGGTTTGTGGATGAAACTTATTGATGTTCATGAAGTATTGTTTTATTTTTTCTAATTCATCGTTAGTTTTATCTGGTGAGCATAGTTTTATGGCTGTGTTTATCTGGTTTCTTAGTATGTTGAGTTTTTGTAAAATTACAGGTAAAATTACAAATTTATATTTTCCAGAAACACCTAAAAACAACATCTTAAACGATTTTTTCAAAGAATTTTCTTACAAAACCATCAACATAATTTCACAAAACAGAAAACTTAAAAACAACCTTACAAAAAGAGACATTAATTCCATTAAAAACCTAAAACAAGACAGAAACATAAAAATTCTAAAAGCAGACAAAGGTAACGCCATAGTAATAATGAACACGAATGAATACATACAAAAAATGAATAACATCCTATCAGACACGAACAAATTTAAACCAATACACACAAATCCAACAAAGACACACGAGACGCAACTGAACAAATTACTACTACAAATGAAAAAAGCCAACACAATTTCACAAACACTTTATTCCTACCTACGTAAAACCGACTCACGCACACCACAAATATACGGCATCCCCAAACCTCATAAACCAGATTGTCCATTACGACCAATAATGTCAACATATGAATCGTTTAATTACAATCTTGGTAAATACATAGCATGGGCATTTTCCAAATATGCAACATCAGTCAGCTCATTCATCAAAGACTCTTTTAATTTCAAGTCTAATCTAAATCAACTTAATCATGAAGCCTTAATGGCCAGTTTCGATGTTATATCCCTCTTTATAGAAGTTCCAACAACAGAAGCCTGCAAGATAGCCTTAGAACTTTATATCCGAGACCCTAACCCAATTATAGACATTCCCAGTAACCAGTTAGCAATCCTCATAGAATTTACCACAATAAAGACAAACTTCATGTTCAACAACCAAAACTACATACAAACAAATGGCCTAAGCATGGGCAACCCAGTATCACCAGTTCTAGCCAATATTTTTATGACACAAATTGAAACACAAGCAATTAATACAGCATTACATCCACCACTATACTGGTAGAGATATGTAGATGACACGGTTGCGGGATTCAATTCTACAGAACACATACTTAATTTTTTAACTCACATTAACTCTATACATCCCAACATTAACTTCACATGTGAACAGGAAGAAAGCAATCAAATATCATTTATTAACCTCAAAATTATAAGAACCGACACACAATTCAAAACAGAAATCCACCGAAAAATCACCCATACTGGACTATACATTCCTTGGGACTCAGCACATGAAACAAAAACTCAACATACTAAGAAACCAGATAAACACAGCCATAAAACTATGCTCACCAGATAAAATTAACGATGAATTAGAAAAAATAAAACAATACTTCATGAACATCAATAAGTTTCATCCACAAACCGTAGAAAACATTATACGCACACACCTAGACAGAAAGCAAAATCAACCAACAAAAGTAAATATATCTCACGAATCAAAAAATCACGAAACCATATACTGCTGTATACCATATATTTCTGACATCAGCAAACAAATAACCAATATTTGGCAAAAACTAGTAACCAAATATAACATTCCAGTTAATACTAAATTTATTCAAAAACCAGGCACAAAACTAAGGTCTATACTATGTAAGATCTACACTGACAAACACCACACCAACATTCTTTATAAAATACAATGTGATAACTGCCACGACTTCTATGTTGGAGAAACAAGTAGAAAAATGGAAACCAGATTCAAAGAACATAAAAAGTCACCTTCACACGTTTTCGAACACTGCAAGTCAAATGGACACAACATAACCATAGAAAACACTAAAATACTAAATAAAGAAACAAAGATAAACAAACGCAAAATTAAAGAAGCCTTACTTATACAACAACTTAAACCCAAAATAAACCAATATAAAGGAACGCCATTATACCTATATTAATATTATAGATAAAATTATATATTCAAACATCTAACCCCGCCCTCTACATTGTGACACTCAGTTACACAGCCCCTTCCAAACATGTGGTCAGCTTCCGGTCAGTTACCTCTTTCTTTGTGAACCTGACGATGACCGAAGAAGGTCGAAACGTTGTTCGCTCTTCTATTTAAAATATTTCCTGAGCCCAAACGAGCCGTTTTTGCATATAAAATGATTCTAACCCTGTACTCGTAGACATTCTAAAACGACTGGCCCATTTGTTTCTTAAATTTACGTTTCTATCTGGGTTTTCTTCTGGATACCTGGCCACGTTGGTATCAGCGAGAACTGCTAAGTTTTTCTGTTCTGGTGCTATCACAACTGTACGTATCCCGTACATTATGAACTATGTCACTGTGTTAAAGGCTCGGCTCTGCACTACTTGACAGTCGACATGGAGTGAGTGACTTCGTAGCAAGCTTTTCCAGATCAAACGTTTTATTGTTCTTTGGCTATCCTGTTTCCATAAGGACTGGAAGGATGAAGTTATTCTAACTAGGCTACACATTGATCACACTGTCTACTTATCGGTTTTTTTTTCCATTTTATATGGGACTGATCCACCAATATGCGGCCTTTGTGGCACTCAAGCAACATCAGACCACGTTTCACCGTCGTTACGACCGTGAGCGAAGGCACTATTTTTTTCTCTTTTCTATGGGTTCACTCCTGACATTGGCAACAGAGACACTGTTCAATTTCCTTGAGTTTTTACCTCTTTACTAGTCATTTGCCTCTTCAATGCTAATCATATCTTTATCTAAATTTTCTACAGTGTTTTGTTTTAGCTATATTTTTTGTTTTAACCATTTATACCGGCCTGGCATGGCGAGGTGGTTAAGGCACTGAACTCGAAATCCGCGGGTTCGAATACCCATCACACCAAACATGCTCGCCCTTTCACACCGTGGGGGCGTTATAATGTGATGGTCAATACCACTATTCGTTGGTAAAAGAGTAGCCCAACAGCTGGCGGTGGGTGGTAATGACTAGCTGCCCCTCCCCTAGTCTTACACTGCTAAATTAGGGACGACTACCGCAGATAGCCCTCATGAAATTAAAAAACAAAGACACAATTCTTTCTAATAATGAGACGATTTGCCAGGTGATTAGGGTGCTCGCTCACAAAATGAATGTCGCAGGTTCGAATCACCATCCCATCAAATGCCCGCCCTTTCAGTCGTGAGAGCGTTATAAAGTGACAGACAATCCCCCAATTCATTGGTAAAACAGCAGACCAAGAATTGGTGGTTATGACTTGCTTCTGCTCTCTAATATTTCGCTGTTAAATTATGGACAGCTACAGCAGACAACCCTTGTAAGGCTTTGTGTGAAATTCCAAAAGAAATCAATTGTTTCTAAAACTGCCCAAATAAATCTTTTTTTCAATTGTTCTATGAAACTTGGATAGTTATTATATCTTCTGAAACAAATTATAAATAAATACGCGTGATTATACCACGTAGTAACAAACTGTTTTGTATCATGTAACAAGAAAACTAATGGACAATTGAATAACACGTCAAGCCAACTAAATTTTATAAATTAACATTTTCCTTAAACATTATGAAAAACATTTAATTCATGTTACTGATCTGATCACGTTAATGCATTTACCTGGTTTTTCTCTTCTTACTTTTGAATACAATTACTACAAACGTGAACTATAGCGTGTGTAAATTCAACACGTTTCACATTGTGCCAATTACCTCACTATTCATGTTATGTGTTACTTTTAGCAAATGGATGGAAGTAGATAAATGAATTTTTATGCAGGATATATAGTCTTAAGATGGTATATTATTTTTGAGTTTGTATCAAGGCAACTTTCACCATACACACAACCACTCTGGTGTTGCCTTCGTTTGTTAAGATATTATTTTGTATAACTTTTATATGTATACACACACACAAACATAACGGTGTGATTTTCTCTAGCGTAATAAATATGTGAAAATATTCGCCAGGCTCAAAATGTTGTATATATTTTTATATAAATTTCCAATTTCGGTAGGCTGGTAACACTTTTTTTGCAAATTAAGTTGGTTATTTTATTTGTAGTTAAACCTAAACCTACACAATAGGACATCTGTGTGTTTACCACAACTGGTATCAAAATTCGATATTTATCGTCGTACGTCCGAAGACATGCCGCTGTGTCACTGAAACAGGGTGGCTGCATGGTACTGCTTTTCATTTGTTTAGAATTAAGCTCAAAACTATATGATGGGCTATCTGTACTTTGCCCACCACGGGTATCAAAAAACCAGTTTTTAGCAGTGTGAGTAAGCAGACATTTCACTGGAGGCATTGTTCTTCGGCCGACGCAATTAATTACAATACGTAATATATTTAATACAAACGTTTTTAACAAAATCCAAATATATATATGTACTTTGCAATCTCAGAAGAATATAATAAAAATTAGTATGAATAATGATTACGTATTATATAAGATACATAAACATGTAAATAAAACATAATTATAGAACATAAGAGATCTACAAATTATTTAAATACGAATCAACTCACTTTCGCTTTCATAATACAGTAATATTTCTTGAATGTGATAAAGCCAAGATGGAAAACAAAAGGATAGATTCTTGTAATAGATCATACGAATCAAAGACATGACTGTAACATGTTCTGAACATCATAATGGAGTCTGACTAGTGTTTCTACGATGAAACTTGTTCTGAGTCATTGTGAAATTTTCTCTGACGGTAATGCCGTTGTTGTTTCGAATTAAGCACAAAGCTATACAATGGGCTATCTGTGCTCTACCCACCACGGGTATCGAAACCCGGATTTTAGCGTGTAAATCCGCAGACATACAGCTAAGCCACTGGGGGGCAACGTTAATGTCACCATTTATTGTGTATTTTAACACATAAATACAGTTATTAGAAGTGCATGCGTAAGATTCTGAAACCCAGTAGTCCCATCTGTGTTTCTAATATTAATATTGGTAATACAAATCCAGGAACAAAATCAGATATATTTTTAAAAAGCTGGAAATTTCGTAAAAAAACATGATTATATATTTAATTTTTGTTTCATTTTTTTGGACACTTCCAATTTATAAATTAGATTCGCAATGACTGCTAACTAATGATGTATAAAAACAGAACATAATATTGTTGAAGTTATTTTGATAAAATAAAAAAACTTCCATCTTATTCAAACAAACCATTATTTATTATCAAAAATCAGTTTTTTAAATGTTCCATTTTTAACACTAGTGTATGGATTATGCCACATAATATAAATTGTGTTGCCACTGCGTAGAATTCACGTACTGTCAGTTAGTAACTGATTTAAAATATTTGTATTACTTTAATTAATATGGTATTTAAATAAAATGTTACTTTTCTTATTACTTTTCTTTTTACCTTTTACCGATAATATAGTCTAGATTACAGTGTTAACACTTTAAGCTCGTTCACAGAGTAATACCTTTTTGTCCATTTTCAGTATTATATTTACAACAAGAAATTTTTAAGCTACAATAGCTTGACTATTACTTACAACTTTTCTTGTAGTACTTGAGGAACAGAAATAAATTGAAAATCTTGCACTCTAATATCATTTTAACACTGCAGTATAAGTAGTAACAACCGGAATCATTTCTGACTGATTATTGGCTTTCGGACCGCATAATTTGGCGCGAAATATACAACTATCACTTAGGCCCTCTGGATAGTTACTATTTAACAAAAATATTTTAATTAATTTGAACTGTATCTTCCTTTTTTTACTGTTAACAAGCTTTAGAATTATCTTTTGGTAATGTATATGAGTTATTTCTTTTAACGTGTCTGAAAAGGTTACTTAGAAAATCTAAATATACGCGAGAATTGGTCGATTTAAGAAAAATATTAGTTACTAAAGCGCTATTGTTAGATATTTCAAGCAATATATCTGAGAAATGTCAAGATTTCTAAAGCTTTTCAATAGTGAGCTTAATGTTTGTAACAAGATCAATTAAAACTTGGCTCAAGTTAAACGTTACATTGGTCAAAATAAAAATATAAGAATCGACATATTTTTCATGGTAGAAATTCAGGTTAGTCTATCATGATGTTCAGAACATTTTCAAAATTAAATTTTAAGTATCCTATTAGAAAAACCATTAATTCTATTTTAATATTCCTGATAATGAACAAAAAAGATTATTTTTCTGAAAGTCATTTCATTGAACAAATTGGATTTCTTGTTCGTTTTTTGTGTTTTTTTACGTATGTTTTGTTTGTAACTTTTTATTATTTATAAAATTCATATATAATCATTATTCACACTTCTTGTCGCAACATTTTTATTGGAATGTCATTGTTGTACTTATTCCGTTTGTTATGAAAAATTATGTATTTACCTTACTGTATATTGTACTTAATTAGTTTGTTTGAAGAACTGTACATAAACTTTAAAAACCCTGGTGGTACTTTGATTACATATGTGTGTGTGCAAATTTAAAATTAGTTGTATAAACGAAGTCACAATAAACACAATAAGGAATAATTTCTCGCTTTTGTAGGAGAAATCATTGGAATTGTACAATTGAACTGTATCTGAAAATTAATTGTTAGTTATTAATTAACTTGTACTTGATAATATATTTCCAGGTGTTCATTCTTTTAATTTTTTTTATTGTCCACGTAATTTTACAATTAATTATTTTCCATCTAAGGTTTGGATATGGTGTGTAAAATTTACGCTATTCTTTTTTTGTGATGCAATTACTTTTTATAAATATATACATAAAATAACGATTTAAAAATCTACTATTTATTAATAATTGAAATTCAACTTCAGTTTATGAAATTACGTTTTCACAACTGATGATACCGTTATAATTACAATTTCTATAATCACCGTGTTAGGTCTTGCTTCCTCACATTTTCACATATTTTACTTCATTCAAATACAGTCTTCTTTCTTGTATATGTTCTATTAACAGCAGTTAAAATCCTCCATCTTTCTGATTCAGTGTGAATTATCTATACTAACACTCTTTTATGTATGTCTTGTGTAATTTCAGATTAGTTTTTATGTATAAAAATTAAGCTAGTAAAAATAATTAAAACAGTTTACTAAGATCTGTTTGGATAAAGTTCAATTAGTTTTATTTCAACTGATAAATAAATGTGTTCAGTTGGATAGTAGGTTATAATATAAACAGAGTAATGCAAGATATTTGTTCGACATGATTATTTTGAACTCCATCACAATAATCAACAATTAATCATTGATGTTGTTACTGCGTCAGGCCTTCTACAGAAGTGTTTCTTAAAAACAAACTGTCCATGAGCATCTTTTACAGTGTGTATTTGTCGTGCCTTTAGGTATTTACTCAAAGTTATTTTAGTATGATAGCGTAAGCAGGCTTTTGAAAACTGGGTATTCATCTAGTGTTTCTTATAGGAACTGGTGAGGGATGGTTAGAAGCTCCTAATAAAATACTCATTTCCTTGTTTGGTACCTACACACTTGCAACAAACAAGATCTAAGGTTAGAGAGGACTTAACGTAGCCACTATTTTGGCTTGACGTGGTTGATTTTGAATTTTGCCAAAAGCTATTTGAAGGCTATCCGCGATAACCTTCCCTAATTCAGCAGGGAAGGGAGTTAGCCATCACCACCCATTGCAACCCTTAGGTTACTCTTTTAACAACAAATAGTGGGATTGACCGTCACATCATAACACCTCCACGGCTGAAAGAGCGAGTATGTTTTATGCGATAGGATCTGAATCCGCAATCCTCGGATGACAAGTTGAATGCTTCAACCACCTGGCCGTGCCGGACCACTATTTCAACATATTAAATAATGGTACCTTATAACAATTATTTCTAAAATCATTTTTATCACATATTTTACATGAAATGAATCCTCTTTAACGAACTTGCTCACCATTTCAATCGTGGTGGCGTTAAAATATGATGGTCATTCCCACTGTTCATTGTTAGAAAAGTAGTCTAATAACTGACGGTGGGAGGTTTTGATTATCTGCATTCTCTCTAGTCTGTAAATGTTTGGTTAAGGAGACCGCCAGCGACGATATCACTCTAATAGTTTTGCGCGAAATTCAAATAACAATAAAACAAGTCGATTTAACATTTATATTATGATATTAATATTTACTTATGTCACTTCCAAAATTTGCGTTGAAATTCTCGTTTTTAGTCCGAGATATTTACTTAGAAAGTGTTTAAAACACAACTTCTGTACATTATGTGCATAATGTTTTCATGTAACTTTAAGAATCTGGATGAGGTTGATTAACTCTAGTAATTGAGTTGTATCTGACAACATATTTTCATATGTTTCCACAGTCTGTTTTCTTATAGCAAAGCCACATCGGGCAATCTGCTGAGCCCACCGAGGGGAATCGAACCCCTGCTTTTTTAGCGTTGTAAATCAGAAGACATATCGCTGTACAAGCGGGGGCTTCTCTTTCCACAGTCAAGTCAATGGTAGTTTCTTTTGTTTTGAAACTCCGCGCAAAGCTATCTGCCCTAGTCCTCCCTAATTTAGTAATGTAAAACTAGAGGAAAGGAATCTAGTCATCACCACCCACCGTCAACAACATGGGCTACTCTTTTACCAACGAATAATGGGATTGATCATCACATTATTACTTCCCCACGTCTGAATGGGCGAGCATGTTTGGTGCGACAGAGATTTGAACTCGCGACCGTCAGATTACGAATCGAACGCCTTAAACCACGCGGCCATGCCAGGCCGCGTGTCAGTTTCTTATTTACTGTTTTGTTCAAACTATACAAATACCCATATATTACATTTTTACCAAGCTGATCTATAATGATTAGCAATTGATAAATAACAAGTACTTTTTTTCATTTTTATCTCTTTCTCCATCCGTATGTTATCCAAGAAACCCAAGTTTGTTCTTCTTTGTAATTGCTACAGTTGACGGTGCGGTTTGGCCAGGTGGTTAAGGTACCTGACTCCTCATCTAAGAGTCACGGGTTCGTATCTCCGTCGCAAAAACCTGGTCGCTCTTTCAACTGTAAGGGCGTTATAATTTAACGGTCAGTACCACTATTCGTTGGTAAAATATAAGCCCGAGAGTTGGCGGTTGGTTATGATGACTAACCATCCTTCCTGTAATCTTACACTATTAAATTAGAAATAGCTAGCGCAAATAGTCCTCGTGTAACTTTACGCGAAATTCAAAAAACAACCAAATAAACTATAGTTTCTGACATTTTATTCTAATAATTTTTGTAAGTTGACATATACTTTACAATGAACAATTATGCAGGGCTAAAGTAAATTGTTTTCCCAAATCACCAGTTAATAATTGTATTATTCTATCTACTTCTTCTGGTTTCTAAAGTCTAATAAATTAAGCACTATCATAGAGTATACAAGTTCCTGTACCGGGGCTTACGTGTAAACTTTAAAGTTAAACATGTCATGGTCCGGCATGGCGAGAGACTTAAGGCACTCGACCAGTAAGTAACCCGCGGGTTCAAATACCCGTCACACCAATCATTCTTGCCCTTTTAGCCGTGGGGACGTTATAATGGCATGATAAATCCCACTATTTGTTGATAAAAGAGTAGCCCGAGACTTGGCAGTTGGTGATTATGACTAGTTGCCTTCCTTCTAGTCTTACATTGCTAAATTAGGGACGTCTAGCGCAGATAGCCCTCGTGTAACTTTGCGCGAAATTAAAAAAACAAACAAACATTTCATTGAAGTTTTGTTTTGATTTGGTTTTAATAATCAATAATATTTAGAAATCGTTCAATATTGGAAATATAACATCTCAGCATCGTGTGATTATACCAATAAACATATAAAGTACATTCCTGTGTAACATTAACATAAAATGCGCCTAAGCGAATAAGATTGTTTTATATTTTCGTTCGCAACGTTCTACTTCTTATTCAATTTTGAAGCTCTTTATCTGTCAGTAGTAAAATATCTTAAGTTTTAACACACTTTCACCTTCGTTTAACGAATCGGGAAAAATTTTAATTACACGTAAATGCTATAAGGTATCTTCATAATGCTGCAAAAATTTCGTCTGCAATGTTCTACTGCACAAGTTTTGAACGTATAGCAAAGGTCTGACGACTAGGCAGTATTGATTTGATTTGTTATCCGACTCTTATGGCAACATTGAAAATGTTTCATATCACGTGATGCGCTCTGGACTTATCACGAGAAACAAGTTATACAATAAGGTAACTAATTTATTTTATAGTATCACTACATTCATATGCAGACCAAAAATTGTATCTCTTTAAATAATGGTATCCAGTTATTTTTCAAAAATATCTTGGCTAGAAATTTTCTTGTAAAACTATACGTTCCAGTGTTTTATAATGTGACTCAAAATACAAGCTTTAATTTAAAACAAAGAACATTCAAGGATATACGTTACATATGTGTGTTTTATAGAAAGCTAAAAGGTCCGGCATGGCCAAGCACGTTAAGGCGTGCGCTTCGTAATCTGAGGGTGGCGCCAAACATGCTCGACCTCCCAGTCGTGGGGGCGTTATAATGTGACGGTCAATTCCAATTTTCGTTGGTAAAAAAGTTGGCGGTGGGTGGTGATGATTAGCTGCCTTCTCTCTAGTTTTACACTGCTAAATTAGGGACGGCTAGCACAGATAGCCCTCGAGTAGCTTTGTGCGAAATTCCAAACAAACAAACAAGAAAGCTAAAAAGAGCCATATTGACATCTTCATCCCTAATTTTGAACTAATAGATTAGAGAGAAAGCCACAGCATCCATTGGCACATCTTCTTTCGTTGAACAGTGAGATTGTAACGCATTTGTGACTCTAAAGTTTAAGATTCATTTCTTTGTCAAATGAACGCGAATCAAGAATCCACTTCAAGCAACGAACTGTTCACTCAGCTTGATCCGATGTTTGTTTGTTTGAATTTTCGCGCAAAGCTACTTGAGGGCTATCTGTGCTAGCCCTCCCTAATTTAGCAATGTAAGACTAGAGGGAAGGCAACTAGTCATCATCACCCATCGCCAACTCTTGGGCTACTCTTTTTACCAATGAATAACGGGAGTGGCCGTCACAATATAACTCCCCCACTGTTGAAAGGGCGATCATGTTTGGTGCGAGCGGGAATCGAGCCCGCGACTCTCGGATTACGAGTCGAATGCCTTAACACGCTTACCCATGCTGGGCCACCTGATACGGTCAAAAGCATTTTATACAAGTTAGTATTTCAGATTTTCATGGTAATGTACTCAGTACCCGTTTATTACTTCACGAAAATTATTTTACTGCTTAATGAACTTGAAAAAATGAAGAAGAAAAGATGGACGTATTTCATTTTTGTATCTATGTAATTGCCATCACTAATTTTGTAGTGACGTCAGACACGGCCTCAAAACAATTTGTAAATTCACTGCAAAAATATATTTTAACAGATAATTATTCCAAACTAAATAAATAGCTTTTATTGTAGCTAACTCATGTAAAGCAGAGAAATATATTTAAACTCTCACACCCACCATTTTAGATCGGTTTACAAGACCATATTTCAGCAGAACGAAATCACAAATCCCATTTTAGTATTATCGCCGACAGAATAGATGTGAATGGGGAACTTACGATTCAAGTTTTTTTCAACCATCCTTCTCATAAACACAACCGTTAGTTTCGAGGTGTGGCTAACAAAAAGTGAACATATAGTTTGTGAGCCTACATCACCTTGACTATTCTTTATTATTTTATTACCAATACCCGGGTATATTTAGAGTTTCAATTCAATGGCTGTTTGGAGAAGATTTCTTATTTCCAACTCTAGCTTTTAAGTTAATGATAAGGGCGTTGCTTCAGGTTAATGTGGAGAGTAGATTTTGTGCCGTTTTTACACTAAGCTGTTGGAAAACGTTTTCAATTTTAATGGAGGACATTGAAATCTTTAATTTTTGAAAAGTTCATTGCTTTGGCTTTATGTAACTAGTAAATCGTGAGATACAAATGTCCTTTCTTTCATATGAAACTTTTCATGACTATATACGCCACCTGGATTTTCTGTATCCTGACGGATAACCTCAAGTGTATGTGTGTTATATCTGTATTTTATTTACTTTTTAGAGTTTTCAAGGGTTTTGTTCGGTTTCTTATTCATTTGGCACATTTTCTTTTAAAACGACGAAAACTCTGTTTAAATATGTACCAGCCAGTTTTAGTATCTTATCAGGGATTTGCCTTCAATTATAAATATATACATATATATAACCTATGCTAAAGGCTTCGTATATGGTGATGGGATATGTCACAGAATGAATATCTGCAGGTCGTTCTTATATTAAGTTTGTTTGTTTTTTATTTCGCGCAAAACTACACGAGGGCTAACTGCGCTAGCCGTCCATAATTTAGCAGTGTGAGACTAGAGGGAAGGCAGTTTGTCATCTCCACCCATCGCCAATTCTTGGGCTACTCTTTTACCAATAAATAATAGGATCGACCGAAACATAACAACGCCCCCACAGCTGAAAGAGCGAGCATGTTTGGTGCGACGAGGAATCGAACCTACGACACTCAGGTTACGAGTCGAACGCCTTAATCCCTTTGGCTATGTCGTGCTCGTATATTCGGTGAATATTGTTTCATTTTTGCTGTAAATATGTAGTGGTCATATCAATGATGTTTTACACAATGATATATATCGTATAAAACAACTGTGAGTGAAACATATAAGTAAATAATTTTGTGTTTGAAAATTGTTTTAGCCAACATTTTAAATATAAATGTATGTGTGTGTATACATATATAAACTATTTTTCAGATAAACTTGTTTAAGTGATATAAATGTTTGAAAAATTTCAGGAGAGAATCCGGCTGCCATGCACCATGGTGGAAAGGCCAATCAAAGCGAACGATGTTTTCACGTGAATGTCCAATTCCTTCTTCTTGTTCTACTCCAGTTAACGGTCTTCCTAATTGCTAGGTAGCTTTACTGAAACAAAACTGTTCAACAACTAACTACATTTAACATTGTTTGTACCGAAATCCCCTGTTAACTTCACGTTTCGCCTCTTGTCAAATCAGCAGGCCACGATTTTATATGAAGACTGTAAAACCTGGTTTGATCTGAGACATTAACACCAACCTGTCTCGACTTCAAGCCCATCTTCAGATATTTTCCGTTGGCGTAGCGACGTGTGTATGTGTTTGTGTGTGTATGTAAAGGTTTGTGCACTTATTCTGTAAAACTACTTGGATATGCACGAACCAGTAATAACCAAACCGAGGCTACATCTGCTCTTCGTGTTGACCGCAATTAGTGGTTTTAATTTGGCATTTTTTTGTTTGGTTGACATTTTCACTGGAATAGAAATCACGTGATTTTATAGCAGTCTGCTTAAAGTAATAATCAGATGTATGAATAGTAAAATGATAACGATTCGAAGATTCAGGAAAACACCTCATTTTGTTGTTTGTGAAGATGGCAGGTCAGCTGCGTAAAGCAGTGGTTGCTAATGTCATTAATTTACAAAACCATTACAGCTAACTGTTCGACACTTCTTTCTTGAATTCACCAAATGGGATATCAGAGTCATTACTATAATTCCAACTTCTCACGTGTATATCTTTATTTTGGAAATGTAAGCAACATTACTAACATACGACTAACAAAATATTCTATTGCTGTAACTGGGAAGGCTATTAATCCAAGAAAAAAAATTACTGAAGATTCATTTCAATAACTTTGTTTCAAAAATGATCAATATTAATGTAAATGAATGTTGAATGTGAGTCAAATATGTTCTTATAATAGACAAATGATTCGTGTTAAAAATGGACTGGGAAATATATTAATATTTAAGATAATGCTTACCAACGAAGTGAACTAATACGGATTTGTTCATAAAATACATCAACAAACTGGATGGATTATTTGAACGGAAAAAAGATCGAATTCTTTTGATTAGTATCCGATCTCACAGTTATCAAAATAGAGGAGTCGGACATAATAAAATATTTAATATAGAAAAATATACTAGAATAATTTATATAGAAGTGTACAATGTCTAAATAATCAAACTTGAAGGTTTTACGAAAACATTGTGTACGGTACACTTTCCCTTGTGTCACTGTCAAGCAAAACTATACGTCTGCTCTCTGTTTAATGTGACTTAACTCATTTTTTTATCATGTAAAATCAACACTTTATCTTGTACGTGGTAGAAATTATTCAGGCTAGTTACGCATTTATAACGGAAGTCATTCTTTAGCATAAAATATTTATTAATCTCATTTCACAAAGGTATTAGAATAACCGAATTATTATTATTTTGACCAAATGAACTTCATAACGTTATGAACTTCATAGCTTCATAAGTTAAATTAACAACCGGTTAATTTAGCAACATATTTATATGCATATAACATTCGGATCTCAAAATCCCTTTTACGTTATCAGAGAGACACAAACAGAATGTGTTTGTTAGTTTTACAACATTTACCAGTATTTAATGGCAAAATACTAAATCTAAATCAGTTTTGACACCATTTAAAAGTATATTTATTATTGTTTGTCCTAATTATTGTGGTCTTTGTTTAACCAACGTTTATGTGCTTAAATCTAGGACAATGTCAGCTTAAAAGAAAGTGTAACAGCTGCAAATGAACTTCACTCATTTTCCTTAGGAAACGTTTCGTGACTGGACTAGTTAAAGACGTAGCAACATTTGTATGTCATATTAATAAACGTATACTATCCATGTCAAAAGTATTGTTTGATTAATACTTATGAGTAAAATACGTTAATTTATGACTATCATTTCATTAACTACATTGGTCAAGATTTTATCAATTTCTTCTTCTAACGTTCTGATTTTTTAATACAAATCACGTGAAGCACCTAAGCAACTGAAGACACCAAGGAAAAGAATTAATTCTATATCCATTTTTTCTATAAAATTATTCCTCACATAAAAAAAGATGATACACAGTTTAAAGTAAGAGAATGTTTACACTTTTTTAATTTTATCATAGATAAAAATGTTATGTGCCCAAAATACATCAGGTTGAACTCTTTCCTTTGGTCAGTTCAATGGCCCAGTATATCCAGGTTGTTAGAACGCTCGACTCGCAATCTGAAGTTTACGGGTTCGAATCCTCGTCACACCAAATATGCCATTTTAGATGTGGTTGCGATAATGTGATGGTTAATCCTACTAACAGTTGGTAAAAGAGTAGTCCAAGTGTTTCCGGCGGGTGGTAACTACGAGTTCCTTCCCCTGTGGCTTTTCACCACTGAATTAGGGACAGCTAATGCAAGCAGTCCTCCTGTAGCTTTACTCGAAATTAAAAAAATAAACAAACTGGGCCGTACACGTCATCAAACGATTAAACTGAAATTCTTTGTAAGTGTACTCTATCTCATAAAGGGCCCGGCATGGCCGGATGGTTAAGGCACTCGATTAGTTGCCTGTGGGTTGCTGGTTCGAATCCCTATCACACCAAACACTCTCTTCCTTTTAGATGTAGGGATGTTATAATGTTCGGTCAATTCCACTATTAGTTGGTAAAAGAATAGCCCAAAATTTGGCGGTGAGTAGTGATAACTAGCTGCCTTCCCTTTAGTCTTACGCTGCTAAATTAGGGATGGCTAGTGAAAATAGCCCTAGTGAGCTTTCCTCGAAATTCAAAACAAACAAACAAACATACTTAGTCATGACATTAAAATCACTCTATTAGAACTTTCAGTCCATAACAAAAGTTGTTTAATGTTTAATATAATTTAATTACCAGTGAAAACTGGTTAATGAAACACAAATATATTTAATTTTTATACTTTTTACTTGTTAATGGTTCAACACAAAATCTTACTAAAAAACAATCATTATTAAACGACATTTTAACCCCAACATAAGTAAAAATTGATCAATTTAACTCTCTTAATCTTTCATAAACTGGTCTTTAGAGATAAGAATGTTGGTAAAATACCGTGAATAAGAATGCAAGTAAATAAATAATATAACACAACGGTACCCACAGTACAAATGCAACGCAGTTTCGTTCTTTCATTACATTACAGACTTGAATGCTTCAAAGACTAAATTTAAAAAGAAAGCTGGTTGTGGTGATTAGTTTGACAGTATCGTCATGACTCAAAACGTAACAGTACAGATTTACGGTTTTCTAAAATTGACTCCGTAATATACATCTGTCAGCTTCACCACTGATTCTCTATTTTTACGGATAACTGGAGCAGTTGGATTTGATTAATTTCTCTCATTTAAAACTTCGCTCGATATTTATTTCATCGGTTTACTTTACTCGCTTCTCTATAAAACTACACAAATCACAATCCGAGCTCCAAATTACATCTCTTTCGTACGCGTATAACTCCATACTTTTTAAATAAAGCATTAAAAAAGGGAACGCAGTGTTCTCAACGTTGGACGTAAAATTATTTATGTTGGTATTAGATTTATTTTTTCTCTTTAGATTACTTTTTTTTTTAATTTTTATGCAACAAAAATATCCGAAAAGCAGCTCAGTGGTTAGAGGGCTGAACTTTAGATCTGATAACTCACGGTTTGCGCTCTATTATCGAAAAACAAAACAAAAAACAGACAAACGTGGTTTGCATTTTGTGCTCGTGGATGCGTTATAGAAGTTGAAATCCACTTTTTTAGTCGAGTAAGATTGACTCTAGAGTTGGAGGTGTCCACTGACTGCCTTTCTTGTACTTTATTAATATAAAATTATAGTCGGTCAACATGGAAATATTCAATAAAAAACACACTTCTTAACTGTATACTTTCCCTATGTTACATGAATTCCAAGTTACCGACAGATTAATTACACAAACAAAGAAAGCCTTCAATTCATTATTCTATAGACTTTATATTTTTAAAATACTTTTTATTTTATTTTCCACTTATAAGTGTTTGCAAACATTTGTTTTTTAAAACCTTGACATTTAAATATTGAATTCGAAGTAAAAGTTGATTCAGTGTTTCGAATGTTAACAAGCATTGTTAAGTCACAATAATGCAGTTTTAATTAAATGTTTTTCATAAGAGAGCATTTTCGAATTTCCCCCTACGATTTTTGTTTATTAGCTTTCAAACTAATTATTTAAAAGTCTTAATTGCCTATGACATAATGACGACTGAAACTCTGCTGTTAACGAGTTTGTTCAAACGTTACTGGTGATGAAACACAAATCAAGCTATTTAAACTAACTTGACTCTCATAATTATAAGTTTAATGTCCGCAGGCAAATAATTCTTGTTGTTTTAATGTAAGCAAGATTTTCTGTCAACAAAACAACTATTCTCGTGATTACTAATTAGGAGTGGCTTAAAACTGTTTTAAAATATATTAACATATGTGTATTTACGTATAGTTACGTTCTTCCCAGGCCTTTTTAATGCATTAATATGTACAGTTTCATGTCTTTGTTACCAAAACGAATATGTGACTCATTAATCAATTGTTATGCGCGAAAATAAAATAGAAATTATACAACGCAGAAAATCTCGAACCCTCACATTTAACGTTATATTTAAACCTACCCACAAACATATCGAATACAGCTCATCACATGATATATGTTACAGTTGAAACTATCAATTTTACTTTGCCAAGTATAGCTGAGAACGAAAAGCTGTTGTGAATGTAATAATTTATAGTTATATTAATCAGAAACGTCTTTCAACTGGTTAGATTGGGTTTACTTCAAACTGGGAAGTTATTCTTTAGTTTTATTACCATTATGAAGTACAGTAGGCTTCATTCAATAGAATTATAAAAACTATTACCTTCGGTTAGTCGCATAATTAAACATGGTAGTTACTTACAAAAATTCAATTTTAATTAAATTAAGTGCCGAAGAAACGGTAAAAATATTATCTGTAATATCTCAATTTGAGACAGTTTCTATGGCAACGATCTTCTACTGCTCACCTACGTAACAAATGAAAGCAGATAAGAACTGTCAGCAAGTAAGTTCAGTGAAACAAATTGAGGAAGAATTTGTGGTCTTCAAAAAAAACTTACATTATCTTCAAAGTTAAGGAAATAATAAATCTGGTTTAACTCATCTTTAGGTCTGACGCTATAACTTTATCTACTCCATCTTTTGTTTTAACTTTTTTAACTTTTCATTTTCTGATTCTATTACTATTTTTTTTTAAAAGTGTATTTAATTCTGCACGTGGAACTGCTTACTGTGGATGTTTAAATAAAAAAGAGTGGTCACTTATATACTGAGAAGAAATTGTGGAAATAGAAGTTATTACTTCTGCTGGTGTCGTTCCAAACTTCTAAGTTGTCTCAAGAATTATGACGCCTGCATCTGTCAAATTACACTCTTAACTAGAGGCGAATTTTCAGTTTTATTCTGTAAATCAAGTGTTAGGAACCAGACAGAGAAGACAGATGACTGCAACCTTCAAACCTATCGGTAGATGATGGCGCAGTTAACGGAAGATATATAGCAGCTAGTCTTTAATCTGTGGATGTTGGTAGGTGAGACCAAGTTAAAAACAGACAAATTTTATGTTCTCTTACCTCATCGAACAAACTACCAAAATTCCACGAGTATTTACCACTGAACGATATAAAGATTCTAAAACTCTTACTGGCCGACGTTATATAAACTGTTACGTTACAAAGACGTTTATGGCATTACGACGATCAGTTTAAAATACAGCTGATTTTACGTCTCAGTTTACGTGCTGGCGTTTTCAAAACTTTTAAGGTATTTTTATTCATTAAAATCATTAAAACCCGTAAACATATCTGTAATTGAGGGTTACGATATACTAAGTCATTTGAAAATTATTAACAAGTTTGTTTGTTTGTTTTGAAATTTCGCACAAAGCTACTCGAGGGCTATCTGTGCTAGCCGTCCCTAATTTAGCAGTGTAAGATTAGAGGGAAGGCAGCTAATCATCACCACCCACCGCCAACTCTTGGGCTACTCTTTTACCCACGAATAGTGGGATTGACCGTCACATTATACGACCCACGGCTGGGAGGGCGAGCATGTTTAGCGCGTCGCGGGCACGAACCCGCGATCCTCGGATTACGAGTCGCACGCCTTACGCGCTTGGTCATGCCAGGCCAATTATTAACAAACATGTGTCCTTTTATAAATATTAAGGTTTTCATTATAAAAAGGGATGATTTTCTACACTTGTTTTCAGTAATTTATGTAAGTGTAGCCTGAGTGTCAATAGGTTCTTGAATGACACTCCGCCATAATTTTCAACATTTAGTAGGTGTTGAGAAACCGTTATTTATAATTTGACTCAAGCATCCCCTGCCCGTCAGTGCCTCAGCCGTATGTCTGCGGATTTACAACGCTAAAAATCAGATTTCGATACACTTGGTGGGCAGAGCACAGATAACCTACTGAGTAGCTTCGTGCTTAATTTAGAACAACAAGCAACAACTTATCAAGCATCTCCTCTATCTAGGTCTTCAGTATTGTCTCCAAAATCGGAGCTCAGTAACAGATAATATTAAATTTTTGTGTTTACTCTGTACATCACGCCACTGAAATATTTTTTAGTGTCTTTTTTTCTTATCTCACTTTTATAACCAATTTTTGTCATCGATTAAATAATTCAAATTCAAATCCATCGAAAACAAGTCAGATTTGTTTGTTGAATTGTGTACAAAGCTGTTCGAGGAATATCTACGTCAGAGGTTCTTTATTTAGAAGTGGTATGCTAGAAAGAATACAGTTAGTAAACAGCACCGGCTCTCAAATGCTAGGCTATTATTTTACAGATGAAATGTTGGATTGACCGTCACTTTACAATGTTCCATAGTTTAAAGGGTGAACATTTTTGATGATGCGATTCGAACACCTAATCCACAAATTGTAATTTGAATGCCCTAACCACCACGTTGTGCCCAAAGGTAAATCTAATAATTATATTCTTAACTATAGTGTATATTTAATCCTACCCTATTTTTATTTAATAAGAATAAAAGGATTAAAATTGTTGTGTTGTTGTTGGGATGTCTGTTGTTTTTGAGGATGGACAATTTTTTTCAATTTAAAATATAAACTTTCATTTCATATGTCTGCAATACATAAGTTTCATCGCATATCTTTTAACATATCTTTAAAATTATTTATTGATACAATTCAGACGTATTATTTTTTGTGTGTTTTAATGTCATGTCATTGCTATCTCAAAATGGTAACAGGCCCGGTATGGCCAGGTGGGTTAAGGCATGCGACTAAAGGTCGCGAGTTCGCATCCCCGTCAGACCAAACATGCTCGCCCTCCCACCCGTGCCGGCGTTATGATGTGTCGGCCAATCCCTCTATTCTTTGATAAAAAAGTAGCCCAAGAGTTGGCGTTGGGTGGTGATGACTAGCTGCCTTCCCTCTAGTCTTACACTACTAAATTATAGACGGCTAGCGCAGATAGTCCAGAGTAGCTTTGTGCGAAATAGAAAAAAGGAAACTTGCACTCTCTATTTGACCAGAAGTATTCAGGTATAAGAGGCTATCACGGTGTGGACGAGTAAATGCAAACAAGTATTCATTCTGTGCAGAGGTAATGAGACTGACGAAGAAGATGGTAGCAGCCCAGGTCAAATAATGATAAAATAAAAGTTGATAGTGGAAAATGCACTTATTTAAAATGGATAAATATTAGATTGTAGGTGACCTCGTGGCAGAATGAAAATATAGATCATTCACTAGAAGAGACGTTTGATAAATGTTTAGGCTCTAAAGAGCAGATGGAACGAGCTGCTGGATGGATTTACAGATAAGTCCAACCATTCCGAAATGATAATATAATTGTTAATAGAACGAAGAAATATTTATTTTCACAAAGTTTAAGAAGGTGTAAAATAGTGGTAAGTTTGTTTGTTTGTTTTGTGATTTCGCACAAAGCTACTCGAGAGCTATCTGTGCCAGCCGTCCATAATTTAGCAGTGTAAGACTAGAGGGAAAGCAGCTAGTCATCACCACCCACTTCCAACTCTTGGGCTACTCTTTTACTAACGACTAGTGGGATTGACCGTCACATTGTAACGCCCCTACGGCTGAAACGGCAAGCATGTTTAGCGCAACGGGGATGCGAACCCGCGACCCTCAAAGTACGAGTCGCACGCCTTAACACGCTTGGCCATGCCGGGCCAAATAGTGGTAAGAAAGGTAAACAGTCACATAGTTATTTGACAACACTAGAAAGACTAATTCAAATATTACATTCCACTAACATTAGACGATCATAATATGTGAAGGAAATTGTTATACATACAGTATGATCATACGTGAAACATGACCATACAAAAGATCTGTAAGTGAAGGGTAAAAGGGGAGGATTAAATCCCCAGAAGCTTCCAAGGGACAAAACATGAAAGATCCTTTTGACGATTTTGGAGCAGTTAGCTTTCCAAAGCTAATCTTATAGCTAACTGCTGACAAAGCGTAAACTTCTTATAACTTAAACCAAACAATAGAACCTCCGTTGTAAAGCCTTTCCGTTCAAGATCCCAGAATTTACACCATTAGATAAACGATGATAAACGATCGACGGTTTGTTAAAAAGTTCTGCTAAGAATAATTATGGGGAATATGGAATTACGCTGGTAAAATGGAAGCATGGAATACAATGAATAAGATAGCTCTACGATACACGCGTGTACAAAAGAAAATAGCCTACAGAGCTGTTGCCAAGATATACAGTCATCAGAGAAAACATGTCCAGACTTGATGACATAGATTATATCGACGTAATGGACACCAAAACTGTTCTAATATAACATGTCCAGCTTCTTATTCAATCCAACTGCATTCGTCATGAACATTAATTGACGACTCAACACGACAACGGAACTTGTTTATTATATTCTCAAGTTAAGCAAAATAAGCATATTTCTTCAAAGTTTCACAATAAGGTTTCGTGAAATTACTTCCTTATTACCAGTAGCTTAACTAGAAGCGTTAAAATTTTGATATAACATTTTACCATTTCTTCATCAGAATTTTATTGCAAATACTCTTCAAAGCATATGTTGCTGTAAGGATCTATTGATCAAATTTATTTACAATACGGAATATTTCAGTCACGATACTTTACTGTGTTTGTTATTACCAGCAATGTTTTATTAGTACTTAGTACAGCGATTGGAATATAACTGGCGTGCCAAAAGGTCTGTCATGATTTCACTTGGTTAACTCATTGCACGTTACCCACTAAAAGAAAATGGTTGCTTTAGACATGAAATCAAATGAGCTCCAGAAATAACTGTAGAACATTTGGAAAAGTTCATGTTATTAGAGTTATAAAGTTATAAACACCAATGACTAAAAAGCCAAATATTAATTATTCTGGTAGTTGAGAGTCAAGTGCTTTGAAATCAAATTAAAATCTTTTTTTTTATTGACTATTTTTTTTCTTATTTCATGTTGCAATAAGGTTTCCGTGTGGCCTATAGTTTTGCGTGCACCATTTTCTAGAACTTGCGTTCATAGAAGGTAGAAACAATTCCTTCGGTTCGTCGTAAAAATCAGTCTGATTCAAATAATGATAACCTTCAATGAGTTAAGCAGTTCAAGCTGCATAGATTAAGGTGTAGCACGCAATAGCGCGATAACTGCAGATTTTCTCGTGATATGGCCTTCATGAGTACGAAGTAGTCGTCAACCATAAAGGTGTAGCAGTTAAAGAATCATACATGTCAGTGTTACTTGAAAGAAAGCAAACAGTTCACGTGAAAACACACCATGTCGTAATGATGCAATGGTGTTTTCAGTTCTGAAGAAAATGATGTTCTCTTTCGCAAAATAAACGAACATCCTAAACCTCGTGGCACCCGCTATTTTAACACCATATTCACCGATAAGTTGTCACTTTTGTTAGAATTTCTGAGCATTGTACACATGAAGGGATTTCGTGAAAAACGAGCCCTCAGCATGGTATCCCGTTTTACAGTTATATATTCTACAGGGAGGGGATAAGTTATCACTTTTGGTTTTGATAAACGGAGTTCGAGTTTTCTTCTGACACAATAAGGGGAGCTAAGCGCGAACAAATTATGCATCAAAATATAAATACAAAAACAGAAGAAATCTTTATAGAGTTGTATTAATACTGATTTAACATCTGTTGCTCTTTTCGAGATTAGCACAAATTATAAAGTTCACACCGTGCACAAATCTTAACTGTTCTGTTTAGAATATCTACAGTTAAGCTGTTTTTCTCTGTACAAATCATTATCTAGATTTAGTTGTACCACTGTTCTGTTTAGAATATCTCTCGTTTAAGCTGTTCTTTTCTGTACAAATCATTATTTAGACTTAGCTGTACCACTGTTCTGTTTAGAATATCTCTCGGTTAAGCTGTTCTTTTCTGTACAAATCATTATCTAGATTTAGTTGTACCACTGTTCTGTTTAGAATATCTCTCGTTTAAGCTGTTCTTTTATATACAAATCATTATTTAGACTTAGCTGTACCACTGTTCTGTTTGGAATATCTCTCGGTTAAACTGTTCTTTTCAACACAAATCATTATTTAGACTTTGCTGAAAATTTGACTTTTTGAAAGCGCTTAAAACACTAAAGCTATAGCTTACTTTGTTCTTCAATGTTATTTAAAATATTATTTTGAACAATAAACGAATAATTATTTAAGTAAGATGTTCGGAGAAAATTAAGTTAAAAATTTCGTTTTGTCATTACGTCTCTTACCAAGTGGAATAAACTTTGATGTATCATTACTCCAGTGAACATTTCACTTAATCAAACTTAGTAAAAATGACAGATAAAAAATAGCTCAAGACTTTTAAAATATTTTTCTTGTACCATTTACTGCTACAGAAAAATACCAGCTACTCACGCAAATATCAGTGTTCTATTTACAGTACTTTAAACATTAATCGATACCAGTATTACCCCAGCTTTCTGATTCACTGTATTACAATAGATTATTTGACAGTGAGAAAAAACTTTACATTTACTAAGAATTATGTTGACTGACATGAACAGTGAATCCAGTTATTACACCTGCTACATTCAGAAGTAATGTTGCTTAAAAATGGGATTGTAAACTTACACGTGATATTTTTTATGCGTGTCTCGACAAGTCCCTCAGTGGTTCATGAGTACGTCTGTGGACTTACAACGCTTTAAAGCGGGTTGCGATATCCGTGGTGGGCAAAGCACCGATAGCCTGTTTAGTAGCTTTGGGCTTAGCTAGATATAAACTTCTTGATGTTGAGTAAGCCACTTGAAATAAAAATTTATCTCTGAACGTCAGAACTCTCTTTGTTAACTTAAGATCGAAACGTTGTTCTCTGCTTGTCAATAAAGGTGTCAATACACATACCAGAAGTTCTGAGACAGATGCTATGATACTGTAGAACAAATAACACGGTTTAATTAATACACTAATATAAACTAGGTTGTGTACAAAGTGAGTTATCGTTTACATGAATAGTAAAATGTGTACAAAAATATTGTTATTGTTAATATATATGTAAAAACGGCTCGTTCGGGCTGGAAAAATTCTATGTAGAGGAGCGAACGACGTATCGACCTTCTTCGGTCATCGTCAGGCTCACAAAGAAAGAAAGAGGTAACTGACCGATAGCTGACCACATGTTTGAAGGGGTTGTGTAATTAAAATTTTCTTAACCCATACCAGCCGTTATTACATATATATTTTTCTCTACAAGTGGGTTTTCTCGTCATCAAGGATTGTTATCACTGATGTTTAATTTCCATATGACGTTTCATCAAACTTCCTCTGGAAATTCATTTACTAAATATAAGACATATGACACTTCACTTGTGTTCACTTATATGTCTCTGATTTATCGCTTTAAAATTAAATATACAATTTAATTTATATTTTTCATCGTGAAACAGATGGAATACTACATTCAAAAGTTGAAATAAAATGTTCCTTCTCCACCAGTTCTGGAACTAAACCTACATCATCGACTTTTGTCATTTTACCTTGGGGATACCTTTTTTTTTATTATTGGATAGAGCTATTTTCTGGCAGTTTGTCTAAATTGTATCTGGCAGCGATTTGACAGTCCGGCGCAGAAGCTGAGAGAAAAGATTTACCAAAAGTCACTCGAAGTAATGAAACTAGAACAGTTTCCATAGAAACTGCCAGATACGCTGGAGCTTTTGTTGTTAGGCTACAAACCCCGTTACTGAAAGAAACGTCTGACGTTAAAGATCACTTCTCACATTACGTAAACGCTGGTTGTTACATTCGGTAATATTCGTGAATAAGCATGTTTACGTGAAAGAAACATGATATACTAACTCGTTAAACCACGTTTTGGTATATTTCGATTCAATTAACGTTGCAATGAAAAAATCATTTGACATAGGAAATGGCAAACATAATTGAATTAGATGCTGGCATAAGTCGTCTTTAGAAATTGTTGTAATATGGCTTACACTTGGAAGACTTTAAAAATAAAACAATTTATATGAGCCATAAAGGGATCATATTTTCAAAACAAATAATCATCTTTATGGTCTATATATATATATCTTAAAGAGTCCTTAACTGAAAGCTTCAGATATTATTTGCGTGATTTCTATACACCAAAAACATCGTGACAGATTGCAAATAGACGTTAAACAGGAATTAACTTTTAAAATGGCATTAAAGTTTCTCCAGTGTATTAACTACTCAACATGTCAATTAGTTAGTGCATTTTATTTGTAGCCAATCAAACTTTAAGTCTATGGATTGTGTACAGTTTCAATGATTCAACAAAAGGAGGTTACATCGAGAGGCTGAACAGATGGCTGGAAAACCTTATGATACTCCATCTTCGGTGTGGTAAATACTATTCATATATATAACTTCTAGGATTTGACTAATTATATTTGTTGTATGAAAAATCAGAAATTAAATAATGAGACGAAAAACTACTGTCTCAGTCGTTTTTGTTAATGACCCGATAGGAAGTGAAACGACAGTAACTAGTACTGTGATATTAAATACAGGCTTTTATTAACTTGTTAAATAATCCACCTGTGCTATACAGAAAAGCCTGTCTCCGGGGGTTATAATCAGTCAGTCCAGTTGGTGGCAATGTGTTATTTCCTGTTGTTTGTTTTTTCGAGTAAAGGATCTTATGAATTAATTAGTGGATGTAGGTGGCAAAGTACGACGTATATGACGATAAATTAATATGTATGATGAATAAAAGCATAATAAATTGTAAACGTTCCTCATAATTCAATACGTAAAGCTGATACGCCCAAAAGTACTCTTTTGTCTGAAAGCTGACTACCTAGGACCACCAAATGACATAAGTTGTTCGAAGCTAGACTCACAATAATCTAGATCGTTTACTTGACTATGCTCGTAATAAATTATGAAGCCTTTCTTTCGTTCAACTCATTGATTGATTATTAGTTACAGGTCAAATAAAAACTGAAATAAAGGAGATTCGACTATGACATGAGGTCCAGCATAATAGTTTCCTTTCCTATCCGTAAACAAACAAACTCTTATTATCTGATATCAATAATGTTTATTGCCTTTTTTTATCATAAGATGCAAAACTTATGATTCAAAAGAATATTCAAGAATCAATTAATTCTGGTTGAAGCTAAAATAAAGGTTATGACCTTTTGAAAAAAAACATTTTTAATCCCTGAAATTTCTTCGATTAGTTTATTCTTCCTTTATTTTAGGGCTAAAGTCGTGAAACATCTCACCAAATATCATATAAGTACTTGTTGTTTAAACCTTATTCAACAACACATGAGATAAAAGAACATCTGAGAAACCTCAAAATTTAGCAACATTCATCTCCAAGTTAAAGCTTCTGACTTATCAGTTGTAGATAATAGCAAAATTAATTATT
The DNA here is from genome assembly GCA_011833715.1 of Carcinoscorpius rotundicauda. Taxonomy (NCBI): domain Eukaryota; kingdom Metazoa; phylum Arthropoda; class Merostomata; order Xiphosura; family Limulidae; genus Carcinoscorpius; species Carcinoscorpius rotundicauda. The sequence goes on along the minus strand of CM022399.1, from coordinate 14,711,613 downwards.
GTTTTATGTAACACGTAATTACATTAAATGATTTGTGTTTGTTTGTTTTTTTATTTCGCACAAAGCTACTCAAGGACTATCTATGCTAGCCATCCCTAATTTAGTAGCGTAAGACCACTAACCGCCAACTTTTGGGCTACTCTTTTACCAACGAATAGTGGAATCGACCAACACATTATAACGCCTCCATGGCTGAAAGGGCGAACATGTTTGGCGTGACGAGAATGCAAACCTGCGATCCTCAGATTAGAAACAGTAAATGGAAGCGTTTTCAGAGGATAATCCTGCTGTCTGTAACACAACCTTTCCCAAAAGATGCATACGTGTACTGTTTAAAAAAAAAACCCTAGTATTAAATTTATTTGGAATATAAACTTAGGTATGACAAGAAAATAAGGGGGCATAAATTAATTATGAAAGTATCTTGAGTTAATCAATAAAATTCAGATAAAGAAAAATATCAGTTCTTTTATTTGTAGACGTGCTATTCTTATTACATAATATGCAATGGGGTAGAAACGTAAGAATATCTTAAACTTTGAATAATTTAAAATAACATTTTTCTATCTAAACTTCGTGTCCAAAAAACATTCTCAAGTTATGTAAGGTAACATGATGACACACACGTGCATGTATAATAACTGACGTCTCTTTACTATTTCATCCATAACACACATATCTCGTCTGTTTTCACGAGACTATAGTGTCGTGGAAAACTTTGAGGGAATCAAATTAATCTGCTGGTAATTATTATAGCCTAAGTCTTTAAGATTATGAAGCACTTACTACCTCTTAATAACTCCACCAGTGGTCAAGGAGTTATAAAATGCCCTTAGAGAATACTTGAAGTGTGACATTTATAGTCATACTCTCCAATAGATTGAAAGTAATGAATTAACCTCATAACGAAACGTTGTGAATTTGCCTCAAAATACCGAAGCTGCCAGTTAGTGAACGGTTATTTTAAAGTTTACGTACGTAAATGGTCAGTTTCTTATGCGGAAGTAAACAAAAGGGCTTCTATCTTGACTTGAAAAATTATCAAATCTCATCCGTTTTTAATGTAACTCGTAAGTGTTTTTAATCTAGAAAAAAACATGTGACGTACGTTTTCTTCAGAAGATATAAACGTGTTTTTTTATATCAGTGTCGAGCGTGGAGAATCAAACCCCGAATTTTAGAGTTGTTGGTCCTTAAGCATTCTGCTGTCTCACCAGGAAATAACAAGATGTTAAAAATGTATTAGATACAGATATACTCTAGTGTTTGTATATATATATATACACTGCTATTAGTAAGTCGACCTCTACATTAAGAGCTGACTTTTTCAAATAAAATGGATAAATAGTATTCTACATCCTCTCAACTAGGACTACAACCTAATGTTCTGTGATGATGGAATAAGTCTTGACACGGATTGGTCACGAAATCATGAATTTTTTCGCAATTGTACCTTGAAGTCTGACGGATCTTAAATATTGTTCATGAAAATCTCGTTTTGGCTCATTCGATATAAGAACGCAGCCAATCAGAAACTACCCCTCCACAACTACAGAAAAAGTTTAACTACGACCATATCGCCACGTGAAGACACCATAGTGACGCATTTCACAAACATAACAAAACAACAGTTTTGGTAACACAACGAAAGAAACACACAACAAGACATTTGGTTATTCAAGGATTGACGCATTTCACAAACATAACAAAACAACAGTTTTGGTAACACAACGAAAGAAACACACAACAAGACATTTGGTTATTCAAGGATATCACTTCACTCACACCCTTCAGAAATGTGTTTATTTATTATTATTTTGTAATGAAGTCATCAAGTTCTCTTTTCAACTTTTGTAAATTGTTGGACTCCACGGATGACGACGGAAACTTATTTCGAGAGAAATCACCTGCTAGAGTACCTGGAATGGCCAGGTGGTGAAGCACTTGACTCGTAATATGAGGGTCACGGGTTCTAGTCCTCGTCAACCAAACATGCTCACCCTTTCAGCTGTCGGGACATTAAAATGTGACGGTCAATCTCACTGTTCGTCGGTAAAAGAGTAGCCCAAGAGTTGACGGTGGGTAGTGATGACTAGCTGCCTTCACTGTAGTCTTACACTGCTAAATTATGGAAGGTTAGCACAGATAGCTTTCGCAAAAATTCAAAACAAATCAAACCACGTGATAGAAAAATAAAAGTATCTCAACTGAAGTCTATCCTACATTTTCAGAATTTTCCAAATGTTACCTTTTCTACCTATCGCTTTTAGGATATACCACGAAGAAACTAGAGAACTTTGTTCTATTAATCCGACATATGAACTTTAATACCATTTTACTCTTTTTTATCAAAATAATAATTAATAAATAGCAGTTCCGAACTGACTACGGCGAGGCTTACGAGTCTTTTACCCTTAAATTTGTTTTTTGTAGTTGGCATAAGGCACCACAGGGAGTTTGTTTTTTTAGTTTCGCGTAAATCTACATGAGAGCTATCTGCACCAGCCGTCACTAATTTAACAGTGTAAGACAAGAGGGAAAACAGCTAGTCATCACCACCCACCGCCAACACTTAGGCTACTTTTTAACCAACGAACAGTGTGATTGATCGTTACATTAAAAGAATTCCAACAGTTTCGAGAGTGAGAATATTAAATCTGATTGGGATTCGAACCCGCAACCATCAGATAAGAAGTCGAGCGCCTTAACCACCTAGCCATGCCGGGCAGTATCGTGATTGAAGCGTCAACAAAGTGAGCTTTTGTTAAAATTGGAATTTAAACTTCATTCATATACTGGCGTCTTTCATTCATTCCAAAACCATATTGAAAAATCAGTCATTTTAAGATATAGTGAATGATTGTCGCATCGCCAAATTTCATTAAAAGATACAAGTATAAGTTACAAAAACAAACCAAGTAAAATATATAGAAATCTACATACCTAAACGAGTAGTCAAATTATACTTAGTGTAAAAGATTTACTGGATTACTGAACATCGGTACAAAACGTTTCGGTTTCGTTTTTTGTTAATGTATGGACATAAATATGTTGCAATGAATTAGTTAGCAAAATCTTATGACCTTGATTCATTGCTCATCTTTTCCATCAGTTAAAACTCATTTTCCAATTAGTTATTTTTATAAACCTACCAACCTATTTTACTACGCATCTTTATATTTCATTCACAAGTACTGTGTATCCGTAAAACAGGGAATCGTTATACAAATACCGCTGTGGCTGACACGCGCACACTTGCCAAATGAGTTAAGTGAAATGGAGGGTCGTAATTGACTTCACGCAGGACAAATGAAAGAGGTTCGTGATTGGCCACGTGTGTATTATATTAATTATCAAAAATACTACCAGAAATTTTAAAAGTTGAAAGTAAAAAAACAAACAAACTGGACATTATTTAGCTTGAATTAATCCACATTTTTCATGTTTAAATACTGAAATTGAGTAACAGTATAACTCGATTTTCTAAACCACTGGTTTTTGTCTAATCACTACTTAGCAGGAATTGAAGTACTATTTTTGTCTCCTTACTGGCACGGCCTAGCGCGTTAACGCGTGCGCTTCGTAATCTGAGGGTCGCGGGTTCGCGTCCGAGTCGTGCCAAACATGCTCGCCCTCCCAGCCGTGGGGGCGTTATAATGTGACAGTCAATCCCACTATTCGTTGGTAAAAGAGTAGCTCAAGAGTTGGCGGTGGATGGTGATGACTAGCTGCTTTCCCGCTGGTCTTACACTGCTAAATTAGGGACGGCTACCACTATAGCCGAGTAGCTTTGTGCGAAATTCCAAAAACAATCAGACAAACAAAGTCTCCTTACTTTGTAAGTTAAAGATTGTTTGTTTATTGTTAAGGACAAGGCTAAACAGTAGGCTATGTATGCTGTGAATATATAGAAAAACCGATTTTCCTTGATGACGAGAATCTCGCTTGAAATGAAAATGTATCTCAGAAAGGCTGGTATTGGTATTAACAATTTTACTGATAAAACGGAGAACGACGTTTCGACCTTCCTAGGTCATCTTCAACACCCATACCAATTGTTCTGAGATACAAACTCGATTTTTAACCTCACAAGTCTACAGCAATAAAAAACAGGTTAACAACTGGAATGTCGTGGATTATGTCGTAACAGCTCTCATTATCTCATTACAGATAATTTCGACCAAAACTGTTATTTTACGGTTTTAAAACAGTATAATTACGAACCAGTTTTTGTGTGTTTGCTTGCAGTTATTGTTTACGTCGAAACACCCAAATAAGAGATAATTGACACTGTTGGTTCTGAATAGCTAATAACAACTATCACAGATCTTATATATACAAGTCAGAGCCCTAATACTAAAACAGTGACACACACATGTATATATAGATAGATAGATAAATAGATATGATTCTTCACAAAAACATGTATATATAATTTTCACACAAACATACATATATATATAATTACTCACACAAACATATATATATATATATAATTATTCACACAAACATATATATGTATAATTATTCACACAAACATATATATATATATAATTATTCACACAAACATATATATATATATAATTATTCACACAAACATATATATGTATAATTATTCACACAAACATATATATGTATAATTATTCACACACATACATATATATATACATAAGTATTCACACAAATACATTTCGCTTGATCAAATCTTCAATTTTCTTTACTCGGTATTCAGAGAACTTGATGAATTCATTACCACATCCAAATGCTATACTGAATTGTGAGACGAAAGTAATATTACTCTTCATTGAATGCATTTATCTTTACGTTACATATCTTTCTACAGAAACTTCATCATGAAATATCAACCTCGTCAAATCTCTTCTACTAACAGTTTGTTTGTAGTTGAGCTACACAATGGGCTATCCCTGCTCTGTCCACCACGGGTATCGAAACTAGATTTCTTCTAACAGGCCTTCCGTAAGTCTACGGATTTACAACGCTAAAATTAGGGGTTCGATTCCCCTCGGTGGACTCAGCAGATGTCCGATGGGGGTATGCTATAAGAAAAACACCACCACCAACAATAACTGTTCTTCTAACAGAGGAGGGTGATTCAGCTTTTTACCTGAAGAGGGCTGGAATACGATCAAAAGAAACATTAAACAGGGACGTTTTTATAATTTTTTTGCAAGTGTTCAAATTTTATTTAAAAGAACGAGAACTGGGCTGTATTAACACTTAGGTAGGCTTCAGTCTACAGGTTAGCGAAAGAACTATGCTCTTTCATAACACAAGGCCTACAGACCTATAATGTGGCATTCATTGTTCGTTAGTTTGTTGTTGTTCTAATTTCAGGAAAAGCTGTTAGAAGGCTACCTGCTCTTGCAATAATTAATTTAGAAGTAACAGACTGGAATGAAGGCTGTTGGTAAACACCACCTTCCGCCAATTGAAATGTTGGATTGACTGTGACGTTATAATACCCCACGACTGAACAGACGACCATGATGAGTGGTATGATTTCAACCAGCGAGTTGCAGTAGTTTAAACTTGTTGCAATAAATTGTGTTAATTTAGATAAAAGATGAAGACTTGACAAGACGAGCTGTTTACCAGATTCCAGTAAACCTGGAAGTAGATCAAACTTCTCACGGCTATTAATATATCGATAGAATATAATGGTAAAAATATTCTGTTCTAAAACTTAGTGTCTAGTACTTTTTCAATACCTTTTTATCGTAGAATAACATCTTTTAAATTAAATATTCTTTTCTATGATTAAATTTCAGTTACCGGATTAGTTGAAGTCAAATTTAAATAAAATCGCGTTACGTTGTTCACTGAAACAGAAGAACATCATATTTCGCGTCTTTTCTCGCGTGAAAAAATCAATATCACAATTAAACTAATGACTGGTCTATTGATTAGGTAGTACAATTTTTTTTAAATAATTTCCTTTTCTCTTTCCTAAGTATTCAGAGCTTTCTTTAAATTATATTTAAATTGAGTGTAAAATAACTTTGCTCATATGACCAAGAACTTGAGAACGCTGTGTATTACTCATAGAAGTCATTACTTCTCACTGGATTGTCATTTCTGTCTGTCATTAACAACTGATTAATTATGATTTATAGGCTTGTGACTCGTATTCACGCCTCCCATTTGGTGATACGTAAAGACTAAAGCCTTGTATGGCATACGAAATCGATGCAAATTAACTTGATAATTTGTAAGTTGTTTTTTTGATCGTTAAAGTATCGCAAACTACCACATATATAGTGGTGTATTTGTTGATTCAACTTTTATATGATCGGTATAATTAGCTTCATGCACAACTAGCTTTTGTGCGTCTTTTATATATTATGTGATTAGTGGAAAATCTTTATAGCTACAGCTCCGTATTTTTTAGAGAAATTCCTGGGATAATTCCACCTTATAATTCTTTCTTTGAGAACACCAAATGACCTCATCCAAACCACTGGCAAATAAACATGTCATAGAGCTTATTTTCATGGCTATTTGTGGATTGTGTTTATAATAATCTGTCCTTATTAATTTAAAGGACCAGTGTGATTTTCTCCCACAGAAAATTAAAATGCATATTAAGTCAACATATGTTGAACAAATGAAAACTCATCAATATCCATTCAAGTCACTTCTACTGTTTCATCCGAGGATAATTATAATGAATATTGGAAACTTTAAAGAGCCTACAAGAAAACAGAAAGTCCAGTTTGACTTTATTATGGTTCGTAATCTTCCTGACGCCTTAACTTTAAAGAAAATATCACGAATATACCGTGATGATGACGAAATTATATGAATGTTAAAAACTACATGTTAACCTTGTCTGCGACCATTAGATACCGAGTAACTAGTGTTGAAGTTAACTTATTGGAAACCCGAATCAGCTCCGGACTTCAGATGTCTTGTGTTTATAGGAATCCCACAAATCAGTTCTATCATAAAAAAAGAATCAACCCCGGACTTCACATGTTGTGTGTTTATAGGAATCACACAAATCAATGTCATCATAAAATGAATCGAATTGTCAAATCCGAGGACTTAAACTCCGAAATAGTGTAGTTACTAGTGTAGAGTCTGTAGTTACTAGTGTAGAGTATGTAGTTAGTAGTGTAGAGTCTGTAGTTATTAGTGTAGAGTCTGTAGTTACTAGTGTAGAGTCTGTAGTTACTAGTGTAGAGTCTGTAGTTACTTATCAAGCATACATGGATCAGTTATTGATCGTGGAATATCTACATATAACTAGACAGTCATATTATTGGCCACTGTTGCCAAACTATGTCTTTTCATGGAATATTTCTTTTATACCTATAATATTTCGTATGAAACTAACTGATCTTGGCATCCCTGTAGCAAAGAATCACGTGTGAGTTTAGGCGGGCCAATGAAAATACTCATTACATTCGAGTCGATTAATTTGTAGTGTTACAAAGTATTAATTTTTTTTTGAATAACAGTTCATTTTTTTCGTATTTAATTTTAATTTCTAGTAGATACATGAACCAATATCAAACACTTGATAGGAATTTATAAAAATTGTACCAGTTAATGAATCTGCGAGGTTCTCAAGCTACAGAATTAAAAAGTATTTCATTGAAAAACAGTCATTAGCCATCGTTACAGATTGATTTTATTTAACCTACAGTAAACGTCGATTAAAGAGAAAATAATAAAACCGACAGAAGTGTTCATTTGATATAAAGCAAGTTTTCTACTTTGCATCAAACGTTGTGAAAAACGTGACATCATTTCATAAGATGGAATTTCTCTCAAAGTTTAAAATTAACATCTGATGCATCCTCGACGACTGGTCTTATCTTAAGTAAATCTGCTCTAACTATAAACACAAGTCCTTCCAAATAACAACATGAATACTGATATAGAAGATGAAAAATAATAAGAAAAAAAATGGACGTACACAAATTTTTATACAGTTGGCAAGTATCACAGATGTTGGTGGGTAAGGTGTGACCTAGTGATTAGTTTTCCCGAACTGCGAATATTATGGTTCATTTGTTCACGTCACTTTCTCATAAAAATGCGTATTTTGCATACGTTATAAGTGTGACGGTTGAAGCCTACTACTCGGTCACAGAAAAACAGGGCATTGGTTGGTAGTGGAAGCTTTTAACAAACTGCCTTCTCTCTAGCTTGCCCCCAGTGGCTCAACGGTATGTCTGCGGAATTACACGCCAAAATCCGGGTTTCGATACCCGTGGTGGGCAGAGCACAGATAGCCCATTGTGTAGCTTTGTGCTTAATTCAAAACAACAACAACTCTCTAGCTTATCAGTTCCCAATTGGCCGAGTTTGTGCAAATAGCCCATCTATAGAGCTGCGTTAAATCCTGAAACAACCAATCACAAGCCAATTAGTATATCAATGAAACATTTTTATTTGTTTTTATATATTTCACACGTGATAGAATATTTATCAAATTGTTTTCAATTTGTGTATAATGGTATTAAATAAAATTTAAGAAAAATGTTTTTTATTTGGTTATATAAAATTAAATAGTCATTTTAATAACATACAACAAGTTAAATAATATTGATTTTTTTTCATGTTCATCACAAAATTTCAGAGCCACTGATAAGAATAACACTATTTTGTGTCGTGTTTTAATCCAGGCTAGATTAAGCTTAAATAAAGCATTTTTGTTCATGTGTGTTGAGGAATATCCAATATAAATGAAAACGAAAACATCACCAGGTAAGTTTTCAGGTAAGACCACAGAGTTCCATTACTTTGTTAATGATATTATTTGCAGAGAATAAATATTCAGGTTCCACAAAAGAATTATATTAAATATTTACTTTAAAAAACAAATCAAACAACAATACTGTAATGGAGCAAATGCTATATTAAAGGATTAAATACATATCAGGACAGTTTTATATAACCAAGGTATTGGCGTAAAGCAACTTACTAATATAGAAAAGTAGGAGTCACAAAACGCGGACTCGGAGTCCTCATCGATCAAACATGCTCACCCTTTCACCCGTTTGGGCGTATTATGTGACGGTCAATCTCAGTATTCGTTAGTAAAAGAGTCGCCCAAGAGTTAGCGTTGGTGGTGATGACTAATTGCCTTTCATCTGGTCTTACATTGCAAAATTATTCACAGTTAGAACAGATAGCTCTCGTGTAGTAATTCGAGGGTCACGGGCTCGAATCCCTGTCGCACCAAACATGCTCGCCCTTTCAGCCGTCAAGGCGTTATAATGCGTCGTTCAATCCCACTATTCGTTGGCAAAAGAGTAGCCCAAAAGTTGGCGGTGGTGGTGATGACTAGCTACCTTCCCTCTAGTTTTACAATGCAAAATTAGGGACGGCTAGCGCAGATAGCCCTGGAGTAGCTTTGCGCGAAATTTCACAACAAACAAACACAAAACGAAACTCTTCATGGTGGTTACTTAATGGGAATCTTCGATAACGTATCAATACTTCAAGGTAAAGATACCAGAAATAATCCAGTAAAAAAACTTATTTTGTTTTAAGGCTGTGAGACGAGGAAATAAGTTCAAAGAGCAGATCAAGTTATTTCTAGACTCGTGATAAAACCTCTAGTTAAAGGTTTACTAGGAAATGGTAAATTGTTATTCCAAATATATGTAAACAGTATATCTGGTCATGACTGACTCTTCAGATTTCTTAGTTGCTTTAAAAATACACATGAGTTTGCTTTTTCTTAAATACAAAGCTGCTAAAATGGGTTATTTATGCTATGTCTGTAACCAGAATCAAACTCTGAATTATGTATTTAGAAAAGGAATTCGTAATAATTGAGCAGATGACTTCGAGAACAAAATAAATGTAATATAAATATAAAGGATTTGTGAAGATAAATAAAACGAAACGAGACAAGATAAATTAAATAGTTAAAACAAAAACACACACACAAACACAACTCAATAACTCAGCGTTAAATTTAACGGCATATAATTCCAAAAGTCGAATTCTGATACCTGTGACAGACACAACACAAACAGCTCATAGTGTATCTTTGTGTTTAACATGCATCAAATAAAATAAAAAGATCCTGGCTGTACGAACAATAAAATATTTCAAATATTCAACCAGATCTTTAATTTTTGAATATATTTTCTTTAAGAGTAAATATTCATATCTCTAAAACGGTTGCAAGCTTCAAATCTTCGGTGTAGATGCAGAATATTAGTCGGTTCTCACCGCTAGATGTAGACACAGGCGCACTCTTATTACGCATGTGTAAGTTCGTGTGTTTGTATTACTTTTATAAGACTAAGTTAATGATTCGTGCTCAAGAAGATGGCTAAAAATTTCCATTTACAAGACAATTTTTAACACTGTGAACTACCGAGAAAAAGAAATCCATCCCTCGCATCATGTTTGAAACCTAACACATGGACGTGTGTAAGAGTGATGACCTATAATTATAACCATTGTTGTGAATTAATATTTGAATAAAGTTCAAATTTTAAAAGACCCTTTACTGTCAGAGTTACTAGAAATGTGAGTTACGAGATGTAACAAGAAAACTTGTAGTAGTGCTACTAACAATGTAAACATAGCCGCTGGATAATAAATTCAAAGCAACTGGTCAACAGTATTTATTCACATTGTGTTGTACAACAATTTCTCTACGTGTTAATCAAAGTGAATATTTTTAAACAAAAATAACAAACTGAAATTTTCGTGTCTTTCACTTCATCAAATATTATTTCTCATATTAAGAGGCTTCAGTATCAGTGTATCTTATTGCTGTTTTTTTGTAACGGTAAGAATATACAATTATAACCGACTCAATAAGAACGACATTCCAAAACACGTTCATTAATTTTACACTATCTCAATAACTTATGCTCTCTTACTTAGGATATTTTTTGTATCATACATTCAGTTACAATTCGTTATAACTTTCAGAAAACATTTAAAGACAAAAAATATATCAGGGTAATATTTATACAAGTGCATGGTTTCCTGACATTAAGAATTTTACGTTACTGATTTTAATGAAATTTTATCAGTATAACAAAACGCCTGTTATCTCATACAAGTTTCTAAGTAGAGTGAAAGTGGAAACTCATTTCATATTAAAACAGCTACAGCCAGCACAATATTTATAGCTCAGCGAATAACTGACACCTGGATACTGTTTTTGAAAAGAATAATTTTTATGATTAATATTCTATATTTAAAACATGCAATAAATGAATATATTTCTAATTGTTCTATTTAACGAATCTAACCCATATTCATAGTCCTGTCTTTATTTATGTGATAATTCTTGTTTGAAATGGCAAACACTTCATTAACAGTTTAAAAATTAGTTATTGACAAACATCAAGGATAAGAATAATTATTAGTAATTTCTTAGAATTTCGAGCAAATGAGAGCTATCTGCACTAGCTTGTTGTTGTTGTTTTGAATTAAGCACAAAGCTACACAATGGGCTATCTGTGCTCTGCCCACCACGGCTATCGAAACCCGGATTTTAGCGTGTAAGTCCGCAGACATACCGCTGAGCTACTGAGGGGGGGCTACACTAGCCGTCCCCAATTTAGCAGTATAACACTAGTGGGAAGGTAAATAAACAGCACCTACCGCCTCTTGAACAATTATTTTAAGAACGAATAATTGGTTTGACTGCAAATTATAAAACCTCCTCCACTGAGAAGATGAGCACGTTTCGTGCGATGAGGATTCGAACCTGTGAACATCAGATTACGAGTCGAGTCCCTTAACCAAAGTAGTTTTTGTAGACTAACTTTTTATTATTCTTTATAAAGTTAAGATCTAGACAGTTAGTTATTATTATATATATCTCCCCTCATATTTCTGCGGTAAGCCCGAAGTCTTATAACGCTATTAATCGAGTTTCGACTCCTTCGGGCGCGGCATGGCCAGATGGATAACACATTATTTTACACTTAATTTATATTATTTACATTTATACCTATTCTTATTTTTAATATGAGACATGAAACCTAAATAATACTTATTGGTTCTTCTACCATGTCTCTTGTTGCTACACTCTACGGATTTACAACGCTAAAATCAGAGGTTAGATTCCTCTCGGTGGACTCAGCAGATAGCTGAATGTGGCTTTGCCATAACAAAAAACACACACGCAAGTTAGCCCGGACATGGCCAGATGGATTAAGACGTTCGACTCTTAATCTGTGGGTCGCGGGTTCGAATCCCCGTCGCACGAAACATGGTCGCCCTTTTAGTGGTGTGGGCGTTATAATGTAACGATCAATACCATTATTCGTTGTAAAAATAGTAGCCAAAGAGTTAGCAGTGGGTGGTGGTGACTACCTATCTTCTCTCTTGTCTTACACTGCTAAACAAGGGACGGCTAGAGCAGATATCCCTCGTGTAGCTTTGCGCGAAATTCAAAACAAACCAAACCACAACAGAGAAGCTCTTTTTTACTAGTTATGGTTCGGCTATTTTTGGTATTTAAAGGTAATTCAAAAGTAAATAGAAAACAATTACCATAACTTCTCTCAATTGTTCAACGAAACCTAGAAGGTTTAAAACAACAAAATCCAGGGTTTGATTCTTCAACGTGTAACTTGACGCTTAACTTAAAACAACCAATCAATATCCTAAATAATTATTGAAATGATCGTGATTTCGCTCTCGTGCGACAACAAATATTAAGCACTTTAAGTAAACAATGCATATATATGAGTAAAATACCAATAATTTCCAGATACGACAAGCGGGACAAAAGCCAATCTACCAGACTCTGTCACAGGCCGAAGTACGATTTATTTTTACACTTATCTGTATGTGATATTTTTCAATTCGCGATAAGAAAATGTTTTATGAGTATAGTTTTTCTCACACGTACTTTATAACCCTGTGCAACAAAATTTTTACTTTTTCTTCTTCCTTGACAGAAAGTGTTATTTCCCAATTGCATGCGCCTAAAGCAAATGAAAAAGACCTATTTTTCTCTTCAAACTTTGCTTTTGTGACCTGGGTAACGAAAGTTTCAAATTTAACAATTTCCTAAAACATTCAATGCTGAGTAGCTCCTAAAGAATTTTTTGAACTTACAAGAATTTTGAAGAACTTTTCCTAGTAATATATACACAGGGGCTCACCACTCATCACTTCAGTTTAGTTCTAACTGTCTCAGTAAACACATAAACCTTTCTGATTTTATCTCAGATGGCATCAAGAAGCTGCAAGCATTTTTCGAAAGCATTCTGCTATGTATGTGGCCAATTTATCAAGACAAGAGCGAAAAACTACTCTGTGACATCATCAGCTAAAATGTGTGAAGCCTACAAGGCATATTTCGGCATGCCTGTCGGGGATCAAGACAAACCCTGGACACCTCATTTTAACTGCGAGCACTGCAAAAATACTCTAAAAGGAAAGACGGACAATATTTGTTTGCTTGTTTGAATAGTAAGATTTTATATTATTAAAATTTTAGACCTTTTAAAATTTAAGTGTATATTTTTTAATTTCCAATAGTATAGAAAAATATCACATATTAAAACATTTTGCATGAACCTCTTACACATTAGTTGTGGATGAAATATATTTTTTTCTTCATAATAACAGTTTTATTTTGCTCTTTAACAGGATGGTACAGAGGGGAAAAGAGAGCCATGAATTTCGCTATTCCAAGAATTTGATGTGACCTCACTGACCACTCAAGCAATTGCGATTTCTGTATGGTGGACTCTTCCAAACGTCGGGGTGGCAAGACTATATCTGCTATCATGTATCCGGACGTTCCATCATCCATCGTCCCAGCCCTGAGCTTCTTGTACCCACTCCGCCAGAGAGAAAGCAGCCATCCTCAGAAGAGAGCAGAAAATCAGAAGAAGAGGTAGAGATTGAAGATCCAGATTACAAATTCAGAGGTGCAGCTACTACGGCAACAAAAAAGACCTCAATGCCTTGATCAGAGATCTTGGTCTAACAAAATTCAATGCTAATATTTTGACGTCTAGGCTCAAGGAGTGGAATTTGTTAGATGAAAGAGTACAAGATGCAAGTCAGAGGAAGCATCACATATATTTTTTAAGTTTCCTTACTCGTCAAGATGGGCTCTGCTTCTGCCACAATGTATCCGGTCTGTGCGAAGCAATTGGAATTACCTGTAACCCGAACGAGTGGCGCTTCTTCATTGATAGCTCATTCAGAAGCCTCAAAGCAGTGCTGCTCCATAACGGGAATAATAAGTATCCGTCTCTTCCCCTGGATCATTCGGTGAGCCTCAAAGAGGAATACAACAGCTTCAAGACCTTGCTTAAAGCCTTGAAGTATGATGAGTATGGCTGGAAGGTTATCAGAGACTTCAAAATGGTGGCATTCCTGATGGGTCTCCAAAGAAGCTTTACCAAGTTTTCCTGTTATCTATACCTTTGGGACAGCAGGGGCACTACAACAGGAAGCAATGACCACAACTGTCCTAGTTCGCTGTGGGGAGGAACAATGTCAAGATTGAGCAACTAGTGGACCTCCAGAAGATGTTGTTTCCAACACTGCACATAAAACTGGGTCTTATGAAACAATTTGCACAGCTCTTGCTAAAGGGTCAGCAGCCTTCAAGTACCTACAAGACTTCTTCCCTAACCTGTCTGAGGCAAAGGTCAAAGCTGGTGTTTTTGTTGGACCACAAATAAAGAAGACCCTGGAGTGCACAGAATTCCCCAAGAAGCTCGGTATGAAAGAAAAAAAGCTTGGGGCAGCTTTGTCGCAGTAGTTTGGGGCTTCTTGGGCAATAACAAGGTCGAAAATTATGTGGAACTGGTTGAGGTTCCTGTAAAGAACTACGGCAAAATAGGCTGCAGGATGTCTCTGAGAGTCCTTATATTTTACGCTCATCTTGATAAATTCAAAGAGAACATGGGAACATACTCAGAGGAGCAAGGCGAGCACTTCCATCAAAATATACTGGACGTTGAATGGACGCTACCAAGAAGCGTATAACAAAAATATAATGGGAGACAATATTTGGGGGCTGATACGTGAAAGTGATTTTCATTACAGTCGCAAATTTCAAGAAACTACTCACTTCTAAACACGTTTGTATAACTTTAGTATAAATACATGTAAATCTTGATTCATATATTGTTTTATTCAGACCTTATGTAAATGAAAATGTGCAAATTTGTCCGTTTTTACATATAAAATAGGTTAATTTCTAGATTTCATTATCCAGGTCACAAAAGCAAAGTTTGAAGGAAATAATGGTGGCTATTTTCTGTACTTTTACAACATAAGCAATTAAGAAATAGCACATACTATTCAGGAACAAATTTTGTATCACACAGTGTTATGAAAATTGTATTCGTTAAGCGCAAATGCAGAATTATCAATGTGATTTTTTTACAAACACTAAAAAACAACCAAGAGTAAATTAAATATTAATTTCTAGTGAAAAGTGGAATTTAAAAGATGTGAATCTAAAATTACACTGATTTAAATGAAAGAAATAAAACACATTCACGTAAACTTGTTGTTTTTTGTTGTTGTTTTGAATTAAGCACAAAGCTACACAAAGGGCTATCTGTGCTCTGTCCACCACGGGTATCGAAACCCGGATTTTAGCGTGTAAGTCCGCAAACATACCGCTTTACCACTGGGGGCTTAAGTAAAGTAAAGTAAAGTAAAGTAAAACACATTCAAGTAAAGTAAAGTATAGTAAAACACATACAAGTAAAGTAAATTGAAGTAAAACACATACAACTAAAGTGAATCAATAGAACAAAAGAGTAAAAAGTAGGAAATGAAGATATAAAAATGTTCCACAATCGTACAGAAAGAAAATTGATTTATTTTGTTCTTCTAATTACCTACAATTTTTATAACAAACATAGTTTAAACTTAACTGTCTCAAACGATTTGACGATAAAAGAACTCCCGCAGACCTAATATCATTACTGGGTGAGTTTTTAGAGCACCACGTTGGATAAAAAAAATTCAAAAATACATATCAGGTCATCCCTTCAGTAATGTCCGATTTTAGGATCTCAAAAAAAGAAAGGATGTCAAACGCTTTTAATGTTATTTAATCAATAATGTATTTTACGTTATTATTAATTACTTCTTGCCAACAATTCACAAACTTCTGAATGTAACTTTTATATAATTTTTGGGATTTGGAAGAAAAGGATGTAGAGAGAGTAGTTTTGACATCTTCGTGTGTTCCAAGCTCTTTTCCATCAAGATAGTTCTGCAAACTTTGAAATAGATGATAATCAGATGGGACAAGATCTGAAGAATAAGGAGGATGTAGAAGTTTTTTCCCAGTCCAGTTCTTCATCTTTACAGATGTGATTCTTGTTGTATGGTGCTGTGCATTATCCTGGTGTAACACAACACCTTTATGACTGATCAAAGCAGGTCTCTTTTCTTTCAGTGCAACATTCAAGCGCTCTAACTGTTGCCATACAAATCTAATGTAATCGTGACATTGAGTGGCAGCAACTCAAAATGAATAACACTAACAATATCCCACCAAACGTTTAACAAGATTTTCCTAAGATGGAGGTCCATTTTGGGCTGAGCTAAAGCCAGTTTACCTTCTCTTAGTCATTGTCTGTAGCACTTAACGTTTTTATAAAATAACCATTTTTCATCTCCAGTCACTAACCAGTTCAAAAAAGGTGAGTTACGCTCACGAGAGTGCGGAAAAGCGTAAATGTGCACTCGTGCTCTAAAGTTTGCTTCTGTCAAGTCATGGGTGACCCATTTTCCAAGTTTTGATACCTCTCCAAGTTGTTGCAGATGAATGTTGAATGGATTGAATTAAACTTCTATGTTAGTTCTTTAACTGTTACAGCATCATCTTCATCAAGTGCAGCCAGCAGCAAGTCATCATTAAGCTCAATGTGGTGCATCACTTAAGCTGAAGTGACCTGACCTGAACTTCTGAAACCACCTTCAACATTTTCTTTCATTGAGAGATTTTGCACCATAAAGACCTTGAATGTTCCGTGTAGTTCCTGTGGCACTATTGCTTTTTGTAAAGTCATAAAGCATTATATTCCTAATGTGTTCCTCAGACACATCCATCTTCATAAGGGTTTATTTGATTAATGATATGAAAAAGTAGAGTTGGGTTAGTTTATTTTATTTGTCTGAACATTTTTATACACGTCCTACTACATATTCTAGTCATTAAAGTCTTCTACAAGGACAGAAATGATGATGTACTTTGTGTATTAAATTTTCGGACATTACTTATGGGATGACCTGATATAATTCAGAGCGATTAGTCTAATATATTTTACATACAAATACAGTTAAAAATATTAATGACACATTTCCTTTTAATTTTGTACAAGATATGTTACCATCAAGTCACGTCGCCTATCATATAGGTGTCATAAAGAATAGTATGAAACTATATATCACGATGACAACTAATTCACTGAAAACAGTTTCCGTAGTAGCCAACAAACTATCACTGTAAACACCAAAGTCGGTTTACATTTATTACTCTTTAACCATGAAGAAACCGCACATATAACAATTATTAACGTAACATGAAAACGAAAAAGGGGTCCGAAACAATAATCATTTTATTGTAATCAGCACAATTATGAAGTCTGATGGCAGGAAACTTGTGAGTGAACAGTCCGGGCAGCTCAACAACCATAGTGAGATAAGCAGTCGGCATTTTTACTTCTTACATTACTCTTATTATTTGTTACTTTTTAACACAAAATGTTCGATGCAACTGTCATTAAAACGGGTATTTATTTTACAATTTTACACTTTAGAAAAGTAATATCCTTGATGTTAACCAGTGAGGCCCGGTTTCGCCAAGCGTGTTAAGGCGTGCGACTTGTAATCTGAGGGTTGCGGGTTTGCATCCCTATCGCGCGTAACTTGCTCGCCCTTTCAGCCGTGAGAGCGTTATAATATGACGGTCAAGCTCACTATTCGTTGGTAAAAGAGAGAGTAGCCCAAGAGTTGGCGATAGGTGGTGATGACTAGCTGCTTTTCCCTCTAGTCTTATACTGCTAAATTAGGGACGGCTAGCACAGATAGCCCTCGAGTAGCTTTGTACGAAATTAAAGAAAAAAACGTTAACCAGTGATTATGCTAGAGCGTAAT
Organism: Carcinoscorpius rotundicauda; assembly: GCA_011833715.1. Taxonomy (NCBI): domain Eukaryota; kingdom Metazoa; phylum Arthropoda; class Merostomata; order Xiphosura; family Limulidae; genus Carcinoscorpius; species Carcinoscorpius rotundicauda. Next base: position 14,693,508 of record CM022399.1, on the reverse strand, counting down.
TCAAGTTGATTTAAGTATAATTAGTCCTTTCCATGTTTCAAATTAAAAGGAAAATTTGCCAAGTACGTACCAGAGAAAACAGATACTAAAAATAAAAAAGTTTGTTTTTGGTTTAGCACATGTTATACAGAGAGGTTGAATGTGCTTTGCAAACCACGAGCGCTTACACTCGATATCGCGAGTTGTAAGTCCACAGGCGTAACTCTGTGCCACTGAGGAGTAAAATAACACGGAATTTTATTATACGATTGACGCAAATATGAACTTTCATTTTGTGTATTTTTAGTTTTCGTGAATAATAGCTTTTTTGACAAATAAACCTACAAAACAACTGGTACTTTTTAAATATTCTATGTATAACATAGATACTATTATGTTTCTATTAAAACATTGTAAGTGTAACACATAATATTCAATGTATGATAAAAGATACAACATTCAATGAATAACTTTTTATAAGCACAAAGCTATTCAATGGGCTATCTGTACTTTGCCAACCACGGGTATCGAAACCTGGTTTTTAGTGTCCAAGTTCGCAGACATACCACTGTGCCACTGGTGGGCACGATGAATAACACAGCGTATAAATTATAAATACAACAAATCTGTGAAATGTGATTTTCGTTTGCTAAAACAACTGTACTGATTAGAAAAGATGGAATTCTAATAAAACCAATAAGAGAGGTCAGTAGGTCAATGCACTTTAAATTTGACAAGAGTGAACAATTGTCACTACGTCTCTATTGTTTCTTTCACAAATTAATATCATATCTCACAAATATCAAATATATCAAAGTATCTCATCTCGTCAAAAATGTTTTTAAACTCTCGGTCCGAAGTAACGGGTTTACAAAACTTACAAATTATTGTGTTACGATATAAATTCGTGATTTATAAAAAGACGTCTTTGATTTAGAGTTATTTTAACTATTATTTTTTTTAGTTATTTGTAAGTGTTTGGTTAGTGTTACATTGCTCTGACAATATCACAAATGATTAATATAATCACATTTAATCTTTCATCATTTTGTTCGTATTGTAAACAATTTTCGGCCTACTACAACTAGACGTATTTTCAAAAAGTGCTGTGAGAAAACGCTAGAGCATTAGATATATTTGATGTTTGTTTTTTGAATTTCGCGCAAAGCTACACTTGGTACACTAGCTGTCCATAATTTAGCAATGTAAGCGCGGGTGGAATGCAGCTAGTCATCACCACCCATCCCCAATGAATAGGGGGATTGACTGCACATTATAATGTCCTACATCTGAAATGGCGAGAATTTTTTGTGTGACAGAGATTCGAACCTGTGACCCTCAACTTACGAGTTGATCGCCCTAACCACGTGGTCGTGCTGGGCCTGTACTTGATGTAGTAGAGTCTTTAGATGTACTGGATTTGGTAGTTACATGCGGATTTTGATCTATCATGTTAATTCCCTTCAGTTAGGGACTGATTTGGCAGAGATCCATCTTTCAACAAGGCAATAATCTCAAACATATGGCAAAAATATATATTTTAAAGAAGTAGATGGAACTCTGACAATCATGGCTCCTCATACAAACACCTAGGATTAAATCTTTAAACTTGTTTAGACTTACACAGAAATATAGAAAGACAAAATCGACCACATGATTTGGCTGGATTATGGGGAGTAATAAAACGCATTTACAGCATTATATTACAATCATACAGTGGTAAATTTTATGGCAGCAGTAAAACAAGGTGTGATGATTTGTATATAGGAAATGGCTAACTTACAAAATACTAGGGAAATACGTCGCTTACACACTTTTTATTTTGTATTTTTTTTAGTGTTTCAATTATTTGTTTCATTGCTTTAATTTTAAAACAAATTGATATATACTGCAGCAAATGAAGCTCGTATTGAAATTATTTTAGTAAAATAAATAATACTCTTAAAATTATTTAGTATGTGTTTTTCTTATACCAAAGCCAGTAAACAATACTCTTAAAATTATTTTAGTAAGGTAAACAATACTTTTAAAATTATCTTAGTAAAATAAACAATACTCTTGAAATTATCTTACTAAAGTAAACAATACTCTTAAAATTATTTTAGTAAGGTAAACAATACTCTTAAAATTATTTTAGTAAGGTAAACAATACTCTTAAAATTATCTTACTTAAGTAAACAATACTTTTAAAATTATTTTAGTAAGGTAAACAATACTCTTAAAATTATTTTAGTAAGGTGAACAATACTCTGATGATTCTGTGTAACAGGAAACGTAAAGAATAGTTGTCTATAATTTAGTTTTATTTCATTGTTAACCATAAAGCTACACAATAGGCTATCTGTTCTATACAATCATTTGGTATCAAGAGTAATCTCTAACACTCGACCAGGGCTGTGAGTCATTTTGAGGAACTTCGGTCTATAGAAACTTTACATAATTATTTATGAATAGAAAGTACAGATTTCATTACCGAGTAATGATTAAAAATCAGTGTAACAACTTCAGAGTGTGTTGCTCTTATTCAGACAGATTTGCTGAGCTGATCCACAATCGGTCTATTAAAACTAAAATTACACGATTTTGCTTTCAATTTCTAATTTCTATTGGTATTCCGCATTTTGTATTTATGTCATTACATCACTAATCGCTCGTTGTTTTTACGTATTTTTGCAACCGTTCTATTAAAGTGACTCGAAATATTTTGTTTTATTTTTTCATAACACCTCTAAGAACACCTGTTTTATTCATACTATGTTGAAATGGCCCCCCAGTGGCTCAGCGGTATGTCTGCGGACTTGCACGTTAAAATCCGGGATTCGATACCAGTGGTGGGCAGAGCACAGATAGCCCATTGTGTAGCTTTGTGCTTAACTCAAAACAACAACAACAGCTGTTGAAATGAATACGATGTTAATCACGTTTGACTCGTTAAAGATTACGAACTGCTACCAGTCACTACTATGAAAATGGTGTATCATTATACGGTTAAAGTTCGAAGTTACTTTTCCTTCGTGCAATTAATGACACATCTTAAATACATAAAGGAGGAACCATAATATATTCTTTTCTATATCAATTGTTTGAGCTACGAAATATATTTCGTAACAATAACGGTTCTAGGGTAGTGACGAATTGAGATAAATGAACTCTTAAAAGGTCACATTGCAGGTCAATGTCACAAGTGAAGTTCAAGAATGATATTTCATTATTCCCGTAATGTTAGTATAAAATAGGATCGATTGGTGTCCATAGAGGTCGCTGTTGCTTTAGTACTTAAGTTGCCATTAAGAAGAGAGCATATGACATGCACAAAAAAACAAGAGTTCAGGGTGTTTTGTAACGTAGATTCTTACTTTAATAGCTAAAAGACAATGAAACTGACAAATGTTTTGTTTTGTTATTCAGTAAATCGACGGCAAATTTACGAGTTTACAGAATTCAGAATTCGATTCCGTTACCAATCAAAGAAAATATAATCTGTTTTGTACTTTGGCTAAAATATAAACAGCTCGAAATGCCCAAGTGGTTAAGACACTTGGCTCGCAAGCTAAGAGTCGTGGGTTTTAATTTCTGTCCCACCAAACATGCTCGCCCAAGAGTCCGAGGGGTGTTATAAAGCAACAGGAAATCTTAATCCCACTATTAGTTGGTAAATTAGTATTTTAAGAGTTCGAGGGGGTTAATAAGCTTTCATTACTAAATTAGGGACAGCTAGAGCCGAAATCTCTCGGGGGATCTTTGAGCGATATTTAAACCAAGTACTCGAAATTATTGTATGTGTGTATGTTTTTCTGATAGGAAAGCAACATCGGGCACCGAGGATAATCGAACCCATGATTTTAGCGTTGTAAATCCGAAGACCTACCGCAATCACAACGGGGGATAAAAATGTATAAACAAGATATAAATCTGATTGTATCACATGAAAGACTGAAGAAGTGTGGAAACACAGAATTATTTTTATAAGAACTCGTGATATTAACATGGTTTTACATATTTACAGAACTTTTACAGAAAACTTTTCTGAACAATAGTTATTTTCCAGTCATGACTACTTGGTCCAGCATAGCCAGTTAGTTAAGGAACTCGAATCGTAATCTGAGAGTCGCGAGTTCAAAACCTCGTCGTTACAAATATGCTTGTGGAGGCATTATAATGCAGCGGTCAATCCTACTATTCGCTGGTATAAGAGTTGGTGGTGGATCTTGATAACTATCTGCCTTCCTTCTAATATTATGCTGATAAATTAGGGACGAATAAATGTAACTCTGCGCGAATTTCAAAAACAGACAAATCCTTACTATTTAATTGATGTTTTAACAGAAAATAATTCTTTGAGCTGTTTTCGCATTTTATACATTACTATGTCCTATCTTCGTAAGTTTATCCACTTAACATTTCTGAAGTTTTGAAAGTATTCATTTTAACTTTCTATAACCTAGTTAAGTAATAGCAACTGTTTGTGGAACTAAAACCTAATATTTTCCTGCGTAACTATATGTGTGTGTGTTTTCTTAGAGCAGAGTCACATCGGATTATCTGTTAAGTCCAGTGCGAGAATCGCACCTCTGATTTTAGTGTTGTAAGTCCGTAACTTACAACTATACGAGCGACTGACTGACTACCAGACAGAAAACTTAGTACTATTGGTATGTGTGTCGTTCGTTTTTGAATTTCGTGCAAAGCTACACCAAGGCTATCTGCGCTAGCCGTCCCAAATTTAGCAGTGTAAGAGTAGAAGAAACGCAGCTAGTCGTCATCACCCTCCGCCAACTCTTAGACTACTCTTTTATTTACGAATGGTGGGATTGATGGTAACATTATAACGCCCTCATGGCTGAAAGGGTGAGCATGTTTGGTTCGACGAGAATTCCAATTTGCGACTCCAAGATTGTATGTTTCTAAAACTATTCGTAATAACCGTTGTTATACAAAGTATTGTTATTTGTGAGTTTAAATATATCTGTTTTAAGAATGAGAATTGAGTGTATCAATCTTGTTGGCCAATATCACAAATTTGAGATATATCTACAGTCAATTAACTTTAAAAGTTAACTTTATATTTCCGGTTATTTGAAACGGTAATAAATAAAGTATTAAATAGGAAACTCGTTTGAGATAAATTGTTTTACACAACATGATACTTTCAATTTATTCTGTAAAAACATTTTTGCAGGGAACCCCCACACACGCTTGATGGTAACATTTGAGATTTCTTAGTTTCGAAATCATAATTCTAATACATTCTACATCCGTTGTTGAATCAACGCACCTCAGTGGACTCAGAAGATAACTTGGTGTGTCTTACTTGTTATTAAAATATCTTTTCTTTCTTTCTAAAATTTGTAACATTTCAATGTTTATCGGATAAAGTGACTATTCTTATTAAACTAGTTGAAATGTTACTAACTGATAAGACGTTCGGTGTTAAACACTAACACGAAGTTAAAAATGCGCTAGATTTATACCAAAAAATAACATGTTTATAACACACATTCAGAGTTGACCAAGTACTCCAACTGCTTGATTTACATACGTTACAAACATCACAGGAGCCATTTAAATAACATTATGTTTTAAGGATGTTTCAACAGAAAATGTGTGTTTTGCTGAAATAAAAGTAAAAATAATCAGACTTACATATCATCTGGTAATATGTATGCAAAATCATTTCCAAAACAAACACAAAATCATTAAGTTAACTAATGATTGAGAACACCTAAACAACTGCAGAAGAAAAATGAAACAATTTTCATGGTATGTTAATTTTTGTGTGTCCAATTTTTAATAATTATGTCAAAACAATTAAAACCTACTCGAAATTCTAAAACTTGGAGTTTTAAGCCTTTTTTATGTAATTTTAGATTTGACGTAAACTTAAAATTACTTTGAAAAAAAAATAGTTACTCTGAAGATGACCTGAGAAGGTCGAAACGTTGTTCTCTATTTTATTTTAATTAAAATTTTGATACCTATATCAGCCGTATTGAGAATACATGTTTATTTCAACTGGGTGTTTCGTCATAAAAACACATTAATTGTATTTCAGACCTTGAAGAGTCATAAATTTTTATATCAGGTTTAAAGGTATTGTTCCTGATACTTATGTGTTTTCATCAGACTATGCTTTGAAGTTTCTGTTGGAAAAATGTAAAGCATTTCCTTGCTTAAGTAAGTGTGGTGATGCTGATTGTTTGTAATTGTTAAACATATGTTCATTCAATATATCTCTATCTGTGGTTCAGTTTAGTTCACAGAATTTTGCAAATTTTCTGAAGATTTGATAAAGAAATAGTGAAGTTTTGGAGTGAATAATACATAAAAGTGTTAGCATACTAAAATCGTAATTTAATATTATCATATAATCTACATGAAAACTTTTCAGTACATGAAGATTTTAGTGAAATCACTTTGTTTTCGTGTTATCTTATAAATACAGTCAAATTGGCCAAGCAGGCTTAGAAAACGATAGCTAAAAATCAAAGATCCGATGTGTGGCATATCTGAAAAGTACGTTATTAAGATTTACATTTACCCTAAATGAGTTATAATTATTAGTAAATTTATAAATAACTCATACTTTAAGAAAAACTAGTCATCAAAATAATAAAATCACACAAACAGAGCTTTAAATGAAAACATTAAAGATTCAGCATTTCCTTAACAGTAGATTTTAACTGACAAAACCCCTTAACTGACAAAAAGTAGTAAAATACTACCATTACCAAAATATTCGTACCTTCGATTCTGCAGGCCTAATATGGACTGGTAGCTTGGACGCTAACTCGTGATCTTCGGTTGCGATATCGAAACCCGAAATTAAATATGAAAGCTCTTACAGTCATCGGGCATTATAATGTAACTGTCAAACCTTTAGTAGTTGGTAATAAAAACAAACAGTACAGTGTTCAACTTCGTTTAACTGTGTATGACTTCTCTATTGCAGTGAAGAAGTCCTACTTTATACCAGCACTGAAGGTGATGTGTTTGAGGATTTTGATGAGATGGGTCTTATTTCATTGAGTTTTTCTATATATTTTCATTCCAATTACAGTTAAAATGAGTTGAATGACTAGCGTAATGCAGTACACTCATGGTCTATCTTTAGCAACCATTCCATACGGTGCAGGCATGTTCATTATGAACAACTATATCTAATCAAAAGTGGTATTAACATACAAGGCTGGAACTGAATAACATTAGTTATAACAACAAGAATATCAGCGCTAAATAGTCTGAATCATCTATTTCGTGATGACGAGAAACCAACTTGAAGTTAATATGTATTCTCGGGACGGCTGGTATGGGTATTAGCTGATGTTTAATTAAAATGAAGTATAGAACAACGTTTCGACCTTCTTAGGTCATTTTAGGTTAACAACAAATGACCACCAGCACGAAAAGCTCAAAAATGGGCCTTACATATTTTTGCAGGTATCCCACTCTTTCTAACCATTTTTTTTTCCAATGGGATTGTCACCATGCTCAGGAAATCAGACGTCAAAGACAAAAGGAATTGGGATTAAGTTTACAACGACAATCTGTTCTATTTTCAGTTTCAAAATCATGTGAGACAAGATTAAAAAGTTCCACATGTTGTATTCTGTCTATTACTTTTCCATCTTTCTCTCCACTGGCCAGGACGTTTATGATGTACAGAGATACTCACAGCGAGAACTTTCCTCATCTTTCCAGCAATTCTTTTTCTTTTCCTGCTTTATTGGTTTTCAAATCTTGGGCAGAGTGATCACATCTTTCCTTTTATAAGCTGATCATTTCTATGACTATAACTTCCCCTTTACACTGGTGCAAGTGTGGAAAATATTCCAATTGCTTTAACTAGCTGTCTCTGTTAGGTCTTAGAGAGAATAATTAATTTGGTTTCTCGAATCAAACAACTTTTCTCGCACACCCAGTGAGGACTCTATCGACAGCACTCAACTATCAACCATTTTATTTGTTTTGAAACATTCATCAGGGAAACCTTTCTCAGAAAAGACTCTTTGTTTCCGTGTCCTTCAATCTTGTAAAGATTTATGACACTACATGGAGTTGAGGCAATATGCAAGACCTCTATTCATATAGGTTGCATGGCCAGTTGCTTCTTTCTATTTGTGACTTTTTTATTGATTGGTGATTTCAACTCTCCGTGGATTCTATTCTTTCCCTTTCTTTTACACAGGCACTTCGAGTCCCTCAGTGCTGTGTCTTGAGTGTCATATTTTCTAATGTGAAAATCAATACTATTGCTCAAAAACTTCCTCATGCTTTTGCAAACAACCTCTTTGTTGACGACTTTCATATCTCACACAGGTCTTTGAACATAAGATTTATTAAGATACAGTTCCAAACTGCTTTCAGTTACTTGCTGAAGTGGACCTCAGAAAATGGTTTCACTTTTTCTTTCTCCAGAACCATTTGTATGCAGTTTCGCCATCAATGGGGTTTACACTTTAATTCTGAGCTCTGTCCTGGTGATGCTACCCTTCCTATGGTCGTTTAAAAATATTCTTGGGTCTTATCTTTGACCATAAACTTATTTTCACTTCTTACATTAATCAGCAATGTGTCAAGTGTACGAGGGTACTGAACATTCTCCATATCCTTTATTCCTTATCATGTGATCATGATGTATCGTGCCTTTATTTGATCTATTGGATAAATAATTAAAAGGCAGTTGGTGAAGGTATCTTGCATTGATGATAGGAGTAGATTACCACGACAGATGAAACAACGTCAAAGAGAACAGTCTTATAATTAGGTCAGAGTTGAAATCCAACAATGTCAGGACTGACTGTAGTCTGTAGGTGATATGGATTGAATTCAGAAAGAAGGTTATGTATGAATAAACACAAGCGTATTGAAATAAAACTTTGCCACTTTTGTATTGGTACCCTATACCTAAAAACGTTTTCAGTGCAGAGAACTGCTTTAACTTTGCTACAATTTTGACATCATTTTTTGACGTAATGGAGCTTATTTCATCCAATATTTTGATTCCTAACTTTCCTAATTATTAGCACTTCTTTCTCTGTTGTTGTCAACTAGTTACCCGCTCCTCATTTTATTAATGTTGCAGATTACACCCTAAAACCTGCAATAGGCCATCAATGGTGAAAGGTCATTTACAAACTTCCATGGTACATCAGCTTCTTAACTAATCTGTCATAGGCAAACTCCCATGGTACACCAGCTTCTTAACTAATCTGTCATTTACAAACTCCCATGGTACACCAGCTTCTTAACTAATCTGTCATTTACAAACTCCCATGGTACATCGGCTTCTTAACTAATCTGTCATTTACAAAGTCCCATGGTACATCGGCTTCTTAACTAATCTGTCATAGGCAAACTCCCATGGTACATCAGCTTCTTAACTAATCTGTCATAGGCAAACTCCCATGGTACATCAGCTTTTTAACTAATCTGTCATTTACAAACTCCCATGGTACATCAGCTTCTTAACTAATCTGCCATAGGAGGGATCTTTCATAGCTACCATGAAAGCATCTAGTACTTCAATAATTCTGGGTGAGAATCATGACAAACCACAAGAAGTGTCTATGATGCATTTGAATTGTTACAATAAGGTCAGGATCAAATATCTTTTTCTGCTGAAGTAGCACAAAGAAACACAAATTATCAAGACTTTTAGTTTTAAAATAATAATTAGTGTAGCCAAACATTATGTTCTGATTATGACTCAGAGCACTATGACTAGTGACGTCATTTATTTTACAACTTCCACGGTTTAGGCTGTATTTGTTTCCTGGAAATCTTTCGTCGAGACACAAGCCATAGATAGATCTTACTTTGAGATTTGTATAAAGAGTTTTAAAGCTGTTGTGAGTAGACACAGATATTTTAAACGACTTTAAATATATTTAAATATATTTCAATGTATTTGTTTAAGTTTTTGTGCGAATATATTTTCTTGGGGGTATTTCATTCCATTTACATTTAAATAATATTTTGATTTCTAATGTATCTTATTAGTGTTCTTATGCTGTGGAATGGATGGTTTACATTTTAATAAAGTAGGGTCTGTTTTTTTGCAAAGGCTATTAACTCAGCTGTAAGGGAGATTTAAACTAGGAATAAATATTGGTGAGGGCCATGATAAACCAAAATCAAAACAACATAATATAGAGAAATTATTCAGCATGTGAAATGAGTACAGCAGTAGTCCTAAGGCTTAATTTTTACTGTTATTATACTAAACTATAAGAAATAAAAGAGATAACTTTAGAACACTGATAGGAATGGAGGATTGTGACATAATGGAACTATCTAAAACGTGGTTAAATGTAGATGATTTTGAAAACAGAAGTTTCTTTGAAATACAGGGTTGTAGGTTATTTAATAGTGATAAATTACTAAATAGAGTGAAAGGAGTGGCTTTTTTATGTAAAATATGAGTTGCATTCTTTCGGAGTTCAGAATATCAAAGAAATGAGACTGGATCCCTTTGGGTTTCTATTAGTGGATATAAAATGGAAAGGCTTTTAGTGGGAATGTGTTACAGATTACCAGATGCTACTGCTGAAATTATCTAGAAACCTTCCAGGAAGATGAAGATTTCATCTATTAGTGAGGTCATAATTATATGTGATTTTAATTTCACGTATGTAAACTGAGAAATGCTAAAGTTAAGCCATGAAGGAGAAAGGTTTTTAGAAACTCTTTAGGATGGTTGTTTTCCCGGACTGGTCAGAGAATCTACATGAAAAAATGCTACTTGTAAATATTGTTAGTTTCTAATATAGCAAATTTTGATGCAAATAATTATCACTCTGTTAGGTTTGATGTTTTGCTGCATATGGGGGATCGGGTATTTTATAGTTTGTGAATTTTGCCACACAGTTATTTGAAGACATTGATTAAATATGGAAAAATTTTAATGACAGACTTCATAATATTTATGATAAACGTATTCCTTACAGAAAGAAATGGGTGACTGCAAGTAAAACCCAGTTTGAAACACAAACAATGCTAGGGATAACATTAAATGAAAGTATAATAAATTTAAAGAAATGACTTGTATGACTGTCGATTTAGAAGGTTGTAGAAGACTAAGAAAGTTGGTTACACAGGAAATTTAAACATGAAAGAGGAAAGAATGGTTGATTTAAAACGTGAAACTAACATTAAGGGCAAACAAAAGGTTAGGATGGGGGACAAACCCCTTGATGAATGATGAAGAAAGGCTCGTAACTGATGATTTTGAAATGATTAGGTTAATAAATTCTGTTTTCTTTGAACAACTGATAAATGGACCCAAGACTTGACAATATGGTTACATTAATTCTTAGCTGATCATAAACTTGGAAAGTTTAAAAAATAATCAGACTTCTGAGTCGGATAACATTTCTCCAAAAGTTCTGAAGCAAGTTAGGATTGAATGCATGATCCAATTGCTACTATTTTTGGAAGTTCTTGAATGGTGTGCAGATCCCAAAGGATGTGAGGTTAACTAATGTTATCCTCCTTTACAAAAAAGGTAATAAAATTGCCCCAAGGTTATTAATATTACATCAGTTGTAGAAAACGTTTCAAAGAATCAGACGAAACATGTTTAACAAAGTCATTTATAAAAATCTGGAATTTTATAAAAAAAAAAAATCACCATCACCATGATATTTCTAAGCAGGAAATATTGTCTTACAAGTCTTCTGACATTCTTTTAAAAATGTAACTGCTTAATGAGGTGTGTATATTTGATGAATCTTGATTTTCAGAAATAATTTGCAGTGAGTTACCTAAAAGAATTGTAAAATTTTCTTTGTGTGGGATAAATTAACTAATTTGATAAAAGAGTGGCTAAATGGAAGAAAGCACAATGTTGATACAAATGGAGTTCAATCACACTGGATTAATGTCACAAGTTGTATAACTTTGGACTCTATCTTAGAAGTTTTACTAATTTATTATTTGCTTCAGTGACATAGATGAAGGAATTGTTAACACGTTACTTCAGAGTTCTGATCATGTCGAGATCTGGGTTTTAGTAGTTCAGGGGATGATACTCTTTTAAAAATACGGTTTAGATCATATGGTAAGTTGGGCAAATAAATATTAAATAAGTTGTAATTATAATAAATACAAGATAATGCATGAGGGTTATTATAATTTGAATTTGAAATATAATTTGGGTGTTAATAACCTTAACACTGTTATGAGAAAAAGGTTTGATTTGAATTACGAGTAAAGCTACACCACGGTTATCTGCGTTAACCGCCCCTAGTTTAGCAGTTTAAGACTAGAGGGAAGATAGCTAGTCATCACCAAAGTGGTACTGACCATCATATTATAACGACCCATGGCTGAAAGGGTGAGCATGTTTGGTTTAACGGGGATTCGAACCCCAGACCCTCGGTTGATGTGTCGAGTGCCTTATCAACCTAGCCATGCCGGGCCGTTGAAACAAATTAAACCTTTCTTTCCATTAAATTATATTACACTCTATTTTGCTCTTATAATAGAAATTTACTTATTTAATGATTTTTTTATTAATCCATTTATTTTCCAGATATAAACTCTGTACACAATAAGCCAAGTGGAAGAAATTTAATTATCCTCATTATATAATGACTATAGGTTTATGTGGATCTAATTATTGGAAGCAATATGTGTACTGTACAGTATGTTCATGCAATATCAGAACAACCAAATATAGGCCAAACGTGTTAAGGCGTGCGCTTCGTAATCTGAGAGTCGCGGGTTCGCGTCCGAGTCGTGCCAAACATGCTCGCCCTCTCAGCCATGGGGGCGTTATAAAGTTACAGTCAATCCCACTATTCGTTGGTAAAAGAGTAGACCAAGAGTTGGCGGTGGGAGGTGATGACTATCTGCATTCCCTCTAGTCCTACACTGATAAATTAGGGACGGCTAGCACAGATAGCCTTCGAGTAGCTTGTGTGAAATTCAAAATAAACAAACAAATACCCAAATATTCGTGTGGCCCATAACTTGCATGTTTTTTCTTTTCTATACAACTTGTCCCTTTTTCAGCAGTTGTAAGAGAAGGCAACAGGATTTTGCATATTAACATTGATTTAAATACAGCAATAACGCTTATAATATCTTGAACACAGAAAAACGAAGCCAACTTAAACGAAATGTTCGACACGCCCTCTTGTAATATTGTACAGAGGAAGTTCTATTACATCATGTCCGTTCTTGTCTCGTTTCCTTAATTTTCGGTGCATCCATTCATTCATTTTATATCTTTCACATATTTTATCGGTCGTTTGTGGTCGTTTCTCATGCAGTACATCACGATCTAATGTATCATTCATTTATTTTTGTTCTTATCCTTGTTCTGTATCATCAGTGTGATATCCATAGAATAGTGTCGCATGTGAAAATAATAGTCTCTCTGTATAGTGTACACTCCATTCTCTTTACTTATAAAATAATATTTGAGGACAACAAAGGATCCATTGGTTAATCTCAGCTGTCCCATTCTCTAAACTAAACAAAAACTACTAAACTAATAAATTTAATAACATCTTAAAACTACCCCCTTATTTCGTATAGTTGCCAAGTTTTTTTCAAAGGCACTGAAATTTACTGACTCCATAACATTCAAAAGCAACCTCTTCAAAACACCAGCCATCCCATGTGAGGAATTCTCCTACCCTGCCAAAATTTACATTTTTTGTCCTCTAGTCTTAGTACCCAATATGGTAAGCGTGATGGAAAAAAAAGATTTATTAACACTTTCATGTAATTCAATATACATTTCTTTTTCATTCAGTGAGTGTTAAACGCAGTTGTTTAGACCTATCATGCATTCTATAAGTTCATAACAAGTTGTTTTAATTCAGAATATTGAAACGAAGAATCGACATACGTTTACATATATTCTCACACTTATTACATGATCTCCAATACATCTTTCATCACGCATACTCAACATCTAGACAATAATTAACACTCTCTTTGAACTTCAAATATGTTTTATTTTATCAAAACAGGTTAGTTTAACGAATTATTTGTAGAACATAGTATTAGGTTTGTTTAGAATTTTGCGTAAAGCTACACGAGGGCAATCTTCGATAGCTATCCTTAATTTAGCAGTGAAAGAACATAACGAAGACAACTAGTCACCATAATCGTCATCCAAATCGTGGGCTAGTCTTTTACCGACGTCACGTTATGACGCCCCCAACGATCATATATGGTGGAACGGAAATTCGAACCCGCTACCCTCAAACCATGAGTCAAACGTCCTAACCACTTGGCCATGCTAGGCTAGAACATAACGCGTAATATTGAAGAAGATATCGCAACCTGGTAAGTTAGAAAACTTGAAGACGTGGGCGGTATTTTGAAGTTCGATAAATCTCGTAAAGAATCAATCTTTTACTTGGATAAAAGTGTTGATAATTCGACTGCCAGGAAAGACACGAAAACAGATAGAGGTGAAAAAGTAGTGTTTAAAACATAGTTCATAAAGTTATGTTGTGAACTTACATTCCGTTTTGGTTTCTAATTAAATTTTGTCTCCAGGTTCAGCCTTACGTGTCACGTAGATGGCTCGGAAAGTTATCTTACGAACAAACAGTTTATTACATAGATCTGAGAAAGCGGAAGTTTACCACGCGTTTTGTTTTTCCAGGTTGTCTTAACTCTTTCCGGTTGAGATGTCGTTCTGATTCAGAGTCTCATTAAAGAAATTAGTCTCGTCATGGTCGTTTAGATGAACAGGCCAGTAAACTCAGTCAGGCGGATGTCGACCACAAATAAACCCTCGCTTGTTGAGCTGTAGGAACAAATTATGTGTTCGTTGTCTGCGTACCTTTATAAATTAATTCACTCAGTTATTCTATATACGTTATAACCGAAGCAAATAGCTTACAATGTACGATCTAGCAAAGTTAATGACAATGACCACCTACTGCAGATATATTCACTAGAATATCAAGATTACGGTACAATGACGTACAAATTGAATGGCATTCGGTACTGGTCTGTGATAATATTCAAATCACTTAGAGCGAATACCCTGGTAAAAATAAGTAAAAAGAAAAGCATGCTTAACAAAGCATTCATTATCAGCGCAACTCAACTTCCTAAACACAAGTATTCACCAATCTTTCATAGAATGTCCTAAGATGAGATCTTAATTAAGTTTAAACATGCGCAATGTTTTAAAAGTACACATAACGCATTTACTGAAGAGTAGGGTTTCAGAAAGCATTGAAGAAAAGAAAATCTCGCTGCCCGTTAATCAACGTGAGTTGACTTTTGTCAAGTACTATTTTCAACAACTAGTCCTAAGGGTTACATGACAGTTATAATAACATCATTGCATATCTTGAGAAAACTGTCAAACTATTTATTTCACCTTCAATCGTGCTCATATCATGGCCACCGTTACCCGTTATCACTTTAAAAAGATCCAGTTTTTATTGCAAAAATATTTCTCGAAGGAGAAGTGGTCATTTTCAGACCATGTACCTTGACGAATTTTCCTCGGACCATACACTGAAAGTAAACATCAGCTTGCAATATAAGGCCATTTTTCTTGTGAAGAGATAAGGATTTTTAAGTGTGGTAGGAAGGTAAGCTTCTTACAGATGAGCGTTTTTCACCTTCAAACACTTACTTTTAACTTGTTAATGGTCTTAGGCGTTATATCAGATTTTTTGGATCTCGAGAATGTGATTTCGTTAATATAGACTTCACTTTCCAGACGGAGGTAATGCTACAGTTTCATTGTAAGCGTGTCTTCCGAGCCCATTATCCCTTCAAAAGTTCCATCTTGTGAGGGTTTTTTTGTTCGATTCTGTTGAAAATATCATGGAACCTCTTGTTTGAAATGTATTATTGGAGTGTATATCCTGTAAAAATATACACGAATATCGGAGTTTTAACAATGTTATTCACGCACAGTTCTATCCACGAAATCATTCTTGGTCTAATGATAAGGAATCTCTTGTCAGTTCAATATTTAAGTGCTTGACATGTTGCTATATGTTCTTCTCAGTTATCTGATAAAACACATCAATAAATTACATTGTGCGTCTCTTTCTTAATAAGTTCGATTAACCCTCTTTATTTAGATAGCAGATACATTTCATTATACGTTTTAATTGACTTTTCACAAGCTTTAAGTGGTATCCAGGTGTGTTTTTAAAAGACAGACAAATGCATGTTAGATTCTAAACACAATAAACACATCAGTAAAATGCTAGAACACAGAAGAACTCAAGTTTTATTTTTGCATCTCTTACATTCCTGTCTATTCTCACAAATCCTCAAATGTTCAATTGAATAACTTTATTTGCTTTACTCCCCTTAAAAAGTTGATTTTCAAAACCTACATTGTCATGCCAACATTTCACTAAAAATTAAAAGGACAAAATAATTGTGTTATTATAAGAAAGAATGCAGATTTTTGTTTGAAATTAAGCACCACACAACACAATGGGCTACCTGAGTTCTGCCCCCACGGATATCTAAATCTGGATTCTAGGGTTTTAAGTCTGCAGATATACCACTATGCTATTAAATTAAAAACACACTTAGTTATGTGTATTAATCATTAGTCAAACTGAATTGAATACAAAACTCTCGGCCGAAAATATTAAAAGATACTTTAAACAAATAATTTCAGATTGTTTAACATTTTTTTAATTACTTAGTTTCTAAAGATTAATGTATTTTATATATTTGAATTAAGTTTGAAAGATAAATTATTTTTATACGTTTATCTATGTAAATGCATCAAATTGTACTTCTGTGATTACTTAGAGATTCATCTTTATTCTTTACGTAAATGCTTTTGTTTCTTTCACTTTTGCTCAACCCAAAATTAATCATTAGCAGCATCGAAACTTGAATCTTTCCTTTGTAAACCAGCAAGCTAACCGATGAGCTAGCGAAAAGTTGTTCTATATTATTAATGTGTTATGGTTTGTTTAAGTAACTTGTTTTGGTCATAAGTTAATTGAAAAAAATGACCCTGTGTTTAAGATTTATATTATTTTGGTGGAGTAGTTTTAAACACGACGTACAAATTTAAGATATTTATCCTAATGTTTGGAGGAAAGCCATTACAGGCTTAATTTTAACCTAAAAATATTCACTTCTTCTAACATTACGTTTTAAAAAGAAAGATGAAATGTTAGTAACACGTGTGGCTAGATTTATGTGAATTGTATACACAGTCGAAGCTCATACAAAACTTGCCAGATACCACTTATAATTTTTGCTACTCTTAGTTAATTTATACAGAGCTTTACTATAATTAGCTAGTAAGAGAACGCTAAAAAGTAGCTTTCTAAAAGTCAGTAAGTTGAGAGAAACATTTGAAATTCAGTGGTTATTAGTCACTCACAAGAGTGTGGGGGTGTTGCACTATTTTTTTTGACAAAATCAATTTAGTGCAGCGCCGAGCTAAGATGTCTTGAATACATCGTAATTTTGTAGAATTAATAAATTAGTTCAAACCTTAACCCTAAGAATCTCAGAAGGAAACTTAAAATTTGTGCTTTATATCATCTCAGTAGGAGCTTATCTTTATCTGTATAAACTGCATTTAGTTTGTTTGTTTGTTTTTGAATTTCGCACAAAGCTACTCGAGAGCTATCTGCGCTAGCCGTCCCTAATTTAGCAGTGAAAGACTAGAGGGAAGGCAGCTAGTCATCATCACCCACCGCCAACTCTTGGGCTACTATTTACTAACGAATAGTGGGATTGACCATAACATTATAACGCCCCAATGGCTGAAAGGGTGAGCATGTTTGGCGTGACGGGGATGCGAACTCGCGACCCTCAGATCGCACGCCTTAACACGCTTGGTCATGCAGGGCCTATACATTTGGGATACTCTTTTATCAACGAATAGTGGGATTGAACGTCACTTATAACGCCCACACTGGTGAAAGGACGAGCATGTTTGGTGGGATGGGACTCAAACCCGATCTTCAGGTTGCGAGTCACCCTCTGTAATCATGTTTCTAGATACACAATACAAATATCGTAACGAAAAAGTTCCTAATCTAAATGCAGTTTGGCCCGGTCATATCAAACATGCTCGCCCTTTCAGCCGTTGGGGCGTTATAATGTGGCTTTCAATTCCACTCCTCATTTGTAAAAGAATAGCCCAAGAGTTAGCGGTGGGTTTTGAAGACGAGCTATCTTCCCTCTAGCCTTTTGTTGCTAAATTTAAGAACGTCTAGTGCAGTTAGACTTCGTGTAGTTTTGCGTGAAATTCAAAACGAAACCAATCTAGACAAGCCGAATCAGTTAAACTCATGCTTGACATGACAACTTTGCCGAACTGTAAATCTAACCATCCATGACTCGTTTTACTTTATTTTATAAATTTAGAAATAATGAGAACAAAAGTAAAAATAATAAAGAAACTTTATTACTTGAAGCCTTCTCCAGTATCTTATTAGCAATTCAAAAGACTTATAAGAACTGAATTTTGATGTATATGAGCGCATCACAGAAATAACATTATGCAGCTTTGTGCTTATATAAAAACAAACGATTTTGACGTTTCTGTTCCTAAAATACTTAACAATAAGTAAGAATGATATCAAAGCGATGAAACGAAACATATACAGACTGAACAAGAAGACAAAAAATTTAAGATGTATACGATAAAATTGTCACATTTTATTATAAATTTTGTTTAAAGGTCTCAATTTAGTGGATTTTGTTCACAGGTCCAAATTTTTATGGGGAAATTATCTTATATGATTTTGCCTTGCCTTCTCTAAATGAAAACGAAACAAAATATTGCTCATCTCTTCACAAATATAATACAAAATTATTTTTCATCCTTTGTTTTGTTTATCTCAACTTTCAAAACTTCTTTTAATGTTTTTAATAAACAGTTTCACGAAACAAAGTCTTGAGTGTTGAAACCACTACTTCTAACAGGTACGATTCTAATATGTGTTCAAAGATAAGTAACCTAGGGCACTGTGGAAGATTGCAGTGTCTATTCAAAATTACTACACCAGAAAGCTTCCCAGGCTACAAACTACATTTAGCCTAAATCTATTTATATTTTCACAGAACGTCCGCGTACCTACCGTATATTTATTAGTTATAAAATATCACGCTATTTTAGAACATGGATTTAACGTTTAATTTCCGGCTATTGCAAGAAAAAGGAAAAATAAGTTTAATAGAAAATCCGGTACCATTGAACTTTATATTTAATTGTTTTTTGTTTATGCAAATATATACTTCAAATATGCTCACGTGTATGAGTGTCTGTTTTAACATTTATTCGCATAGATTGTTCAAAATTACGCTTTTATGTTTCTTTGTTTGTGTTTCTTGAAGAGCTATACAACGATCCCTGTCCATGCGAGGAATCAAACCTAAGATTTTTACATTGTAAGCCTACATTTGCTGCTGATCCTAGAACCCGGCATGGCCTAGCGCATTAAGGCGTGTGCTTCGTAATCTGAGAGTTGCGGATTCGCGCCCGAATCGAGCCAAACATGCTCGCCCTCCCAGCCGTGGGGGCGTTATAATGTGACGGTCAATCCCACTATTCGTTGGTAAAAGAGTAGCCCAAGAGCTGGCGGTGAGTGGTGATGACTAGCTGCCTTCCCTCTAGTTTTACACTGCTAAATTAGGGACGGCTAACACAGATAGCCCTCGAGTTGTTTTGTGCGAAATTCCAAAAACAAAAACAAACAAGCTTTGTTGTATAATTGATGGCAGAATAACTATTCATATTACACAGAAACGCGACATTTAGGTACATACACGTGTATGGCTCTATGTGAATACCGTTAAAGAAATCTTGCTATTACGTTTGTTACGTAATTTTGTCAATACAATTATACGTGCTCATTCGATGTTAAGAGACGAGATCTCACTAATTTTGAGTTGTCGATCAGATCAAAGGAAAGGCAATCGGCTGGTATTATCTACCGCCAAATATGGGGCCGTCATTCACCCTGGTAATGCACACAACTAGGCTTTAGGTGGTTTAACTGAAGGTTTACCACAACGTATCGTGATTTATTTAAAATTACAGAGTAAACCTGTATTCCATTTTTGTTGTTTACAGTGCTGTCATGTATTAAGTCACAAGAATAAGTATATTGCTACGTCGTGTTAATTATAGATATGGTGTTGTTACAATTAAAGTTACTACAATGTTAGTAATATTAAAGAACTAATACTTCATTAATCGTATATATAATGTAATATATATACTGAGGCAGGGACTAATTTATTGGTAATATCAGTCTTAAACTACTTGGAGCGTGATTGTGTGAAACCACGTGGCAGATTACTCTTTCATACAAGCCAGACCAGATGGTGTTATACAAAACACGCCCATTCAACCAACCCATATCTAAAGCATCTGAAGAGTGAAATGCACATCCAGGCTGCTTAATACGAAGACTTAATTTTAAAAATGCTGAACACAAAGTTTACGAATTTCTTCAGAATAAAGCTATTGAAACAGACACTAGGAAACCATCTTCCATTACATAGCAGGTGATGACTCTTTTGGAACGATACGCTTACAACACAGAATTTTGCAGTAACAGTTGCTATGTAGAGTTATTCTAAAGATATACGGTCATAAGAAGCTGAATAACCATATGCTCTGGTCCATCATAATGTGAATTTAAAATATTATAATGTAACATACCAGATCTCTGTATCATATGATACATTCATTTGATATTTATACCAAACAAATGTAGATAAAATCATTTATACCCTGACAGATATTTGCAGTTCCAATCTTGTCCATGAAATTGATATTCCTCTGTTAGCTTGCTATATTCTCGAAAATGTATACATCGTTCTCAGTTCTCAACAAATGAGAAATACGTTGAAACTAATTTGTGTCTATAATTGTTTTCAACAGGACATAAATGTTAAATACTGGTAACCTGGCTTTCCTTAAAAATACATTTAAAACACTGAGATAATATTTCTTTCTGTTTTTTTCTCCGAAAAGATATAATAGATTGACTTGGTTTATTTTGATTTCGCGCAAAGCTTCTCGAAGGCTATTCGCACGAGCCCTCCCTAATTTAGCAGTTTAAGACTAGAAGGAAGACAGCTGGTCATCACCATACCCTTGGGGTACTCTTTTACCGACGAATAATGGAATTGACCATCACTTTACAACGGCCTTACAGCTGAAAGGACGATCATGTTTGGTGTGACGGGAATGCAAATTCACGACCATCAAATTACGAATCGAGTGCCTTGACCATCTGGCTATACCGAGCAGAAATAATAGATACACTACAAGATAAATTTAGTACATTTTCCAAGACTATTCTGATATACATTAGGTATTCTAAAACATACACATTAAAAGCAACGTACCAATGATTGATATGCATACAGAATAGTAAACTGAAACTCTCTGAGTGTACTCTGATAATGTAAGAAATAACAGTGTTAAGAGTATGAAAGGTTCAAACATTCGATTTTTTTCAGATAGGTAACCGCTTGTGTTTATTCATATTTAAAAAAAAATCAGGAAAAGAATCATAAATATAAAATCAATTTTTGTCACTTTGGCAAAAATATTCATCTTCAGAACATAATATGTTCAGTTTCTTTGTTGAATGATGATTTAAAAGCTTTTCGCTTCTGTCATTGTACAGAATGTTTGTTATTTCACGACGTAAGTGGACAGATTAAATCACTTATTCATTGAGTTACTTCTAAAAGTAAACAAACATCCATCAGCAGACGAAAGTAGCAGAATCTAAAATGGATTTAAGCACTTTACCTTCAGGAGTAACATTATTGTTCTGATTTAAAGCAACCTTATTCAGGTTTATTTACGTAATCAATGCTCCAATACTGCTGTAATCTTTAAATTTTAAGTAGACTACAAGAAAATCACGACTAGAGTTCAGTCCTGAGTTGAAGTTCACCAATATTCAATTTTTGTTTTCTTTCAAAGTCCTTTAAAGAAATGGATTTAACGTTTGTTTCCCTAAAACAAACAAATTTCGAGTACAAACTCGTCCTGCTCGGTTCTCTGTTTTGGATAACTTTCTTAGTTCCAATTTATCGATTTTTCCGCATATATGATTATTTCGGTTTCTTTCTTTTGCGTTCAAATTTTGGCTAGGGAGTTTTCAAATGTTTATCAAAGCTGGATTTGGCTTCTTGTAATCTGCAATAAGTGGGAGCAAGAAAGAAGAAGAGAAGACGACGTGTGATTCCAGTTTGAGGATTAATTACTGCAATTGTATGAAATAGTTTTTGACATCAGCTGGGCCCGGCATGGCCAGGTGAGTTAAAGCGTGCGACTCGTAATCTGAGGGTAACGGGTTCGCATCCCCGTCGCACCAAACATGCTCACCCTTTCAGTCGTGGGGACGTTATAATGTAACGATCAATTCCATTATTCGTTGGTAAAAGAGTAGTCCAAGAGTTGGCGGTGGGTGGTGATGACTAGCTCCCTCCCCTCTAGTCTTACACTGCTAAATTAGGGACGGCTAGCGCAGATAGCTCTCTAGTAGCTTTGCTCAAAATTCAAAATAACAAATAACTCATGCCACAGCCAAAAAAGCGAAAAGAATTGTCAGTAGAGAAGAGAATTTCTGACTGAACTCTCACAAAAGTTGCTTCAGACTTAAAATTCGCCCCAAACACTGAAATAAGTAGATTTGTAAATAGGGAACGAAGAGGAAGAAAATCATGATACTGATGTTAAGTATCTTCGTTCATACAGAAAAAAATAATTAATATCTTAACTATAATATAAACTAGCATGTGCCAAATAACAAAAACGGTCCGAATCCACTGTATCAAGAAGTCTCAACGAGAATGGAATATTTGGTCTTGTAGCAGATAAAAAAAAAACATTTATCTCGGTCTCCAAATATTGTCACGAGACTAAAATTTGCTAAAAGTTCAAAAGATGAAGTATTAATGATTGGAAAAGTGTGTTATTAATGAATGATTCCAAGTTTGAAATATTTTGTTGAATATCATAGGTTGTATATGTGGTATAAAAAATGGGAATGTTACTTGTCTCAATTTATAGCACGCACCATGAAGCACGAGGAATCAGTTTAATAGTGTGGAAGTGCTTTCCTACTGATGCCACAGGAGATATTTGTAAAATAGATGGAATAATTGTCCAACACAAGTACGTCAGTGGATTGCTTATTTCTGGTAGATATAGGTAACCCAAACAACCATCCGAGCTGTACAGAAATCACTTAGCTTGGAATGTTTGTGTTTTGTTATAGCAAAGCCACATCGGGCTATCTGTTAAGCCCAAGGGGAATTGAACCCCTGATTTTAACGTTGTAAATCTGTAGACATACCGCTGTATTAGCGGGGGTCACTTAGGTAGGAAAAAAGCTGATGTAGTTATTCAAATGATGCAACGGCTCCCAAAAAGCACTGATTTCAATCGAACTGAGCAGACCTGGGATGTGATCAGTCAGAAACTTGACAAATCAAATGCTACTTCCAAGGAAACTTTAAAGAAAAGTGTTAGACACGGTTGAAATTAAATTCCAAAAGACGTTTTGGAACGACATTGTGTTGTAACAACGCATGAGAAACTGTTGTGGGTATTAACAACACATGAGAAACTGTTGTGGGTATTAACAACGCATGAGAAACTGTTGTGGGTATTAACAACGCATGAGAAACTGTTGTGGGTATTAACAACGCATGAGAAACTGTTGTGGGTATTAACAACGCATGAGAACTGTTGTGGGTATTAACAACACATGAGAAACTGTTGTGGGTATCAACAACGCATGAGAACTGTTGTGGGTATTGACAACACATGAGAAACTGTTGTGGGTATTAACAACGCATGAGACTGTTGTGGGTATTAACAACACATGAGAAACTGTTGTGGGTATTACAACGCATGAGAACTGTTGTGGGTATTAACAACGCATGAGAACTGTTGTGGGGTATTAACAACGCATGAGAAACTGTTGTGGGTATTACACAACGCATGAGAAACTGTTGTGGGGTATTAACAACGCATGAGAAACTGTTGTGGGTATTAACAACGCATGAGAAACTGTTGTGGGTATTAACAACAGCATGAGAACTGTTGTGGGTATTAACAACAGCATGAGAAACTGTTGTGGGTATTAACAAACGCATGAGAAACTGTTGTGGGTATTAACACGCATGAGAAACTGTTGTGGGTATTAACAACAGCATGAGAAACTGTTTGGGTATTAACAACGCATGAGAAACTGTTGCTGGGTATTAACAACGCATGAGAAACTGTTGTGGGTATTAACAACGCATGAGAAACTTTGTGGGTATTAACAACGCATGAGAAACTGTTGTGGGTATTAACAACGCATGAGAAACTGTTGTGGGTATTAACAACGCATGAGAAACTGTTGTGGGTATTAACAACACATGAGAAACTGTTGTGGGTATTAACAACGCATGAGAAACTGTTGTGGGTATTAACAACGCATGAGAAACTGTTGTGGGTATTAACATCGCATGAGAACTGTTGTGGGGTATTGACAACACATGAGAAACTGTTGTGGGTATTAACAACGCATGAGAAACTGTTGTGGGTATTAACAACGCATGAGAACTGTTGTGGGTATTGACAACACATGAGAAACTGTTGTGGGTATTAACAACGCATGAGAACTGTTGTGGGTATTAACAACGCATGAGAAACTGTTGTGGGTATTAACAACGCATGAGAAAACTGTTGTGGGTATTAACAACGCATGAGAACTGTTGTGGGTATTAACAACGCATGAGAAACTGTTGTGGGTATTAACAACGCATGAGAAACTGTTGTGGGTATTAACAACACATGAGAAACTGTTGTGGGTATTAACAACACATGAGAAACTGTTGTGGGTATTAACAACACATGAGAAACTGTTGTGGGTATTGACAACGCATGAGAAACTGTTGTGGGTATTAACAACACATGAGAAACTGTTGTGGGTATTAACAACGCATGAGAACTGTTGTGGGTATTGACAACACATGAGAAACTGTTGTGGGTATTAACAACGCATGAGAAACTGTTGTGGGTATTAACAACGCATGAGAAACTGTTGTGGGTATTAACAACGCATGAGAAACTGTTGTGGGTATTAACAACGCATGAGAAACTGTTGTGGGTATTAACAACACATGAACTGTTTGCCGAACTTCCACTGAGTTGCTATCGTACTAAACATGAAGGTTAATAAAACATTGATGCTCCACATCAGATTCATCTTCCATTGTTCTGTGAAAATAAGCGAGATGTAACTTTAGATTTTATCCTGACATTTTTTAGAGTGATTTCAGTTGTAATTTCTTCTTATAAAAACATCCTATAATGTTTGTTTTTGTCACTTTAGAACAATTTAACTTTCTAATGCACCACAAGAGCTAATCAGGTAATTCATTGCTTTATTAGTTAGTGATTATAATATTACAAAAAGGATAAATATTTTGAAACAAGTGAACGCAAATCTTGTCTATTTAAATACAGATAAATCTAGCTTTATTCATGCTCTCCACTGAATAATTCCAACCAGTGTTCTAATGATTGTTCATTCTGGCTTTCGTTTGAACATAACTGAAGGAAGTCTTCGTTTGCTTAAAACAGAATGACTCCAATTAACTTGATGTCTACTATTCCTATCTGGCGTCAATATATTCATCATTGTACACCAATTTATGGTCAAAATGGTGTTCTTTATCGATTATCACGACGCTACATTAAAAGTGGATAGCATTTTCTATTCAATGTAACTTAAGAGAACGTTGTTGTAACTTTAAATTATTTCTGTCACAACAGTGAAATTTATTAAATATTCCTAAATCGTATATCATCAAAAGTATTACACTAATTTACACAGACTTACTGTAAATATACCATAACTGTATGAAAGTTAATTTAATGTTGGTAACGAATACACGTTTCGGTTGGTGTTTTTTATAAATATCAAAGGTTATGTTGTCAACTTGTCGGAAGAATTTATTTCTCGGATAGAACCAAAAAACACTGTACAGACTGAAAAACAGACGATACAGATATTTCTTTACTTGTCTCAATAATTACACCTTTAAGAATTAGACCATGTATATGTCTTTCTGAGTGATAGGTACGACATGGCCAGGTGGGTTAAAACGTTGGACTCGAATCTCGGTCGCACCAAATATGCTTGCTTTTTCAGCCGTGGTGGGTGTTATAATGTCATAATCAATCCCACTATTCGTTTGTTAAAGAGTAGCCCAAAAGTTGGCGGTGGGTGGTGATGACTAGCTGCCTTCCCTCTAGTCTTACACTGATAAATTAGGGACGGCTAGCACAGATAGCTCTCGAGTAGCTTTGTGCGAAATTCAAAAACAAACAAACAATTCTGAGTTATATTTTTAAGATTATATTTATTCAACAAATATGTGTCCTAGATCAAAAACGGAAAGTATAAACTTAGAACTACAAAATAAATTATTATTTTCATGTCCAAGATGGAGAATTTCGTGAATCTACATTGCATATTTGGTTTATTCTATTTTTTAATTATAAAGGGTGGTCGCTAGAAAAGCGGAAAATTTGAGGGTCAGATGAGATCATGAATAAAATGCGTGCTAACTCATTTCTAATTTGATTTCTTTACATCATGAATAAAATGCATGATTTTAATAATTTTGAGCATCTATGAGTGTAATATAACACATGCCTTTAAAAAAAATTTGTAAAAGTTATTCTTTGTAAAAATAAATAGCTGTATGACAAATTTTCCGCTTTTCTAGCGACCACCCTGTATATGCAAAATGCATTCTTCATTGTTAAACGTAGTATATTGTGGACACACAGTATATTTTAGTTGCAAAGTTTAATCTGAAATGATGGAGAGTAAACCCAATATTTCAGTATATCTGACACTTTACAAATCTTTATTAATGTATATTTAAGGTGACACGTCAGTTGTAAGCTGTAGAAAAGTGGTGTGTGAAACTCGTGATCTATTGTTTAACACGACGAGTCAGTTTAGTTACGGACATCAAGCGCAGAATACAGTATTGTTCCAAAAACAAATACACTGATTACTCTGGAGATTGATCCTTAACTTGGTTTACACTGATTTCTTTTACGTACCTAATAACATTCTAGCATAAGTACATACCACATTTGGCTCTAAATCAGTGTGAATATGTCGGATTTATAAAATGTGAAAGAGAGTATCTTTTACTGTGATAAACAGCAACTGGAATAACTTATCAAGAATATTTTGTTGTTATCACTAATTTTGCAGATTTCCTTTGTTCTTACGATGTTCAAAGATGGGATATATCCATATTATGGTGGATGACTTTCGAATAAAGTTGTCTTTTTACATCGTATCGGCCCGGCACGACCAGGTAGGTTGAGGTGTTCGACTCGTAATCCGAGGCTCACGGGTTCAAATCCCGGTCGCACCGAACATGCTCGTCCTTTCCGCCGTTGGGCGTTATAATGTGACGATCAATCCCACTAATCGTTGGTAAAAAAAGCAGCCCAAGAGTTGGCGGTTGGTGGTAACGACTAGCTGTCTTTCCTCTGGTCTTACACTACTAAATTAGGGACGGCTCGCGCAGATTGTCCTTAAGTAGCTTTGTGTGAAATTCAAAATAACAAATTATCGTATCCCAGAATTGTTCATAAATATTACCTGACGAATTCAATCATTTGGTTAAATACATGTTGAGTAATAAATCTGCTCATTCTTGTTGATGCTGTTCTCCAATATAGCCACACATTCTTCACGATTGAACATAAACAGTTAATATTAATTGGTAACATGGAGTTTAACAGCGTCAGCCCAGCTGAGTTAGACTAAAATGGTCGATTTCACACTTTCTTCTTTCAGTAATTATTTATATTAATAAGATTTAGTTTAATCTATTTATTTAATTAATTTTAATTATGAACTATAGTGCATAATTAAATATCAAAACGAGAAGTATTTCTGCATAAATTCTGCCATTTTGAATTTGAGAAAAGACAAGGAGAATCTGATGAGTGACGTATCGATACCACGATAATCAGATCGATGCGTGAACTATACACATGCAATGTTATTAACACGTACATCATGGGTTACACCATCCCGGCATTCTACGTGAAAATATTGTTTAGTTTCGCTCTGTACAGATAATTAACGTCCAAGATCCACTCTTTAAATCTAACAACAACTGATAACTTCGTTGGTTGCATGTAGTTTTCCTTTTCTAAAGTTCTTCAACTGACAATATGATTACTCAAACTATTCTCGTGAGCAACTAGTAATGTTTCGATCATTTCCTATAGAACTAACACGAGATTTGTTTGTTTGTTATGGAATTTCGCACAAAGTTACTCGAAGGCTATCTGTGCTAGCCGTCCCTAATTTAGCAGTGTAAGACGAGAGGGAAGGCAGCTGGTCATCACCACCCACCGCCAACTCTTGGGCTACTCTTTTACCAACGAACAGTGGGATTGACCGTGACATTATAACGCCCCCACGGCTGGGAGGGCGAGCATGTTCGGCACGACTCGGGCGCAAACCCGCGAACCTCAGATTACAAAGCGCACGCCTTAACGCGCTAGGCCATGCCGGGCCAAGAGATAATTCAGAGTTTTATTGTTGTGTCACAGTAGAGGGACCTAACTGTCTTTTTTTTTTTCTCTTCTGCTGGTTCTCTTTCACTGCTGGAGTTAAGCTTTTTCACAATTTCTTTACTTGGAACAGCGTTTCTTTTCTTCACAAATTACTAAAATATAAATACTATATAAATAATTTAAAAAACTATTGTATAAAAAAATTATTTACAATTAAAAAAGCCCCTCGCTAGTACAGCGGTATGTCTCCGGATTTACAACGCTAAAATCGGGGGTTCGATTTCTCTCGGTGGGCTGAGCAGATAGCCCGATGTGACTTTGCTATAAGAAAAAACACAATTAAAACAATACATTGTTAAAATCTTACACAATAACTAATTATTACAAACAGGGACTTTTCCTTGAAGATCTTGAAATGTTTCATTGTATATATTTTAGTATACTATTAATATAAAAGTAAAAACTGTAGTTTGTTATTATGTTTAACGTGACACAAGCGCCAATGACTTTGAATCACACCCTTACATTTTGAACACATTTCGGTTATCACAATTCTCTACAGATATGGTAAAGATATTAAGCAATGGATGAACAACTTAGTAAATAATTAGGTATGTTTCTGTTAAGTTTTATATGAGTTATTAACGTTAGTTTTACCCACGTATATCAACTTTCGAATAATCGTAAAAGCTGCAGTAAGCAATTAGCAAATGAACAGTTAAATCCAACGTCAGTTTAATTTATTGACGGGCAAGGAAACGTAACACCACGAAAGGTTTTAACAAAAAGTGTGATGTGTAATCATTTCCTGTAATCATATTCCGAAAGTGTAGACTGGTAATTTAGTTAATATTGAAGCATATTGAAACTGACCTAGTTGAATGAGGGTTTTTCATGTGTTTGTTTGTTTGTTTTTGAATTTCGCGCAAAGCTACACAAGAACTACCTGTGTTATTCTCTCTAATTTAGCAGTATAAGACTAGAGGGAAGGCAGCTAGTCATACCATCCGCCGCCAACTCTTTGGCTACTCTTTGACTAACGAATAGTGGAATTGGCCATGAGATTATAACCACCCACGACTCAAAAGGCGAGCATGTTTGGTGCGATGAGACTCGAACCCGCTACGTTTATTTCACGTGTAAGTGCTTTATTTTGTTATCTTAAAAGTGATTCAGAATTATCTGTTTGTATTTACTTTGATTTAAAACGTACGTTTAGAATTCGTTCAGAAAATGTTTTAGTGAAGCACAACCGATAAGGAATGTAGGTTTTAACAAAGACAACAAAATAAATTTAAACGTTCTTTACCCACGTTTCTTGGCCTCCTGATGACTTCTAAAATAAAACAAGGGATATCAAGTAACTCATATGCTCTAGAATTCTAAACAAACGTTTTAGCGTTCAAACGTAACTGTATTTATCTATAACTGAACTTTTCAATTTTCAGGTTGTTTTCTTTCGAATAGATGAAGTGGTAAAGTAATGTGTCTTGTTACTTTATCTTCAATGTACAACTAAACGGATTTTACTGGCACATTATTTCTCACGCTGCTTAACCAGTGAGTAAAATCTGAAGTTTTCT
Organism: Carcinoscorpius rotundicauda; assembly: GCA_011833715.1. Classification (NCBI taxonomy): domain Eukaryota; kingdom Metazoa; phylum Arthropoda; class Merostomata; order Xiphosura; family Limulidae; genus Carcinoscorpius; species Carcinoscorpius rotundicauda. The sequence continues at coordinate 14,663,376 of CM022399.1, read as the reverse complement.
TCAAATAAAGCTTATGAATAAATTAAACAAATCAAGGCTCTATGGAACTAATGACGAATTTTCGAAAAAAAATTATCGATAAGTTTTATCGATAAAGTCATATGTTTGGCGGAACAGTTTTATTTCTTCCTTTCATTGGCTGTTCGACAGAATAATACGATTCTGTGAAGCAAACCCTATCGATCGCCGTTAGCAGTTTGGCAAAAGTCTTTGACTTTTTCCTCAAATGTAGCTCATGCTTTAATGATAGGGAAAATAAACAACGTCTACACGTAAACATGGCAACCAAACCCTCACGTAGAAAAATGAGCAAGAAGCGAGTAAAATACTAACAGATAAAACAACGCACCCAACTGCGCTTTTAAGGTGTCTCGCCGTTTGAGTTCAATAGTGAATTTCTAAAGACAAAAATCAGTGAAACGTAAAAAGAAGGAACCATGCATATAATATTATTAAGTATATCTTAAATTAAAGAACCTTTTGAAGTACATCAGAAACACAAGAATATTAGTGTGTATAATTTCTTGTTTCTATTTCAGAAAATATTGAAAGTATAGAATACTCTATAAGTAACATTGTCAGAAACAGATGTACTCAATAAATTAATTAATCATTTAATTTATTGTAATTCTGGGTTTAATTAGTAAATATAAATTGGTTTTGAACAATAATGTTCCACATTAAGCTGTTTTTATTTAATTAAGTTCATAATAACAGCACTAAATAGATCAGTATATTTGAATTTCACGCGTGTGTATTGAAAGTGAGGGTTATAGTGAAACAAATAAAAGACTTGTCTGGACTTTCTTTGCCCACAAACCTCTATTAAGTATAAACAGAAAATAGCCCGTTAATGTGCAAACAGTACAGTAAAATACAGAAATAAGTTAATTATAGACCGTTTAAGTTTTATCACCTTGTATGTAAGAAAACTGTATATGCAGGTATTTAATCGATTGTTTTATACATTATATTTAAAATAACTGATATTTCGAAGTGTATTTTTCGAAGTTACTACAATTTGCAAGCAAGTCATTCCTTGTTTAATTTCTCATCGAGTTATTGAATATTTCAACGATAACACAATTTCAATGATAAAATATTTTTGTTGTGTGAAACTTGTGTTTGTACTTTCAATTTCGTATCAATGTTACTTCGTCTATCTGTGCCCCCCCCTGTAACTTAGCGGCATGTCTGCGGACTTACACGCTAAAATCCGGGTTGCGATACCCGTGGTGGGCAGAGCACAGATAGCCCATTGTGTAGCTTTGTGCTTAATTCTAAACAAACAAAAACAATCGTCTATCTGCTGCCGTTCTTTGTTAAAGACAAAAAGCAAATTTCAACCACTTACAATCTACGCTAAGGGATCTACTGTCTCTCCTATAACACACCAATAACTTGAATTGGGAGAGTTTTGTGACATCGCACGTATTCGAACCTTATTCGCCAGCTACTAAAAATCATAGTTTTACCACTGGAACAACTCACGTCACAGCGGTACAATGAATCAAGCTTACATTCAAGTATCTTATTTTTCAGCCCCCCAGTGGCTCAGCGGTATGTCTGCGGACTTTCACGCAAAAATCGGGTTTCGATACCCGTGGTGGGCAGAGCACAGATAGCCCATTGTGCAACTTTGTGCTTAATTCAACAACAACAACAACAACAACATATTTTTCAACATATTAACAACATTTTTTAAAGAGTGACTAATAGAGAATAGTTAAAAAACAATTATCAGTTTAATGTGGATTACAGAAATTAAGATTTAAAGAAGCTTCAGAATGAATTTTAAGAAATGAAAATATTGCTTACATACAGTTTAAATATAAGCAGTTGTATCGATTAGGGACTTTTAAGTTGGTTAGCAAATCAATGTTACTTCGTAAAGAAATATGGAGAAAGAAAGCTAGAGACGTGAAATATACACTGTTTGATGAACGATTCGAGAAAAGAATTTGCATTTTATTTATCGGGATTTATTTTTTATTTATGACAAACAAGATAAAAAATTCCCTGGCCTTCAGGAAATGCACCTTTTTTTCAAATATCCGATAACTGAAGAATATTCAGAACAGAACCACGAGAAGCCATGACGAAAGATTATTGCACTGTTAGTTGAAAGCGTTGCTGGCCAAGCGTGTTAAGGCGTGCGACTCGTAATCTGAAGGTCGCGCCAAACATGCTCGCCCTTTCAGCCGTGAGAGCGATATAATGTGACGGTCAATCCCACTGTTCGTTGGTAAAAGAGTAGCTCAAGAATTGGGGGTAGGTGGTGATGACTAGCTGCCTTCCCTCTAGTCTTACGCTGCTAAATTAGGGACGGCTAGCGCAGATAGCCCTCGAGTAGCTTCGTGCAAAATTCAAAAACAAACAAACATACAAGCAAATCAAAATTTGCTCTCGTAGAAAGGTGTTTTCGAAATAAAATCGTTCAGTTTCCTTACGATGGATTAATATCTGACGGAGATCGCTTGTTGTGTCACTTCACTCGTAAATTATCGATTGATTTTGCTTTCGTTGAGGTTAGTAAAAGAGTTTGATGATTGATTGGAGCACTCACTCCTTGGAGGGTGTTCTCTATCTATTAGCATGTTAAAATGATTAATTCTATATAAGAAAGTAAATGTTAATTTGAAGCGGCCACTTTTCTTCATACACAATAACCTATTCTTTTAACAGACCATCCAGTGGTACAACGGTGCGTCTGCGGGCTTACAATGCAAGAAAAGCGGGTTTCGATACTCGCGGTGGACAAAGCAAAATGCGTCGCTTTGAGGTCACCTACAAACAAAGACTTTAATCACAATAATATTATTTTGTTCTGATAATTGACTGAAATTTGAAATTGACCTTTGTAAGTTAATAAAATTTGGTTCTCGAAACCAACAGGAATTTCTTTAAACTACAATAATTTATTTCGCTTTATTAGAGAAAAATTATATTTTGAAACTTTAGGAAGACGTTTCGTATAGCCAATCTGAATAATACCTCATATAACACGTGTGGGCTAATCGGTCAGAAACTCCAAGGTTCAGTCATAACCTTTCCTGATTTAGATTTGAGCACTAAAATTCCGAAATAAAAATTATAAATTTTCGTCTCAACATTTCAGACAAGATTACCTGACATTTTGTCACAGATATCCATCGGATTCTTATCTCTATTTGAATATATTTTTCATGTTTAATTATTTCCAAGAATCCACGAATATTATTAATTATAATACCATTGGTTTATTCCAATAATAAGTTTTTGTTTTACCCATGATACTAAGTGTGTGTGTGTTTCATTTACGTGTTCTGCTACGGTTAAGTTATTAATTCTTTTTCGTGTCTTTTGTGCTTCGTCAAACGATATCTTACATTACGTTTGATTTGTTTTGAACTTGCGCAAAGCTACACGAGGACTATCTGCGCGAGGTGTCCCCCAAATTTAGCAGTGTAAGACGAGAGGAAAGACAGCTGGTCATCATCACCATCTCTTTGGCTACTCTTTTACCAACGAATAGTGGGATTGACCGTAATTTTACAACTTCCCCCACAGTTGAAAGGGAGAGCATGTTTGTGTGACGGGCCCGCGAGCTTCGCATTATAAATCGAGTGCCTTAATTATCTGGTCATGCCAGACCATTACGTTCCGTCTTTTCAGTATAAATATTTTCATAATGATTTTTACAGATTCCTGTTTTGTTTTTTTATCCATTAACTCTTCCTTCTCTGTTGTGTTATTAATGCTTACGTTATCTTATTAATCGTTTTGAATACAGAAAAAATCATTTTTGTTTTTTAAACACTCTAAAATAATTAGTATTTAGATCTGAAATGCATGGCAAAATCAGAGTTTTCTTTTATATATTTTTTTTATAACTAGGTTGTCAGGTAATACTTTGCTCAGTCGATTCCACACTGGCGAAATTCTTGACAGTTCCATCTGCAATATTCAGGTTATATCCTCTTTTAACTGCTACAGATTCAATTAGTAATTATTCGGTGTGAAAATGTAGACATTTTTATGATGTACACAACTTATCTATGAAATCGAGAAAAATGACAGCTTGCGTTTCCTAGATGAGTTAGTAAAAAAGGAGATCAGAAGGTAATTTAGATGCATCTATTTATTATAAAACATTTTTTGTTCTTACGCCTACCCCTCAGTGGCTCAGCGGTATGTCGGCGGACTTACAACGCTAAAAACCGAGTTTCGAAACCCCTGGAGGGTAGAGCACAAATAGCCCCTTGTGTAGCTGTGTGCTTAATTCAAAGCAACAATGTTCTTTTGCCTAAAAACCAGGCATCGTGTTGTATTAGATTTATTTATTATTTTACCTTCAGCTGTGCAACCTCGTTAAATAAAACTCTTTGTTTTCTCTGCAATATACTGGAAGCGTCATTTCCGTTGTATCAAATCTATTGTCCTAAGACTCAAAGAAAATACGATTCATACTCTAGTCACCAGTAAACGACACACACACAATGCACTAGCTTAGTTATGCGTTTTAAGCTGGCTGCAGGCAACCTCACTCCATACTAATGTTCTACTGTCTTTAAGTCTTTCGCTTCACTAGAAAAAAAAAAAAAATTCCGGTGAATAATCCCCTACAACCTAGACTTCACTTTCGTTGTTTTCAATGACACTTATTTCAAGGGTGACACGTCAAGATTGCTGACGAAGCAGGTGTTATCAGAGCAGGATAGAAGAGTCGTGGCTTTTTCTTCTTGGTTGTTCTCTACGTTTTATAGCACGACGTTTCGCCTATCATTCTTCTTGTTTAGTATGCGAAATGGCCGTTGGCCAAGAGTCGACAACGCATTATCTTATCAACTCAAGAAGTTTACTGACGTCTACACACGAAATTTGAATAGACTGGTGTACCAAAGTTGTGACGTTTAAGGTGTTTGTGAAAAGAAAAAAAACCTGATATCGAATAAATCAGTCTGTGGAAAACGTCGAATTAAATTCTCTTATTATTAATCAAACTAAAAGCATATTTGTTGTCTCAACAATAAACAGATAGGAACTGTGCCTTTATTAGAAGACGTGGACATAAAAAAAAAATTCTATTGTTGGTAAAACGTGCTTTGTGTTCTTCTTGAATGTTATAGGAAACATACTTGCATTGTTAACAATAGCTGTTTAGTAGATGGAACATAACGACTCGCACGTGGTACTCGCGTGATGCTGAACACTGCAGAATCAACGTATATGTTTTCTTTTATTAGTTAACGCACGTTAATCCAAGAGTAAGACGTGGTCGTTTGGTATAGCTTTATGTGACTTAGACTAAAGACGTTTACCTTGATAAAAATGAACATAAAATATTCCAGTCAAATTTCGAGATCTGTTTTAAGATAAAAGAAATGTTTAATGCTGATGTTTTTCTTTTTAAGTATAACCTAAATCCTCAAGTAAAATAAAATGTTTTCTAGATGTTTCCTGAAATAGCATGTTTTAAGTCATGAGTCGCAGATCACACAACTGCATCATTTAACATTGTGTTTTACTGTTCTTTGGTTCTATTTTTAATATTGCCTTCTCAAAGAAATATAAGTACTGTTTTTCGATAGTTTCTCATTCGTCTTTTCTTCTTTTTAGTAGACCACTATTCCTTCAGTTCTGAATAGACTGACTTCAAACTTGAGAGGACTTCACCATGGTCCGATACATCTGGGTGATGTTTTCTTTTTCTGAATTAGGCCTCACTGAGAATTGTATGTTCTTCAAAGTAAAACAATTCAACTTTGTGTATTTTGGAATTCTGAGCGGCCATATATACAGTAATCAAAACTGGCACAAATATAAATTGCTCATTTTGAGTCTTCTATTTTTGGGACCAGAATTCACAAAAAAACACAATTTCGTGTTTTCGGTCAATTATTCTGTCGTATTTTGATTAAATTTCATAGGATTTGGAACAAAGATACTTTTTGTAGGTCCTACTCAATGACAAAATTTTAAGGTGTTTTTTTTCACAATTACTTTTTTGCGTTCAGCTAATTTATTTTTGGATTTGGTATAAAGATATTTTACAGGTTTTAAACAGAGATTTGTATATTTTTGTTTTTCTTTTTTCTCAATTTTTTGAGGAAACCACATTATCTATTGTTCTCGTGAGCTATTCATGTGTACGTTAACCAGTTTACATGGGAACTGGCAAAAAAATACCTTCTTGCAGGTCTCAAGCAATGATATAGAGGGTTTTCTATTTGACTATGTCTTTCGCAATTTTTTAGTGTAAAAACTATGTTGAGATAACGTGACGAATACATGTTTCATTTTCTCGCGAATGTTGGTCTTTTTATGTATTATATAAATTAGATTATAAACTAAAGAGAAGAAACTAAAAACATAACTCAAATTTGCCCGCGTTGTAACACATATTTTCTTTTCTTTCACATAGTTCCATGATTTACCGCTCTTACATTATACAATGTGAAGTTGGTTTCTAACTTTGAAATTGTATTGCTAATTTCAAGTTATAATGTATTTATTTACATTAACGTAAATATTTCGTTTATTTCCCATTGCAACTTCACTCCCTCCCAAGTGGCTTAGCGGTATATATGCGGACTTATAACGCAAGAAACTGAGTTTCGAAACTTGTGATGGGCAAATCACAGATAGCCAATTGAGTAGCTTTGTGCTTAATTCAAAACAACAACAACGCTTTTAAAGTTCCCCGCTTGTACAGCGATAAGTCAAGGAATTTACAACGCTAAAATCAGGGGTTCGATTCCCCTCGGTGGGCTAAGCAGATAGCCCGATGTGGCTTTGCTATAAGAAAAATACCTCCTCCAGGGGCTTGCTTTAAAGACTTGTGACGTTAAAACCGAATTTACATAATCATGGTGAGAGCAACACAGATTGGCCAATGTGTAGCTTTGTGCTTAGTTAAAAAAACAAAAAAAATCAAAAAAGCATTTGTGTTGAGAATTTTCGCGCAAAGTTAAACATGAGTTACCTGTTCGCAGCGTTCCTATATTTTAATCCATACACTAAATAGAAGATGATTGGTCAACAAAGCCACCCATACACTATTTTTCTACCCATACGTGGTTACATAGTGGGAGTTTATCTTCATTTTCATAGCCGACCCTTGACCCCAAAGTACAGAAAGCATTTTTGTAGCATAATGGCCCGGCATAGCCAGGTGGTTAGAGCAAGTAACCTGAGGGTCACGGGCTCGAATTTCCGTCGCACCAAACGTGCTCGCCCTTTCAGCTGTTTGGGTGTTATAATGTAACGGTCAGTCCCACTATTCGTTGGTAAAAGAGTAGCCCAAGAGTTGGCGGTCGGTTGTGATGACTAAATGCCTTCCCTCTAATCTTACACTGCTAAATTAGGAACGGCTAGCGAAGATAGCCCTCGAATAGCTTTGCGCGAAATTCAAAAACAAACAACACCGGCATCACGTCCCGTAAACTCTAGCTACTGGGCAACGCATGGTTTTTAAAGAAAGCACAGAAAAAGTTGTTAAAAAAACAATATTGTACTAGCTTTCCACGCTAAGATTCTGTTGCTTGAACTTGCTTGTGCTCCAAATGATCGATAACTTTCTCATACATCAAACTCCTTGGACAACAACTCCTAATCTATTGATATCTAACAGAATTTGCAAGTTCTATAAATCTTGATCCCATGTATCATCTTTTTGTTCGTTTAGACTGCCCTATAGTTGTACCTACTCGAGCAATAGCTTTTTTTCATTTAATGTCATTGTTTCCTGCATTACGAAGCTAAAATCGAACTCAAGAAAGTCCGAAAACAAATTCAAGACAAAGTAAAGGGAAGCGATGTTACAAATCAGTACACAAATTACGTAAAAAAAGTTTTTTTTTTATGTATGCTGACTTTATCATCAGTTTTCATCAGTGTTTCGGTGACTTTATCATCAGTTTTCATCAGTGTTTCGGTGACTTTATCATCAGTTTTCATCAGTGTTTCGGTGACTTTATCATCAGTTTTCATCAGTGTTTCGGTGACTTTATCATCAGTTTTCATCAGTGTTTCGGTGACTTTATCATCAGTTTTCATCAGTGTTTCGCTGACTTTATCATCAGTTTTCATCAGTGTTTCGGTTGGGGTTTTTTTTTTTAAGATAATGAAGCTCAACAAACGAGAGAAAATAAATTAAGATTTAAGCTTAACGTAACGACGGATTAAAGACTTTCAGAAATTAAAGTTTGGTATTTCTAGAGAACACGGTTTGGTATAACAAGAAGGTTCACGTGTTTCTACTTAGCGTTTGTCCAGGATTTAAAACCTCTGCATTCTTTGTCACTGCGAGTTATATGTAATCGTAACGATGTTTATAGATTTATCTGTTTAGTCTAAAAGTTTATTTTATTGAAGATTAGCTCTATTATTTCGAATGTAGAAATATCATTTTGTAACGAGACGTGACACCGGTGCGTCAGATCACCGTGTGACGTATTCATTGCACAATATATAAACACTGAAAATGGAGTAAAATGAAGATCGTTCTGACAGGAAACAGGGGGAAAAACAAATTTCTTTTTACCCTTATAGCTTTGTTTGTTTGTTTGTTTTGGAATTTTGCACAAAGCTATTCAAGGGCTATCTGTGCTAGCCGTCCCTAATTTAGCAGTGTAAGACTAGAAGGAAGGCCGCTAGTCATCACCACCCACCGCCAACTCTTGGGCTACTCTTTTACCAACGAACAGTGGGATTGACCGTCACATTATAACGCCCCCACGGCTGGGAGAGCGAACATGTTTGGCGCGTCTCGGGCGCGAACCCGCGACCCTCAGATTACGAAGCGCACGCCTGAACGCGCTAGGCCGTGCCAGGCCTAGAAACTAATATAACACGATATTGTGCATAATCACATTTACTTCAGTGAAATTCATGAATTTTGCAATCTTTATTTTCGAGTAATCCACAAAACTACACACGGTTTATCCGCACACAAGTAATCTCAAACGTTAATTTTATAGGAAGAAGGGTTTGGTTTCTTTGTTTTAAATTTTGCACAAAGCTAACCGAGGGCTATCTGCGCTAGCCATCCTTACCTTAGCAGTGTTAGACTAGAGAGAAGACAGCTAGCCATCACCGCTAACTGCCAACTCTTGGGCTATTTTTACCAAAAAATAGTGGGATAGATCCTCACATTATAACGCTCTCACAGATGAAAAGACGAACATTTTTGGTGTAACGGGGATTTGAACCCGCGATCCTCATATGATGAGTCGAACGCCTTAACCCACCCAGCCATGAAGGAATTTACAAAGTTAACCTTTTATAATTATGGTTTCGGCGTTTATTTAAATTTGCTTTTGTTAAAAGCAAGACCGAATATATTTTGTCTCATCTTGTACGTTCGGCTTCTCCAATCTTGCAGATAAAACAGCCACAACCGCAAGAAGAACATTTTATGAACATCATAAACAAGTCTGTGTCCAATCAAAAGCAAGTCTCTGTCCAGTCTGTGCTTGAACTAGAAATAAATAATGTAATTGAATGACAAAAATGTCCCTTTGAGGAAAGCTACAAGTACAGTGCTGTACTTTAAAAAAATCTCTATGACATCTTTCAGTTCCTAACCTCTTATTTAACAGGCCTCCAGTTATTAACTACGACTCAGCTTCAGTTCCAGATCTTGTGTCTAATCACGAATTCTTTTACATCTTCCACTAGATGGCTACTGGATTATTAATCGAGTCAGGTGAAATATTACTTGAACATTTCTTTGAGGTTAAAATTTACGTTATGCACCAAGTCACCATTTAAAGCGTACTTAATATTGTTGAAAATTAAACCTTGAGAGATGTAAAATGAATTATGTGAAAGCTTCCTTGTAAAATAATCTTATTTTGCGTTTCTTTTTTTGTTATTGAGGAAATTATATTCTACACATTAACAGTGTTTCTCCCCACAAAAGTATAAATTCTGCAAAAATATATAATCGTTTTATAGTCCTGATGGAGCAGTTGATCTCAACATCGGCAAAGATTTTTCTAACCATTAAATGTGGTACCTTTTCAAATGCATGTAAATATCACATCCATTGTTTACGTAATTATATCACACACTTTAATTGAAGGCAACAAAAGAAGCAGATAGAACTGAGTTATCCACTAGAGGGCAGGCCAACTGTACCGAACTGTTCTCTGCTCGCAGCTTTCGGATAGCAAATGCAAGCGATGATATGATAGGTTGAATGGATGACGAAGAACCTATTGATGAACCTATTTCATAAAAGATATTAAATTGGACAGAAATAACGAAAGATAATCGTCGCCTAGCAACAAGTTTTTATAATGTCGTTAAACAATGCTGGTTTACTTATATTAATTGCTTTCTTGCACTTGACTCGGCGTGGCCAAGCGTTTTAAGGCGTGAGACTTGTAATCTGAGGGTCGTGGGTTCGCATCGTGACGTCGCGCCAAACATGCTTGCCTCTTCAGCCGTGGGGGCATTATTATGTGAAGGTCAATCCTACCATTCGTTGGTAAAAGAGTAGCTCAAGAGTTGGCGGTGGGTGGTGATGACTAGCTGCCTTCCCTGTAGTCTTACATTCCTAAATTAGGGACGGCTAGCACAGATAGCCCTCGAGTAGCTTTGTGTGAAATTCTTATTCGCATGTTCAACTGATGGATTGAGCTCTTTGAGGTAGAGAGTAAAGATCTGTGCAAAATGTCCTAGAAATTTGTCATACGATTAAAGAATTAAAGACAGCTAAGATTTTTGCTATTTATACAGTTTTTGATTTTGAAAAATAAATATTTGTTTTTCAAGATGTTACGTTAGCTCATATGAACGAGTAATTTTATGCTACGTATATCTATCATAAGCACTTATAATAAAGTGATTAGTATGATGGAATTGTATCTGGTGTGAGATACCTTGATAAGAAATATTTTTGGATTACTCGTATCTCATAATTCCCCACAGTGGCACAGCAGAATATCTGCAGACTTACAGAGCACAGATAGTCAGTTTGTTTGTTTGTTTTTTTAATTTCACACAAAGCTACTCGAGGGCTATCTGTGCTAGCCGTCCCTAATTTAGAAGTGTAAGACTTGAGGGAAGGCAACTTGTCATCACCACCCACTGCCAACTCTTGAGCTACTCTTTTATCAACGAATAGTGGGGTTGACCGTCACATTAATACGCCCCCACGGCTGGAAGGGCGAGCATGTTTGACACGACGGGGATGCAAGCCCGCGACCCTCAGATTACGAATCGCATGCCTTAACACGCTTGGTCATGCCGGGCCCAGATAGCTCTTTGTGCTTAATTCCAAACAAACAAAAAACATATACCATAAAATTAAATGTATTAACACAGCTCTAACATGCTTATCATTATAAAGTATTAACACAGCTCTAACATATTTGTCATTAAAATGTATTAACATAGCTCTAACATGTTTATCATTATAATGTATTAACATAGCTCTAACATGTTTGTCATTAAAATGTATTAACGTGGCTCTGACATGTTTATCATTAAAATGTATTAACACAGCTCTAACATGTTTATCATTAAAATGTATTAACATAGCTCCAGCATGATTATCATTAAAATGTATTAACATAGCTCTAACATGTTTATAATTAAAATGTATTAACACAGCTCTAACATGTTTATCATTAAAATGTATTAACACAGCTCTAGCATGTTTATCATTAAAATGTATTAACACAGCTCTAGCATGTTTATCATTAAAATGTATTAACACAGCTCTAGCATGTTTATCCTTAAAATGTATTAACGTGGCTCTAGCATGTTTATCATTAAAATGTATTAACGTGGCTCTAACATGTTTATCATTAAAATGTATTAACACAGCTCTAACATGTTTATAATTAAAATGTTCTAACACAGCTCCATCATGTTTATCATTAAAATGTATTAACACAGCTCTAACATTGTAATTCCAATTGTAATCCGAGGATCGCGGGTTCGAACCCTATCACACCAAACATGCTCGTTTTTTCACCCGTGGAGGCGTTTTATGTGATGACCAATCACACTACTCATTGATAAAAGGGTATTCAAGATGTTTATGGAAGGTAGTAATGACTAGTTGCCTTTCCTTTAGTATTACATTACCAAATTAGGAACGTATAGCGGATATCGCCCTCCTATAGCTTTGCGTGGAAGTCAAAAACAAATAACCCTTTATTATTGACACTAGTTAAATAACCAATTAGCTATCATGCACACTAATTGGGTTCAATTCTATAATATTTAAAACGTTTACAATATTTCAAATTTATAATCAATGAATAAGTACAAAAAATTCAGTAAAAGATAACAAAAGTCATATTGCTTGTTCGCGTAGACGTCACGTGACAGAAAATAAAATGTTTCGATGGCTGAACAAAAACTCAATTGACTTATAAAGTCAAAAACTTGTTTCAATACACGTGATGGGCAGAATACAGACAGCCTATTTTGTCGGTTTATACTTTATTATAAACAGAAAAAAAACTGATAACGCTATTTTTTTTCACAGTAATTTTACAACCATTTTGGAAAATTTCACTATCTGAACATGAATTCACTGTCGAACGTTTAGTTTCTAGCCTAAAGCATCAATGTGCGAGGAAAATCATTATTGACTTAAGAAATATAACTAAAATTATGTAACAAAAGAGAAACGCCAAAGCTCCAACATCGCTATTTTGCGGCCTGGCATGGCCTAGCGTGTTAAGGCGCGCGCTTCGTAATCTGAGGGTCGCATGTTCGCGCCCGAGTCGCGCCAAACATGCTCGTCTTTTTAGCCGTGGGGGCGGTATAATGTGACAGTCAATCCCACTATTCGTTGGTAAAAGAGTAGACCAAGAGTTGGCGGTGGGTGGTGATGACTAGCTGCCTACCCTCTAGTCTTTCACTGCTAAATTAGGGACGGCTAGCACAGATAGCCCTTGAGTTGCTTTGTGCGGAATATTCCAAAACAAACAAACGCTATTTTTTAAAATGGTCACCATAACTAATAGAAAGTGATTCCACTGAGATTCGATACCTTAAAAGCATTGTAATATTGTATACAACAAGTGTACCAAAGATCATACTTTTACGAAACTATACTTAATTGTTTCAAACACTGGTTTTACAATAAATCGCAAGTTTCGAATTGAACCAATATCTGGTCAATCTTAGACATTTTTTTGTCCACATAAATTCTCTCCTCTTGACGGTGCAAAAATAAAACATTATTTTTAGATGTACAAAGATTTTGAAATTAGCGCTCATAAATCAAGAAATAAAAACACAGATATTTAGTTTGCTTTGGTTTTGAATTTCGCGCAAAGTACAAGAGGGATATTTGTTTGTTTGTTTTGTTTTTGAATTTCGCACAAAGTTACTCGAGGGCTATCTGTGCTAGCCGTCCCTAATTTAGCAGTGTAAGAATAGAGGGAAGGCAGCTATTCATCACCACCCACTGCCAACTCTTGAGCTACTCTTTTACCAAGGAATAGTGAGATTGACCGTCGCATAATAATACTCCCAAGGCTGAAAGGACGAGCATGTTTGATGTGACGGAAATTCGAACCCGCGATTCTCGAATTTTGAGTCGACAGATATTTAATAAGATAAATGTGAAATGTGTTAGAGACTGAAATCAAGCTACATTTTGTCCAAATTAAAGATAAACACTAACCGTAGAAACAGTTTATTTAAGTGGAATACCAAATCTATATACTTGAGTAAACCATAAGAAATATCAGAAAATGTGCAATCAGTAATTCTCAGAAAGAGATAAAAAATTTCTAAGAGCGAGGTCAATTTTTATTTAGTTTTTTTAAAGTAAAAAGCAGTTGTCAAACCTATTTTCGCACGTCGCTAGGATTAAAACAAAGTTTGGTATTATATGTTGAACTGGATGGCTATTTCGCAATTCATCTCTTAGCTCAAAGAACGACAACGATTGGTTAAAATTGATTTCAGTGTAATATGTAGAATGAGTAAGCAATCTCCTTATTATTTATCATAACCAGAATTCACCGTACCTTATCTTGTCAGCGTTAATACAATTTAAAAAGTATTATTGTCTCACTTTATCTATTAGTTTTAACTTAATTATGTAATATGGTTCTCACGCTCAATAATTTTGACGTAAACCATGACTTAATTACAAACTAAAAATGCATATAAGCTAGTCAACAGCTTTACCTTAACACTGAAAAAGTTACTTTTAAACTTTAGTGATGGAACAGAACAACGTTCTGTAATTGTGGAATACACCAAGTTAAAAATAATGGAAGTGAAACAACTAAGATTTGTTTACATACATATTGCCCCCCAGTGGCTCAGCGATATGTCTGCGGACTTACATGCTAAAATCCGGGTTTCGATACCTGTGGTGGGCAGATAGCCCATTGTGTAGCTTTGTGCTTAATTCAAAAACAAATTTCACATACATATACAAATAAAAGTGAAATGAAGGATCTTCATTTGATAAGATCATTGACCACTAGAATTAACAAACATTGACCACTAGTATAAACAAGCATTGACCACTAAAATAAACAAACATTGGCCACTAGTATAAACAAGCATTGGCCACTAGTATAAACAAACATTTGCCACTAGTGTGAACAAACACTGGCCACTAGTATAAACAAACATTTGCCACTAGTGTGAACAAACACTGGCCACTAGTATAAACAAACATTGGCCACTAGTATAAACAAGCATTGGCCACTAGTATAAACAAACATTTGCCACTAGTGTGAACAAACACTGGCCACTAGTATAAACAAACATTGGCCTCTAGTATAAACAAACATTGACCACTAGCATTATTATCATTGAGCACTAGTATGTACAAACATTGGCCACTAGCATAAACAAACAATGGCCACTAGCATTATTAATCATTGAACAAAAGTAAAAGCGGATATCAACCACTAGTTTAAACACACATTCGGGTTTACTAAGTTATTACTTTTTTGGTAGAACAATTTAATGAAGGTTCAGGATTGCATCGTGTAATTCGATAGTCTGATTGGTTGCTACCGTTTTTACAAGTGATATCTTTGTTTCCAATCAGCTATTGTTCCACTAAATCTTCCAAATTACTCCTACAAAATATTGTGTATTGTATTTTTTATTTATATTTAATCGACGATGTAACAGGACACAGTTTGGCCCTGTGGTTGAGCTTTGAATTTCGAAATTTAGTTTGTGGGTATGTTGTTAGAGTGAAGGTCAATTTCTTAGCGTTGATAGTGACTCACATAAGACTTTGGTCATTGATTGGCTAAGGTAACCTTAGTAGTTAGGCAGTAAATAATAAATAACAACACTTAATTTTCAATACTATGTTATTTCTATTGTTACTTTTCATAAGAAAAAATCGCCAGATTTACTCTGTGTTTTATCAGAGTTTTTATATAAGAAAATAACTACTAGTATTATACGAAACGAGAAAAACACATTCTATCCTTACGTTTATAATGAATAAATACCTTGTATATCAGTGAAACTTATCCGAAAATCTCAAAAGCAGTGATAAAACTTCTATTAAGAGTTTATAAAAAAATACATGATTTTTACGAAACATATTATTCGAAATTTTTTATCACTTGGTAAACTTTCACGAACATCAAACGTTCAGTGAATAATAAAACAGACACTTATGTTTCAACGTAAGTTTATTCAGGTATTTAAATCAGAAAAGAACGTACCTTGTTAACAAGATTGTAATACTATTTCTTGGGTAGTAGTTGGTTATCTGTTAATGGATGTTCGTACGAAGCTATATAAGGGTTATCTAATTTTCAACAAATACGTTTACCATAAACTACCGAATAGTAAAACTTGGCAGTAATCTTTATAATGAATTCACGACCTACAAGTATGGAGCTCGATTTTTTTTGTTTCAATAACGAAACGCGAATATTTTACCTTCAGGTCCATAATTCTACCAGGTTCTAAAACCAACTTTATCCGTTATCGGGAAATTTGTTTGGTAGTTTGTTATTTTACAAGTAAACCGTTAATACTTTTGTTACGAATATAACGTGAGTTTCCCTTCCTGACACTCAGACAAGTGTAACATCAACAAACAAATAAGAGTTAATGGAGAAACGTTTGTATAAATATACACTCGCACACACACACACAAGTCTGAACCCAAAACAGCTCGGCTGTAAAATAAGAGTGTGGCCAAGTGAAAAGTTATACAAACAGCGACTAAAATAATTGAAATCAGAATGCAGCAAACGCATTCGATATTATTGGATCTTTAGTTTAAAAACTATAGTTGGTTTGGAACTATTTCCTTATTACTTTTGTCAGTTTTATTAAAGATAACGGTATTATTGGCTATTTGTTATTTGACCTGTCTTAGGTACATCTATCTGTTTATTAGTACAGACAAACAAGCGACGAAAGAACACTTGTGTTGTTGTTTATTGTCAGTAAATAAATTATCACTCGCGAGTCTCGTGTGATTATACGAAAAGTCGGTCTAAATTTAATCCATGGAACCCAAAGATTTAAAATTTTGCGAGCACTTTTCAAGAAAACTCTGCCAAAATCCCACGAAATTTACACAAAAACAAAACTAATCGGATTGATAATCCTTGTAAACTTTAAAAGAAATTGTTAAAAATCTTGATTTTGTCGCAGATAAAACCAGCCCTTTGAGGCACAAAAACTATTATTGCGAGCCACAAACACTGTTTCTAACAGTGTGCACATCAAGAAAGCAGTGATATAAATTTCAAAGCAATTGAAGAAAGGTTTAGCTCATGACTGAAGTTTGAAAATTAAACGGGCGTGTGGTGAAAACAAATTGGGTGTGTGAAAATGAATAATGTGGTCAGATTCTGCGAGCCTATATTTTGGCAATGATCCGAGAAATTCGTTTCATTTTTGTTGTTCTAACAAATAATGTCGTGATGGTTTAAATTCACAAATGTATGAGTTTCAGAGGAACCGATTTTGTACACAATATGTCCTCAACTAAGCAGTGTAAGACCAGAGGGAAGACAGATAGGTATCACCACCCACCGCCAACTCTACTTTTTACCAACGAATAGTGGGATTGACCACACATAACAACGCCTCCACAGCTGAAAAGGGAGCAATTTTGGGGTAATAGGGATTTGAACCCGTGACCCTCAAATTGCAAGTCGAGCGCCCTAACCACTTGGCCATGACGGGCCTCACAGACATGTCATGTAAAAAATTATTGGTAATGACAACATGTTTTGGGGCGCACGTGGTTATTCTTTTATTGGCCTCGTAGCTTACAATTGTTGGTCTTAATATTACTGTCTCAGTAATCGATATTTTTATATTACCAAGCTGTTTAGATCTGTAAAAGGTCATATTATTCATATTTAAACCTATATTTCGGTGTTATACTTATGCAACTCTTCATTAGTTTTGTTGTTTCTGATAAACTTAGGTTCTATATATTTGTTTTTAATATTTAATGATAATTCTGAATTGTTTCGTTTACATAAAGAGAAAGAATCGATAAGTGAACGTTTCTTTTAAAGTTTAATTACTGTAGGGCTAATTCCAAACTGTGGAAGCACGTCTTTCATTAATTATCATTGTCGGAAAACATTAGTATTAGGCCTGTAATAGTTTTAATACAGCATTATTTTTCTAGTACCTCAGGGATTTTCAAGAATTACAGAATATATATAATGATGTTATAGAAAGCATTTGCACTATAACAATTACTATTGCAATAAACGGCTAAAATATAACTATCAAATCAACTACTACTGTGTTATTTCTTTGTTTCTACTTAGACTAGTTCTCTCTGAATGAGTTTAATCTGTCTTGGCAACTTATATTGTTAACGTGGCATTGTTAAAATACTATTGTTATATATTGTACTAATCTTTTTTTTTCAATTCGACAATGAATATGGCGGTCATAGTTTGGTTTAAATACTATCATATTATATTCTAATACTTAAAAATCGTTAAAGGACTAGATAAATAATACAATGTTAAAACATAACAGTCCTAATGCTAATCTATTTTAAACTTTATAAGGCCGTTTTCCTGATATTCGTGTAAGTATGAAGGTTCCTTTAAAACTGGTCAGTCTCGGGTACAATGTCATACAAACACGCTTTCATTTCGTACTAAAACTCAACAAATATAACATTGTTACAATTTAGTTGTTTGTGTAAAAAATGAAAGTGCATAGCACTTTATTATCCTATTCGCACAAAATAAATAATAATTTAGCATTAAAAAATTCAACAGTCTGTTTCGTTAGTAGAAACACAAGCACTTACGTGACAACGTTAGAAGTTTCTTGGGAATTTGATCTAAGTAATTCAAGCACTTGTATAACTTCAGGCGTGCTTTCTGCTCTCCAATCACCATTGATCTAAGTAATTCAAGCACTTGTAGAACTTCAGGCGTGCTTTCTGCTCTCCAATCACCATTGATTTAAGTAATTCAAGCACTTGTAGAACTTCAGGCGTGCTTTCTGCTCTCCAATCACCATTGATCTAAGTAATTCAAGCACTTGTAGAACTTCAAGCGTACTTTCTACTCTCCAATCACCAGAAAGTTCGAATTAACGTATGTCTCGTTCAGAATAAAGATGCCGGTTGAATTTCTTTACAAAAGATGTGTTTGCTTAAAAAAAAAAATTATTTATTCTTTTAATGAGAAAACCTAAAGTTTTAGAATCCTGAGAATGTTTGATTAGTGCAATATAGTGAAAAAAATAACACCACTGGCCCCATATGGTTAGCATTATTTATGAAAACTGCGAAGAATATATGCTTATCTACACCTTTGGTATTCGCTATTCACATTCATTAGCCCAAGTAAAGAATGTTTATTGCAAAAATATCTGTAAATTAGAGCATTCTAGCTTGTAGAATATTTGTATATATAAATGTTTATGCACTATACGTTGCATATAAAACGAATAGTTTTAAAAATTTTAAATTAATTAAATACAACGTTTACAAAATCATTTTGTAACAACATTTTATGTCACTACATCCACATAGATAATTGCATTTTCATTAAAAGTTACCACTGTCTCGTGGCATTCAGAAAGATCTGACGAAATCTTGGACTTACCAACTAAAATCTGTTATCTTCATTCATATGTCAAGAATTTTGCCTCAGCACAACTTTTAATGGTTACTGTTTTCTCCTCACTGTTCTGCTACTTTGTTATTTGTTTCTATTGTTTGTCTGTAAAGTAGTACTTTTAATACAAACATGAACTTGTATGCTATCAACAACAGACATTACAAGATATAATTTCAATCAATTCGGAACGAATGCCTTATAAGAAAACAAACATACACATGTTTTGTTTCATTCCAACTTCTGATTCTTGGTATTACTTCAGACCAACTTAAGCTCAAATATATATATACACAACTTTGGAATACATGTCCCGTTTAACCCTGGATAGCTGCACTCGTGTTAACAAGCTTAATAACCTTGTCACGTGAGTTTTCTTGTTTTGTTTTTGTGCTTTCGTGAAGGACATTTTTAACACTTTATATCCTTTAACTATACGTCTACTAACAGACATTCTATACGAGTGCGTATTTTTAAAGTTAATCCACATTGAGCTATCTGCTGCGTCCACTGACGAGAACTGAACCCTTAATTTTAGTGTTGGAAATCTGAAAACTTACCACTGTCCCAATGAGATAACCTTCTCTACAAATAGACATCCTCAGAAGGGGATAGGGCGTATTCTATGAGCCATAAATATATTAATGGTGACATTTTACAGTCAAATAGTTATAAATTCGTCACAAGCCAAATTTAAACGCACTAAACATGTCGCACGTAGAACCAAGGTTTACAATTGTGGCAAAAAATCACAAAATTACCATGTACAAATTATTGTCATCAAGTGTAATTAACTCGCTCCAGAATGTATTGATAACTCATAGACTCAGTGCAACACCTATTGCATGTATTAGTAAAGTGCAACCACGAAAATAAGCATTTTGTGTTGTACAAAATAAAGTGTCAAAGTTTCAGTTTAAATAGTAATGTTTTCTTCTGGTTGAAATACACATACAAAGAACTGTTTACGTGAAATTCCTGGAAATAGCCCGAAAGTATGACAACATTTAAACATGTATATTTCAGAGATTCATTTTGGAGGCTATACAGTACTGTGCAAAAGTGTTAGTATGAAGTCGACAATTAGATTTATTATACTTTTAAAGAACAATGGAAGGTAAATCACAGATAAACAATCAAAATTGTATAAATATCCATAATTAGTAAACAGAAACTCAGTGGAAGTGCTCGAGTTCATCAAACTGTTAATGCTGTGTGTGTTCCTTTGGTTTTGATAACAGCACGCAGTCTTTCAGGCGTTTTTAGAACATATTTAATTAAAGTGGCCTTTGGATTTTTACTCCAAATATCTGCTCAGTTGGGTTGAGATCAACGCTCTGTGAGGACCGTTGCATCATTGTAATAAATCCAACAACAAATTTCTTAGATAAGTAATTTGTGCATGGATTGGATGAGTGTTTGGGTTAACTATATTGCGGGTAGTAGAATCCTCTATCAGTAGTACACAAGCCACTGAGGACCGACACGGCCAAGTGGTGAGGGCGCTCGAGTCATAATTTGAAGGTCGTTGGTTCAAATCCCTGTCACATCAAACATGCTCGCCATTTCAGCTTTGGAGACGTTATAATGTGACGGTCAAAAACACTATTTATTGCTAAAAAGTATCCCACTAGTTGGTGGTAGGTAGCGATGACTGGCTGCCTTTCCTCTAGTCTTACACTGCTAAATTAGAAATGGTTAGTGCAGATAGTCCTTGTGTAACTTTGCACGAAATTCCAAAACAAACCACAAACCATTGATGATACTTGTTTTGCTCCATTATTTCATATATTTTGCAAATATATCCTATTGTCTCAACAGAAAAAAACGTTTTTAAACCATCATACTGTTACCCCCTGTTATGTAAATATCATGTAAATGTTATGTAAACGACAACCATGTCGAGAGTGTTATGTAAATGTTGTGTAAACGACAACCATGTCATGTCGTGTTTGAATTCCCATATCTATTATATTTCCATATTTATATTATTTTTTCGAAGTTTAAACCAAAAAATATGTTATTTATTTAAAATAACATTTTAGAATTAATTAAAATTCATTTAGAATTATTCATGTAGAAATTTTTAAAACTAGGTAGATTGATCACTTGTATTGGCCTGGTGTTTGTACTGTGGAATTCTGGGAAGTTACGCGATTAGTATATAAACAGACGGCGATACAAGGGAAATAAATCATCCATTTTTACTCGGGTCAAGAAGTTTGTCTCGTTTGAGAAAGTTTAAACTGAATTTGTGAATAGAGCTAGATCGACTAAAGCGGTGAAATTTTCATTCCGTCAATTTTTAGAATTCAGTCGGATTACGGATTATATCGAAAGTCAATACGAATTGGACTGTGAATTTTTGTTTGAAATTACCCATTCAAACTTCGAAAATTTCTCCGTGGGACTAAATTCACCGTCTAGATTGGAACTTTGGATTTCGGATTTGGACACTCATTCTGGATCATATTATTAAGCACAGGCCAGTACCTTTTTGATTGTAAGTTGTTTTGAAGGTTAAAACTGGATATCTGTTATTGCTATTGGATAATTTATTTTGTGTCTATCACATAAGTAGATCATTATAATAAATTATACAAGCTGCTATCTGTGTCTTTCTGTTGCGTTCAGTCCGCATAAAAAAGACGTAACAGAAAATTGGGGGCTCGTCCGAGATTGAACAAACAGTTTAATCCTATTTCAATATTGTATTTATATTCTATACAGATAGACAGCCTGTGTATTTAAAATGGCATTCCCACTTGCAGATTTTATTGACAAATTTAATCAGAATCCCTCTTTGGAATTGATCAGTGAATTAAGTAAATCTGAATTGCTTGATGTTGGAAAACATTGTTGTTGAACATTTGGTTAACCAAAAGGTTTTACCTCAAAAAGTTGTACAACAATTGCCTGCCTCTCATTTTGACCCAGATTTTGAATTAAAAAGAATAGAAATGGAAATGAAATGTCGTTTAGAAATTGAAACCAAACGACTTGAGGCAGAACAAGAAAACAAACGCCTTGATGCCAAAATACAAATAGAACGCATTAAAGCTGATAAGAAAATCAGTCTGAGAAAGGCACAGACATAAGAAAAGGTTGTCCAAATGCAGTTGGATAATTTTGATGCTTCCAAACAAATTCGTTTAGTGCCTCCATTCAATGAAAAGGCTGTGAATAAATATTTTCAACAATTTGAAAAATTGGCCCTTAGGCTAAAATGGCCTAACGAATATTGGACAGTATTACTTCAGAGTGTTCTCAAAGGTAAAGCCCAGGAAGTATTTTCCAAACTCACGGCCGAGCAAAGTTATGATTACGAGCACGTCAAAAAATGCATTTTGAATGCTTATGAATTAGTGCCAGAGGCGTATAGACAAAAATTTCGTAGTTACAAAAAGTATGACAGCCAAACTTATGTCAAATTTGCTCGTGAAAAAGAAACTCTGTTCGACAGATGGTGTGATTCCAAAGAAATCAAAGATGATTACACAAAACTCAGAGAACTCATGTTAGTTGAAGAGTTTAAAAGATGTATTCCCGTAGAGCTTAAAACTTATATTGATGAACAAAAAGCTTCCAAAATTCATGATGCTGCTGTCTTGGCAGACGAGTATGCTTTGACTCACAAAGATTTCTCGTACAAGAGCAAAACAAATCACACAGCAAAGAAACCCAATGACTCATTCAAACATTATGCAAATGTCAATAAAGACAAAAAAGAACAAACTTCTGATTCTCAAACAAAGACTTCATCTTATTCTCAAAGCTCATCATCTACAAAAAACGTGCCATTCTCATCCAAAACATGTGCTTATTGTAAGAAACCTGGCCATCTGATTTCTGAGTGCTATAAGGTCAAAAACAAGCCATCACCCCATTGTTTCATTTTACCCTCGTTGGATACATCATTGGTTCCCAGTGATTTTGACCCTGTCCAGTCCACTGTGGATTCCAAGTCCAATATTCTTGATCTACCTGAAGATCTTGTTGAGGACAAATTCAAGCCTTTCATCACTGAATGTTTTGTTTCTTTTGTTGGCGATTCATATCTACAACCAATTAAAATCCTGCGGGTTACTGGAGCTTTTCAGAGTTTGATTTTGGAAAGTGTACTTCCGTTTTCTGAAAAGTCATCCGTTGTGGCCAATGTGCTCATTTCTGTTGTAGAAGGTGGCGTCTTTTCTATTCCTCTTCATAGATTGAATTTGCATTCGGACTTAGTTTCAGGTCCAGTGACTGTGGGTATTAAATCTTCATTGCCTGTTGAAGGTGTGTCTATGCTTTTGGGGAATGATTTGGCTGGTAGTAAGGTGGTACCAGAGGTTCGTGTTGTTGAAGCACCTGTTATTAGTCCCAGTACAGAGCAACTCGTTGAAGAGTTTCCTGATGTTTTTCCCACCTGTGCTGTTACTCGTTCTCAAACACGTTCTCAGGAGTCCAAAGAGGATTTCCCTTTATCTCATACGTTCATGTCTCGCATCGATGAGATTTCTGACTCAACTTCGAGTTCTACTGATGACACTAAGACATTTTTCAACTCTCTTCATCGTAACAAACTTATTGAGGAACAGGAAAATGATCCTGAAACTCGTTCTCTTCTACAACTGGCCGTTGATGAAAATGAAATAGGAACTGTCCCTATTTGTTACTACCAGAAGTCAGGTGTGTTAATGAGAAAATACAGATCTTCTGACGTTGCTGCTGATGAAGAGTGGAATGTTATTCACCAAATCGTCATTCCAAAATGCTATCGGAATGATATTCTTAGTCTTGCTCATGATCATGTGTTGTCAGGACACTTAGGTGTAAGAAAGACCCTAGATCGTATCCGACGACATTTCTATTGGCCAAAGATGCGCCAAGATGTTGTTGACTATTGTATGACATGCCATTCTTGCCAAATGACTGGAAAACCAAATCAGGGGATTCCCAAAGCACCACTGCAACCAATTTCTACCTTTGAAAAACCGTTCTCAAGAGTCATTATCAACTGTGTTGGCCCAATGCCAAAAAGCAAAGCAGGAAATGAATACCAAAAAAAATATGTTATTCATTTAAAATAACATTTTAGAATTAATTAAAATTCATTTAGAATTATTCATGTACTAATTTTTAAAACTAGGTAGATTGATCACTTGTATTGGCCTCGTGTTTGTACTGTGGAATTCTGGGAAGTTACGCGATTAGTATATAAACAGACGGCGATACAAGGGAAATAAATCATCCATTTTTACTCGGGTCAAGAAGTTTGTCTCGTTTGAGAAAGTTTAAACTGAATTTGTGAATAGAGCTAGATCGACTAAAGCGGTGAAATTTTCATTCCGTCAATTTTTAGAATTCAGTCGGATTACGGATTATATCGAAAGTCAATACGAATTGGACTGTGAATTTTTGTTTGAAATTACCCATTCAAACTTCGAAAATTTCTCCGTGGGACTAAATTCACCGTCTAGATTGGAACTTTGGATTTCGGATTTGGACACTCATTCTGGATCATATTATTAAGCACAGGCCAGTACCTTTTTGATTGTAAGTTGTTTTGAAGGTTGAAACTGGATATAAGTTATTGCTATTGGATAATTTATTTTGTGTCTATCACATAAGTAGATCATTATAATAAATTATACAAGCTGCTATCTGTGTCTTTCTGTTGCGTTCAGTCCGCATAAAAAAAGACGTAACACCCCCACACTCATGTTGGGTGTTATGCCTTAAGGTAAGTATCTTTCACATGACGTACAACCTAGATTTTGAGCCAAATATTTCATCTGTTCACATCACATTTTTTTCAGCCATCAACAGTTTTTGTACGTTTTAAAAAAAATTCAGATATTTAAATATCGAAGTAAAAGTTTTTTTTCTCAAACTGCTACATTCTCGATTCGTGTTCTTGATACTGTATATCTGGAAACTCTTCTGTCATTTGGTATATAGTCGTTTATGTCACACTTGAGATGAGTGGCAGTCTTCCTTCTGTCCCGACGTCTGCCTAAACAAAGATACTTAAAATCACTATCATTCAGTGCCGGTGTTCTGTCTCTGCCTTTTCTATTCTCAAATTTACCTTCTCGGTCTCACGATCTATGGTGTACTTGACAGTTTTTGGAAAGCATTTTAAGACTGCAATAATTTTTCGAAGATTCCAAAGGGCAACAGGTAGAGCTGTTGTGGGAACTATCTTCTCTTCTGACAACTCTACGCTTTTTGGGTCGTGGCATGACAACAAAATTTAATATATGTTTTGATCAGGACTGTTTTTATTAACTTTATTTCATAGAGTGCCTTTACTCAATTTCTTCTAACAGATACCAACACTATATGCTAGCTCCCTGTAAACTTCGTTCTATATTGTAAAAACACTGCATGTGGTACCATGAGAGTTATTCCAGACCCCAAGTTTGGTCAGTATTCTTAAGACATACCCTTGGTACAAGTATAAAGGAATTCTAATGAATGACGAATATTCTTGCTCTGATTCATTGATTTGTCAACAGGAATCAGTGAAATATTTCCTCGGGGTTCAAATGACATGAAAGAATTTCTACCGTAAAATGGAAAGAATGACAAGATAGTTTTTGTCCTAACACAGTTTTAACAGCAGTCTGATTGAAATGCGATGTACTTGGAGACATCTCAGTCACCTGATTACCAATACAAAATTATTGTATTTCAGTAACTTGTCTAATTTTGATTTCTTTTAATAATAATATTTTTTATAATTCGAAATATACGAGAGTTAACAACGAGTTTTAACAAATTAACAAGTTATTTCAATGAAGGAAGTATAATGTAAAATGTGTTCTTAAGTTGTTTCATTTTTTTTAATTTTGCGAAAAGCTACACTATCTAAGTCAGTTGTCCCTAATTTACAATGGTAAGTTTGTTTGTTTGTTTGTTTTGGGAATTCGCACAAAGCTACTCGAGGGCTATCTGTGCTAGCCGTCCCTAATTTTGCAGTGTAAGACTAGAGGGAAGGCAGCTAGTCATCACCACCCACCGCCAACTCTTGGGCTACTCTTTTACTAACGAATAGTGGGATTGACCGTCACATTATACACCCCCACGGCTGGGAGGGCGAGCATGTTTAGCGCGACGCGGGCGCGAACCCGCGACCCTCGGATTACGAGTGCACGCCTTAACGCGCTCGGCCATGCCAGGCCTACAATGGTAAGACTAAAGAGAAGACATCTAGTCATCACCAGTCACCGTCAACCTTTGGGCTACTATTTTACCAACGAATAGTAGCACGACCGACACATTATAACGCCCCACGGTTGAAAGGGCGAGCATGTTTGGTGTGGTGGGGATTCAAACCTGCGACCCTAGGATTAAGAATCGAATGCTTTAACTTTCTGGCCATGCCGGCCGAAAGTCTATCAAGCCACGAATGATTATGAACAAAAACTGAGTTAGGTTAACAAAGAATACACAAAAAAGCTTCAGTTTTATCTTCGCTATTCCTTCCTAATTTAGCAGAATAAAACCAAAAGTAAGGCAGCTACTCATCACTACCCACCGCCAGCTCTTGGGCTACTCTGTTTCTCTTTTATCACAGCTTAACGTTCCCAAGGTTCAAGGGGCAAACATGTTTGGTGTGAGTGGAATTTGAATGCGTGATCTTCAGATTACGAGTAGAGACTCTAACCACCAGGCCATGCTGTACCAGGAATGAAAGATAATCACTGTAGAGGGATGATACTTATTTAGACGTTCGGCTAAGTGTAAGTGAAGAGTATTTCTGTATTTAGATCTGGACGTAAAATGAATGTGGAACAATTCGAGCCTCAAACTCGAAGACAACTATTAATTAATTCATTGTCATTCGGTGACAATGAACAGTTTTGTGATCAGAAATTGGATTATTTTTCTCTAAACTCAATACTGAAATAATATAGAAAATAAGATATTATCACAATATCATTGGTACAAAAAAGTCGTTGTATTACTTACAGAAAAAATAGCTTTTTCGTAGTTAGTTGGAAAGATGCACAGCAAGAGAGTAGTTACATATGTGAAGTACATTCCCCCTTCTAATTGTGCAGTATTTAATGTAAGCAGCTAATTCAATATCAGAAACATAAAAATGAGCATGGAAAAGTGAACAGTGTTAAGGCGTGCGACTCGTAAACTGAGGGTCGCGGATTCGCATCCCCGTCGCGCCAAACATGCTCGCCCTTTCAGCCGTGGGAGCGATATAATGTGACGGTCAATCCCACTATTCGTTGGTAAAAAAGTACCCCAAGATTTGGCTGTGGGTGGTGGTGACTAGCTTCCTTTCCTCTAGTCTTACACTACTAAGTTAGGGACGGCTGGCGTTGATAGCCCTCGAATAGCTTTGTGCGAATTTCAAAACCAGCAAACAAACAAAATAACAATCGATACCCCTGGTGGGAAGAGAACAGATAGCCCATTGTGTAGTTTTTGTTTTTAATTGCAAGCGAACAGTTCAGTCATAAAATAGATGTCTTCAATAAAATAAAATAATCATAGAGAAGAAGAAATATGATTAATATATCAAACTATATATATTTTTCCAAACTTACAATCTAATAGGGCGCATGATTTTATAAAGGTATCTTCCAGACGTTTCCAGTATCAAGTGAAATTTCTATTTCAATACACGATGATCAGACCTTCGCTTTTTTTACTTTCTTTGAACACATCGTTTCCTAAAAAGCTTAAAAAGCGTTATGAAAGCTTGTAAATATCGTGTGTAGTGAAACTAAGCACTGTGGTTTGCATAAGATATTGGTTTGGTTAAGACAGCAGAACAAAGAAAATTTGAATAAGCTTTTGCAAGTATTGAAGTGCGGTGAAACTTGAAATATTGTGTAAAATTGGTGATTTTCTTCATATTATTACCATAAATCACCATATGCATTGAAAATTAAGAAATTCATACATTATTAAACTGTTTCTGAAAACACTTTTAACAAATATAACAGGGTTTAATAAACACTAATGATTCGTCTACGTTTTAAAGTTATTAATTTACTGTGAAATTACTTTTAAAATTACAAACATCTCTTTCCGAATAAAGTATAATAGAAAATACTCGAACTGTATTTTCATTAGTGTATCGACTAATAAATAAAAAATAAACCAACTGTACGAAATACGTCGTTATTTTGTGTCATGATTGCAAATGCTGTGAGAAAACACCATTTGTTCATTGTCCATAATTACTAACCTGAAAATACGGGGTTTCATGTACAAACGTCTTATAAAACAAACAGAAACCTGCTATTCCAAAGTTTTTACAACTTAGAAACTTCTTTTATATTTACTCTAATGCTACATTAATCATTCTTGCCAAGAAACCTAACCAAAAAAATAAAAGTGATAGTTTATCCCTCTTGTATGTTGGTACTTATAAAAATTTAAATATATGTATATATATATATATGTATTAGTCATTCGAGTAATTTCCTTTACCTTCTCTGTTTTGAGTTATATTCTATAAAGCAAGATTTCTTATTGATTTTCATAAGCATTTATCGCTGAAAGTAATGGAACTATTCTTGAGTTTGTGTGTTGTGTATGATTGGTTTAGCACAAAGTCACGTTGAACTATCTGATGTGTGCGACCCGGGAAATCGAACTACAGTTGTATTGCAGGTCCGTAACCTCACTGTTCTCATTGGGGAACTTCGAGTATATTCTCTTATATGTTCTTAAATTCCTATTACATAAAAACTTTTACTTTACGGAAAAATAAATATGAATTTTATACGTGTTTACATACATGTAAATATCCTTGTGATAAGTCAATAAAATGAAAGATTTCTTCAAAGATTTTTTTTTTTTTTTGCGTTAGAAAAACTTACGAATTTCAGAATAATTTAAACCAAAGGTTTCATATGCTGTAAAAGACAGGTATCTCAGCTAATATTGTTATGTCTGGGATACGAATTGAAAGATATGTGGGGTGGAAGCTGTGGTAAATAAAAAAAAACCAACTTACGTATAACATAACATATTATAAGGGTATTCATTATTATATCACAAAACTCTCTTCGTATATACCTAAAACATGTTATATATTGAACGAAGGTCAGGATGATTTACAAGGAAAAGGTAGCGGCTAAAATAAATAAATATACTTTCTGTTACCTGTTTCTAGAATATACTCGAAGTTCCCCAGTGAGAACAGTGAGGTTACGACCTGCAATACAACAACCTGTAGTTCGATTTCCCGGGTCGCACACATCAAATAGTTCAACGTGACTTTGTGCTAAACCAATCAGCATTTAATGTTCCTCCATAGTGTTTTGCATAATTAAATAACAGATGCTCATTGGCCTCAGAAGTGTCTTACGGGCTGATGTTGAAAGATCATAGATGATAGTAGGAAGTGAGTATAACTCAAGAAACTGCTTTTCGTATCAACCTTCTTGTGGCCATTAGTGTAAAACCGTCAGGTGAGTTTCTTTATTATTTCAATAGTGGTGGCCATTGTTTTTCACTTCATTCCTCCATAGAGTGCTTGTGTACTCTCTGACATATATATAAAGATGCTTATGTGCCCCTCCCAGTGTGTAAGAAGGTGGCGCCATCTGTGGACTTAGTTAACTTCAACTGAGATGAAAGATAATAAATGCCCAGTAACACCAATAACAAATGTGGTGAGGTTGTACGGCCTCCAATAACATGTTTCTTGATCCAAAATGTCGTTCAACAAAATTTGGTTAAATAAGCTCAGAAACAAACAGACAGACTTACAGATTTTCTTTCCCGTTGGTCCAAACTGTTGTTCAATAAAGTTTGGTTAAATTAGGTCAGCGACCTACAAGCAGTTAGGTAACAGACAGACAGGCTTTTCTCAGGTTTATGTATATTGGTTTGCGTGTTTCTAGATCATTCAGTATTTCCCTCCAGGAGTACATTAAGCCATTATCACAACACAGTCCTGACTTTCCATTCCAATAACTTATTGTTCTACAAGAATCACATTCTACAGATCTTCATATACAGACTCTGATTTATAACCATTATTTATATCATAATCAAAAGCTGTTTTAAAATACATTCTACATCTACATTTAGTAACAGTAACCTTTCTTTGATCTTTATGTTGTCTATTTTGTTCTACCGTAGCAGGCTCGGCATGGCCTAGCGCGTTAGGGGCGCGCACTTCGTAATCTGAGGGTCCGAGTCGCGCCAAACATGCTCGCCCTTCCAGCCGTGGGGGCGTTATAATGTGATGGTCAATCCCACTATTCGTTGGTAAAAGAGTAGCCCAATAATTGGCGGTGGGTGGTGATGACTAGCTGCCTTCCCTCTAGTCTTACACTACTAAATTAGGTACGGCTAGCACAGATAGCCCTCGAGCAGCTTTGTGCGAAATTTCAAAAAAAAAAAAATCTACCCTAGCGACAGTTTCTGTAACTGATTCTTTCATTCTTTCTCTCATGCTTTCCTTCTTGTGTAAAGTAAGTTTTATCAGCTGTCTATTGTGCTCTTCTTTAAGTCATTCTTTCTGTATCTTAAACTTGTTCCTGGTCGTTTCTTTTGCCATTTTCTTTCTTCCATCTTCTTGATTGGTTTTTTTATTATTATTTCCATGAATACGATGACTTCAAAACTCGTTCGGACATCTTGACACATTTATGCAAGAGTGTAGTTTGTGTGTGCACTTAACAAAGTTGAATGTTTTGAAAACTACAAAGTAACACTTTGAGGTAAAGGTCAAAAAGTGTGGAACTAAGGGTACATGTGTTCGCTTGGCCTTCACACGATTAATTAATTAACGATAATTGGCCGCATTATTGAAAATCTAATAACATTTTGCCTGTTTTTATTTTGGTGTGAAGTCATGGCGCATCTACGAATATTATTAATGTCAACTTACGTCAAATATAGTAAACTCATAACCATAACAACGACAATAACGAAAAGGGGTTGTGATTCTTCCATTAATTTGACCCTTTTACCATACTGTTATCTCACACAAGTTGATTCAGAGACACCAGCGACCAAGCAGTAGTTATGTAAGGGACTAACAGATAAAAACATATGTTTGCTTGCTGTTTTTTGCTTTGTATATGTATTAAAGAATCTCGAATAACTGGACGTACAAAATATATATGTGTGTCAAAAATTAGCTTCACTGAAGATTTTCTTGGCAAAATTATTATTAATTTCTTTAGTTAGAAGGTTATTAAGAACAATTCAGTTTTCCAGCTAGTTCTAATTTCCTGAGGCTCAGCAGGACCTGGTGGTTGGAGCACTGACTCGCCATCTGAGGGTCGAGGATTCGAATCCTTGTAACACCACTCATACTCGTCCTTTCAGCTATGGGGGCGTTATAAAATAACGGTCAATCGATGGATCGTGTTGAATAGTTGCCGTCCCTCTAGTTCGTAAATTAAGAACTGTTATAGCAGATAGCTTTCGTGTAGCTTTCTCGCCCTCCCACGCCGAGGGGGCGTTATAATGTGACGGTCAATCCCACTATTCGTTGATAAAAGAGTAGCCCAAGAGTTGGCGGTGGGTGGTGGTGACTAGCTGCCTTCCCACTAGTCTCACACAGCTAAATTAGGGAAGGTTAGCACAGATAGCCCTCGAGTAGCTTTGTGCGAAATTCCTAAACAAACAAATAAACAAAATCGTGTAGCTTTGCGCGAAGTTCAAAACCAGCTAATATCTTGCTCTAAGGAAATAAAAATATCCCAGTTTATATTTCAAATACACCGTTTTAAAGTTGTATAAACTCCACTTTAGTTCTTGTGAAATCTTACAACGCAAATTCAGATGAAGTTCTTGTGCTTTTCATTCCCCAACTAGATAACGCATTATATGTATTGAGTTTTTCAAGCAGTTTAGCTCAATTTAGTTCCTATTTGTTTCAAGTAATTTGAATAGAACAATTATTCTGCCAGAGGATGGTATTAAAATCTCTTGCTAAGTTCATTATGATTCGTATCCCTAAATTGTATTAATGTGTATTTCGACTTCGATGAAACGCTTTTAATTTCTCTTTTCAATCAGTCTAAATTTCATAAAATTACTTATGAAATCTTTAAATTAAACCTTCTTTAATCTAGAAACAAAAAAGATATAACTCAATAAGGATAATGTTCACGATGATTGGTTTCATTGAAAAAGACTGCATTATTTAATAATTAGGTTATTTTTTGGATATGTAATTCACACAGTTGTACGTAAACTTACCTCTAACGATAGAGGCAGGAAAATATTTTTTTATGTATTTTAATTAAAGATAAGAAGTAATAAGTACTACCTTAGCTAGCTTCGTGAATAGTCTTAGATATGTCACTTTATTTATTTATGGGTCAGTCTCATTATGACTTTGTATACCTATTTCCTACTTTTTTTTAACTAATTCAGCTGTATTCAATGCTCACCAGTCAGTCATTCTGATGGAAAAAGCAAGATAGAATCACCACCCGTCTCAAGTCGATATTTCATACAAGTGTTGAGATAAAATTCACCACTTTGAGGTTCAATTGACACAAAAAGAAACACGAAACATGGGCGTAGAAAAAAAAATTAGACGATTTTATGAAGTGTGAAAAGTATTAAAAGGTATGAAATTTAACCATTTAAAATGTCTATATATAACATCATGTAATGATAAATAATATCGATTCTTCACCATTATGTAAATAGTGTTACGTGTACTTTTACCTCACTAAGCATCTTCCACCTCATTTACCTCTCTCTCTTAAATCCTTTGGGAATAAATCATGGCTTATACAGTGGAGCATTTACCTAAAATATTGCCATTGGATGTTACCAAGCAGAACTCAAAAATATTGTTCAATGTAGCGGATTTCATATAGTTTTCACATTCGAATACGCTCTTACGACTAACGAGTTTTATTTTTGGTATTTGGAATAAAAAACGTTAGTTTCAAAGAAAGCTTTATCTTTCTTTATTTAACGATGTTAAAACAAAATTACACAGGAAACGAATACTATTTTGTTTATGCTTCTTTTTTTACTAATGTGAGATTTTTAAGAGAATTGTTTGTAGTTTAGTTCATAAAAACTACAATTTAGGTCGACATTACCTAACTGACTCGGTATGGCCAGATGGCTAAGGCACTCGACTCGTAACCTGAGGGTTGTGGGTTCGAATCCCCGTCACACCAAACATGCTCGCCTCTTCAGCTATGGGGGTGTTATGGTTTGGCGGTAAATCTCAATATTTGTTGGTAAAAGAGTAGCCCAAGAATTGGCGGTGGGTGGTGATGACCAGCCCTCAGGTAGCTTTGTGAGAAATTCAAAGCAAACCAAACCATCTTCATAGCCTTTAGTCAAATTGGCTTTTAAAATCAGTTAGGACGCTAAAGCTATGGTTAAAAAAAAACAGATTAAAATAATCCTTATTGATATGCCCCCCAGTGGCTCAGCGGTATGTCTGCGGACTTACACGCTAATATCCGGGTTTCGATACCCGTGGTGGGCAGAGCACAGATAGCCCATTGTGCAGCTTTGTGCTTAATTCTAAACAACAACAACAACAACCTTATTGATATTTGCTTTTTGAGTTTTAATAATGCTTGGTTTGTTTGTTTTGGAATTTCGCACAAAGCTACTCGAGGGCTATCTGTGCTAGCCGTTCCTAATTTAGCAGTATAAGACTAGAGGGAAGGCAGCTAGTCATCACCACCCACCGCCAACTCTTGAGCTACTCTTTTACCAACGAATAGTGGGATTAACCGTTACATTATACATCCCCACGGCTGGGAGGTCGAGCATGTTTAGCGCGAACCCGCGACCTTCGGATTACGAGTCGCACGCCTTACGCGCTTGGCCATGCCAGGCCCTAATAATACTTGGATTCACCGCAAACAGATTTCAATAGAAGGAATAAACAAATGACTAGAACGCCGCGTAACACATCGAAGTTGAAGTTTTGAAAACAAATATATTTTTTAAGTTCTTTTATAAAAGAAACAGTTGACAAAAAAAGCTCACGGTCTGTAATTTTACAAAAAAATAATTCTGATAATTTAGTTTTCAAAACACTACAAAATGTGGATATTATATTAGACTAATTATTGTATCTCAAAATGATATTTTATTTAATATTTGACATTTTTGGATGAATAAAATCCTTCACAATTTTTTTTCAAAATCCTTATATATCTTGCTCACAAAACATATTAATATTACACACATAGAACGGTAATGTCTTCTCTCACTTAGCAGTGAAGGTCCAGAGGGAAGACAACTAATCGTTACCAGTGCTACTCATTTACCCATGAATAGTGGGATTAACCGTCACTTATAACGCCAATACTGGTGAAAGGGAAAGCATGTTTGGTGGAATGGATATTCGAACCCATGCCATTTAGATGGCGAAGCAAGTGCTCCGATCAATTGGCCATGCCGGATGTTTTCCAGGAGCTTATAAAAGGAAAATTATTAAAGTTGGTCATCTCTACATATCGGAGGATCAAAGGTTTGATTTTGCGAGATGTTGGAGAATGCTCATTTGAAGCTCTGGATGTATTATGATAGTGCAGGACACTATCTGTATTCGCTAAAGGGTAACCATATAGGTAGCGGATACTGCCAACTGATAATCAGAATTGATTGTCAGAATCTCTAGGTTATGACAAGCTGTGCTTGAACGTTTGATTTTCTCACCTGGCCGAGTACTTCCTAAGGAGCCCTCATGTTTAAAATAATAAATTCCTTTTCATTTGTCAAAGGAATTTCTTTCCCGAACTGTGATGAATAAGGAATATCTGATTAAATTAGTTTCTTTACAGACATTTTCGCCACAAAAAAAAGACAAGTGCGCAAATACCTTCTAAAAACTTGCAAACTATATCGGTCCCCGTTAGTACAGCGGTAACTCGGTTTGTTTGTTTGTTTTAAATTTCGCGCAAAGCTACTCGAGAGCTATCTGCGATAGCTGCCCCTAATTTAACGGTGTAAGACTAGAGGGAAAACAGGTAGTCATCGCCACCCACCGCCAACTTTTGGGCTACTCTTTTACCAACGAATAGTGGGATTGACGGTCACTTTATAATGCCTCCACGGCTAAAAGGGCGAGCATGTTTGGTACGACCGAAATTCGAAACCGTGAACCTCAGATTACGAGTCGAACGCCTTAATACACTTGACCATGCCGGGCTTATAACGACTAACACTTGCTGACAGTGATCTTAAGTTTTATTAAAACTAATTTTATCTTCTTTCCTTTTCTCTTGTGTAGTGTTAACTACAAGCGATCAATAAATTGTCCTTTAAAATGAGTTGTCACTGAACTGGAAAATACACAGACAGATTCTCCAAAATTTATAGTCTAACAAGACGCCCATATTACAGTTTTAGTTTGTCAAATACTACATTTGGTACAGGAAAGCGATTTTCTGGATTAGTTTGGACAAAAATAAATTAGGCCTATTTCAGGAAAGAAATAGTATTGACTAGGCCTAACCTGAATTTTTTTTTACATTCCTTATGGGAAGTTAACAATATCTAAATGTTTTCTGAGGCTGAAAGATCCAGATTATTGGTATTTTGTAGCAGCTGCAAACTATAGGTGGCGTTTAAATTCGAATACTAAGTTTCCATCCAATGTGAGATGAATTGATTGTATATCACTGCTTATACTACTCCTAAATGTCAGCTGTTAGTCGTTAAGATACCACAGGAAACTAAAGCGCAATGTACCATATCAGGTGTATTGTTATGATACCCAATAACACGTGCGCTTATGTGTATTCTGACATTTGTAACAATGTTGTATATAATATATAACATAAGCCAAAACTGTTTCTATTTCTGGTCTAACTTCTTAGAATATATAGTCAGAAATGACAGTAAATACAAGAAAAAAGAAAAAAATGCAAGATTGATCCATTATAAACTATTGATATCACAAGGTAACATATGAATTTGTTGGAAACACGAAACACAGACATTTCTTGAAAGGGAATTATTGTTATTATACGATGTAAAAAATAAATGTGTGTCCAGTGTATTCAAATACAAGTTGAGAATTTTTGCTATAACTGAGGTGTATTTGAATGCATTAGAATAGTTATGTTAAACTAAACAATAAAATGCCTATCGTACAACGGAATCTTTGAGGTTTAAGGAATTCATTATGAACATTATAGATTTTTGTTTTCTTCAACTAACTCAACAAAGAAATATCAGTTATACTTCAAATAAGATGAAATGCCCATCAATTGATTGGAATATTTATAAGTATTAAAAACAACACACGTTTAACAATAAGCATGTGGTTCAAAGTACTTACTTGAAAAGATATTTTATTTCAAAATTTTAAATCATAACAAAGCGGTAAGTCTTCGGATTTACAACACTAAAATCAAGGGTTCGATTCCAGTCTGTGGACACAGCAAATAGCCTGATGTGGCTTTGCTGTGAAAAACACGCATATACAAGAAAGCTTGTAAAACTGACGATTTTTAGGGGAACATGGAATGGGTTAAAATTTTTATTTTTTAAGAAAGAGTGAGTGGAAAGATTGTTTTTGTTTGTTTGGTTTGGAATTTCGCACAAAGCTACTCGAGGGCTATCTGTGCTAGCCGTCCCTAATTTAGCAGTGTAAGACTAGAGGGAAGGCAGCTAGTCATCACCACCCACCGCCAACTCTCGGGCTACTCTTTTATCAACGAAAAGTGGGATTGACCGTACATTATACACCCCCACGGCTGGGAGGGCGAGCATGTTTAGCGCGACGCGGGCGCGAACCCACGACCCTCGGATTACGAGTCACACGCCTTACGCGCTTGGCCATGCCAGGCCGATGGGGAAGAAAATCATTGAAGATCCAAATATCATCTTGTTTGTTTGCTATATTTTTACTTAAAACTAACTGGAAGCTTAAGTCATCTTGAATTAGAAAATGAAGAGACCGGCATGGCCAGGTGGGTTAAGGAGTGCGACTCGTAATTTGAGGGTTGCAGGTTTGAGTCCCACCAAATATGCTCGCCCTTTTGGTCGTGGAAGCATCATAATTTAACAATCAATCTCTATATACTCATTAGTAAAAGAGTAGACCAAGAGTTAGCGGTGATGGCTAGCTGCTTTTCATCTATTCTTCCACTGCTAGAGTTGGGACAGCTAGCGCAGATAGCCATTGTTTAGTTTAGCGCGAAATTCAAAAGAAACTAAATTTTCTTATGTTCTTGCTTTAAAAGTTTAAAAGCCATTATTACATCAGTTTGCTGTTGAAAAGTCTTCTATTATGCGGAAAGATAAAAGCAACCAGAATCATAAAACTGTAACACTGATTGAAAGTATGCGCAATCGCAAATAAAGTGTTAGAGTATACACAAGTTAAAATGTGTTAAAATATATCAGTGTTTCAACAACCATTGATAATTCTGATTCACCGGCCACGTAGGCTTTAGTATACATAAAGAAGCGGGTCGTAAAACAAAAGAAAAACACAATAAAACATGCTCGCCCTTTCAGCCGTGGGGACATTATAAGTGAGTAGCCCAAGAGTTGGAGATGGGTAATGATGACTAGCTGCCTTCTCTCTAGTCTTACACTACTAAATTGAAAACAAATCTATCATTATTCTTGCTAGTATCCAGAGTCTGTGTATAATTAGATACTAATTACTTTCTTTCGTACGTTTCTGCTACCAATTTGATACCCTTTCCAAAGAATTTTTGTGAGCATTATTTATTAGAACCAATCAGAATAGCCGAATTACTATCACCTTGGTGTCTCTTCGTTTGGAACTGTAGGTGGACGTAGATTGGTTATTTTATTTTTATTTTGCTTGTGTCTTTAGAGTTGCTATTGTGACGTAGGGTTACGGTATTTTTCTTCTTCTGTTCAAAAATTATCTTTATTATAAAATGTATTCATTCTTGAAAAGCTTCACCACTCTCGCTAAAGTCACGGCCGAGTTCGTAACCCCAAATTCACCTTTATAGTTTTCAACCTATAACTTCCAAAACATCTACGTTTTCTGTATCTTCATGAAATTTCACAGAATATTAATAAATGTTAAGTGTCCTTTCTAGGCAAAAAAATCGGAATTTTTAACACAATATTTTCGCTAAAGATTTCTCCAGGAACACAACATTTCAGTAAACATTTCTCCAGTGACAGATGGAGTCAAAGTGCTGACTGCTCCAAGTGCAAAGTGATAATCATATCAAGATAAAAAGTACTTTTCTTCATCTGAAAATATCCTACATTTAATTCATGTAATTTTTAAAACATCTTGACTGATTTTCAAAATCTTTCTTTTTTCTGTCTGTTTCATTCAATATTATATTTATCGGTTACTATCTCTAACCAAACTCTACACGGTGGACACAGCAGAAAGCCCAACGTGGTTTTTCTATCAAAAAAACACACAAGCACACACCTTATAAAATTAGATGTTCCTACTCTGTATACATTAAACGATCCGATCTCCCATTGGACCAACGATAAACTCAAGGATTTACAACATTAAATATGTATAGATTCCCCGCAGTTCTCAGAGCGCAGTTAGTCCATTGTGTAGCTTTGCGCCAAAAACAACCAATCATCTACAACACAATATGTGATACAAGTGAATAAAATGAACGTTACATTTTTTAATACAACTATTGGCCCAAAACAACCATTTTTGAAGAAGAAATCATCGTTACGGACATCCATAATGTCCAAACTACAATAAAAAATCACATATTAACAATGTAAAACCAATAAAAGTTGATAACGTAAGAGGTCTAACTGAGTAAAGAAATGAAATGGCGAAAATGAAACTCCGTAGTTTGAAGCCTGAATGTGCAGAGATGACCCATTTTGTCGAAAATTAATCTCTGGCTATACTGTTTGAAATCAGTTACGTTATGATGTCAAGTGTATTCGTATACAATGATGATGAAGTACTTTAAATTTTGAACGTAACAGAATAGAATGCCCATAATGAAAGTGTTCACTTATACTGAATGTATTACTTAGTCACATTTTAAAATATTATAAAAACATTCACGATACCCTTTCAAACAAAATAATTAGCTTCGCGGTATCCAGTCTATTTACAAACATACCATTCCTCGTTTATAAAAAAAATTCCATCTGACTGTCGCAAGTTTGAGTCCCGTTACTTCAAACATGCTCGTCATTTCAGCTGTGGGGGCGTAATAATTTGACGGTCAATTCCACTATTCGTTGGTAAAAGAGTAGCTCAAGAGTTGGGGGTCGGTGGTGATGACTAGTTGCCTTTCCATTGCTAAATTAGGGACGGATGGAGCAGATAGCCCTCATGTAACTTTGCGCAAAATTCAAGTATGAACAAAGAGTTTTCATCAATTCCTTGAAAATTATAGAATTCTCAAAAACGCACCGAGGTGATAATATCCAGAGTAACAGATTTGTAAATTTCTATATCAATACAATCTACTTCCAATAAGGAGATAAATATTGCTAATAGCACAGAGGCTAAACCATCAATTTCCCTCTGCCACCAAAATGTAGTAACCCTTACATGGAACACTTCAAACACAATACCCTCATAACAGCTAAATTAGCACCTAGAAATTAGCTCACGTATTTTGCGATACATTCTTATAGACAAGATTCCAAAATTCGTAAACTGCCTAAACAAACAACATCAACATAAAATTCACAATATAAATAGAATAAAAAGAAATTATCGTTCTTAGACGTGATGGTTACCAGTACACGTAGCTCTTATAACACAGAAGTTTATAAGAAATTTATAGATACTGGTAAATGCCTTGACTAGAAATCAAATCATCTCAACAGTTTTAAGACACTCCAGTATCCAGAATTAACACAGAAGATGCTGAGCCGACGGAAGATAAACACATCACTTCTAACCGGTCTAACAATGGCCACCCTAAGGACTCAATAAAAACAGATAAATACCAATAATAAAGTGTAGGAAAGTTCGACAAACACTCTTATTCCCCTAAGTTAAAGGTCTCTCCAAAAACATAAAGAATACACATACAAAACAAAGACAGGCTCAGTAAAAAGACCCAACACAATTCAATAACTTTAAAACGCAACAAACTACAAACCATAATGGAGAATAGAAACACTATTTCTGTTGCAGGTATCACTTATAAACATTATGAAAGGCCTGGAATGGCCAGGCATGTCAAGGCATACGACTCGTAATCTGAGGGTCGCGGGTTCGAATCTCCCTCGCACCAAACATGCTCGCCCTTTAAGCTGTGGGGGTGTTATAATGTGACGGTGAATCCCACTATTCGTTGGTAAAAGAGTAGCCCAAGAGTTGGCGGTGGGTGGTAATGACTAGCTGCCTTCCCTCTTGTCTTATACTGCTAAATTAGGGACAGATAGCACAGATAGTTTTCGAGTAGCTTTGTGCGAAGTAAAAACTATGGAAACAAAAAGTAATGACAAAAGTAAAAACTAAAGAATAGAATCTGTGCCAAACAACCCGCACGAGCACATCATTTCAGAGAAAAGAAGGAGCGAACACTGAAACAAGAAAATTAGTTGTTAAACTTAAATGTCAATATCTTATTGAATGGACGAATGTTTTTAAACAAAACCGCAATTTTATAAATTTAAATATGGTGTTTTAATTTTTCTATTTTTTATCTTTGTAAATAAAACTGTTATTCAATTTAACAAGCCTTTAACAACATACTTCTCGTTGAATTTAAAGCGATTAGTAGTAACCAAATTCCCAGGAAAAGACTTCATAAGTCTGGTTTATAGTCCAAAAGTCCTTCTTGTGCGTTGGATTAGCTCTCTTGGGCTTTTATCATGTTCACTAGAACTGGCAAGGATGCCAAAGAGCGTATGTGTTTTTACAAAATATACTGCATAACAAAGTTTTTGCTTCTTGAACACTGTTGGATGTTCCTTATAGATTTTTGACTGCTGATCACGAAAATCACATCCAAATTTGCCCATCACGATCCTTTTCATCGAAATCTTCAGTTTTGTCTTGTTTTTTCTTATATTTGTGTCCAAAAATTTCCGTTTCTGTAAGAGACCTATGAACAATGTTTTGTGCAGTCTGGGCATGTCCAGGCATGAAATCAGGCCAGGCTGGAAGCTGTTCTGTGGAAGTATGCAGCCCGGGCATGTCTGGGCAGGCCGGATCCAGCTTGATATTATCTCAGCAGGCCACACAAGTAGCTTGCATACACAGATGCTGCTCATTGGATCAATATAAACCTTATAGTGTGTACGTATTGTTTCACAATATAGCATTGCCTCAGTAGCACTGTAACAAGTAAGTTAGATGTTATAGACGTTATACAGGACGATTGGTGTCGGTCAATATGTCTCGTCAATGTCGTAATAGCCGCGATACATTCTGCTATATTTGTGGCGAGTACACGCTTGTTCATAAGAAACGCTCAATGTCCGCTCTTGTGAAGAAAGCACATCATCTGTACTTCGACTGTAAAAATTGGTGATCAAGACCAGGAATGGGCGCCTCACATTTCTTGTGCAACATGTGCTGTCTGTCTGAGAGTTTGGCTCAGAGGCACTCGAAAGACAATGCCGTTTGCTGTCCCAGTGATATGGCGAGAACAGAAAAACAATGTGACGGACTGTTACTTCTGTTTGAGTAATGTGTCTGGTTTCTCTGCCAAAAATAAGAAGTCAATTGAACACCCTAATCTACCTTCAGCAATGAGATCCGTGACACATGACGACAATATCCAATTCCGAAACCACCAGAGGAATGGACCTTAGACGAACCAGATGAAAAAAACTGCAATGCAGGGAACTGGCAGTGACATTGATCCAGATTTTGAACCGTGATCTTCAGGCGATCCACATTTCATAACACAGAATTAAACGATCTGGTCAGAGATTTGGGTCTGTTAAAAGCAAAAGCCGAATTGCTGAGTTCGAGACTGCAGGAATGGTGTTTGCTGTAACCAGGTACGAAAATTTCAGTTTTTCGAAGCCACCAAGATGACATAACCAAATTCTTTGCACAAGTTGACAGTCTCTGTTTCTGTGTTGACATCGAAGGATTTTTCTCTGCTTTGGATTGTAACCACGACCCGTAATAGTAGCGTTTCTTTATTGATTCATCAGTGTAAAGCCTCAAAGCTGTTCTGTTACACAATGACAACGTTTACCCTTCAATACCTGCTGACTATGCAGCACACATGAAAGAAACCTACGAGAACATGTTGCTGAATCACATCCAGTAAAGCAAGTACAAGTAGAATATCTGTGGAGATCTGAAAGTTGTTGTTCTGTTACTGGAACTGCAGCTTGGCTATACAAAGTATACTGTAAAATGTTGAGGTTGAAGTCATCCTTCATAAGGTACTTACTGTTTCTACTCTGTATTTCATCTGTGAATGGGACAGTCGTGCCAAAGAGTCACACCAATTTTAAACAGAGCTGGTCACTCCGTACAAAGTTAGTTCCAGAACAGAAAAGTGTGGCGCATGAACCGCTTGTCGACCAGGCAAAGATTTTTTTGCATCCTCTTCACATAAAATTGAGACTTATGAAGAAATTCGTGAAAATATTGAACAAAAAAGGCGAAGGTTTTGGTTATTTAAGACAGATGTTTCCAAAATTAACTGAAACAAAAATCTAAGAGGGTATTTTTGTTGGCCCTTAGATCAGACATATTATGAGTGACAAACGGTTCGAAGATCTGTTAGTTGGGCCTGAAAATATTGCCTGGAAAGACTACAAAGACGTTTTTGACAATGTTCTTGGCAATCACAGAGCCCCACATTACATTCAGCTGCTAAACATACTTCTCAAAGCATACAAAACAATGAAGTTCAACATGTCACTCAATATTGATTTCCTTCACTCACACTTGGACTTCTTCCCCGCAAATCTCGGTGCTTTTAGTGATTACCAAGGTGTAACGTTTCACCAGGACATTGCTACAATGAAAAACCGATATCAGGGCAACTGGAATCCGTCAATGCTTGCTGATTACTGTTGGACACTGCAACGTGATGCACCGGACATTGAATACAAACGAAAATAAAGAACAAAAACTTTTAATTATGTTGAACTTAATAGCGTATTAGAAACATAAGCACAATTAAATACGTTATTGCGGGTAAACAGTTAACTGTTTATTTCTCAGAGTTTCTACGAGATGAAGCAAAACCAAAACTATATTTGTGTATACCCACCAAGCACCTGTTATAATCAGCAAAAACTTTTCAAAAAACTGTTGTGCTTTGTAATAAGATAATTATAAAAGATAAAGAAGGCCCAGTGATGAACCAGTTTAGTTAAACGTCATTGAATATAACGTTTCGATGGATGCTCTGTGGTGGACGTAATGATGTATCTTTACAATTACTAATCGACAGTATACTGAATGAATCCGAGTACAATTAGAGCAATCTTAAGTTTGATCCGCTACAATACATGTCATGTTTAACATTATGACGAGCTACCTAGCGTAATAACTCAGAGACAAGACTTACTGGTCCAGTAAAATGTCCTCATCCATATCCCACGAACAGCGCTTTGTTGTATTTCTTCAGACACAGCGCACCTAGTAACGTCAATTCCAGGCGACCTCATACCAGTTGTTCTCAGACAAACTTTAACATTTCATCTGATTCAATATAGTAAAACCCATACTCTAACTAGTTTCGTATGTGGAAATATTCATCTTATTTATAACGTATGCTCGCTACATAACGTTTTGGTAACACTTATAAATCACTGTTGGACAATTTACTTACTACTATATTACAAAAACAAATTAATGAATTAGCTTCGTTTAAAGTATTTAGTTACTTTTTGTTTGTTTTTGAATTTCGCACAAAGCTACTCGAGGGCTATTATAACGCCCCCATGTACCCGCGACCCTCGGATTACGAGTCGCGCGCCTTACGCGCTTGGCCATGCCGGGCCAAGTATTTAGTTAACAAATATTATTTCTACATTATACTCAAAGTTCGATGTTGTTCTTGACTTAAAAAGACCATCATTTAACGTCTGTGGACATACAACGCTGAAAACCAGGTTTGGATATCCGTGGTGGGTAGAGCACAGATAGCCCAGTGTGTAGCTTTGAGCTTAATTCAAGAAAAAAAACGTATCTAGTGCGAAATTTTACCATCCTAAAATACAAAATCTCAAGACTATTCCAGTTTTCTACTTTGTTATCTGCACCATGTATCATCACCATTTTTGAAGAAAAACAAACCACATTAAAAGTCAACCAAACATATGCATATAAATATGAAATTATTTTCATATGGTGCTATTATTCCTATTAATAACACCATATTCGTGTAATAACAGAAGGTGTTTAGCACAGTTATCTATGGAAATATGGATTTTAACTGAAGAATCAGTAATAACATGGCAACTCTATATGATTCAGTTTGGCGTTCCATTACTTTCCAACCTTACTTCAACTGAAGAATCAGTAATAACATGGTAACTCTATATGATTCAGTTTGGCGTTCCGTTACTTTTCAACCTTACTTCAACTGAAGAATCAGTATTAACATGGTAACTCTATATGATTCAGTTTGGCGTTCCATTACTTTCCAACCTTACTTAAACTGAAGAATCAGTAATAACATGGTAACTCTATATGATTCAGTTTGGCGTTCCATTACTTTTCAACTTTACTTCAACTGAAGAATCAGTAATAACATGGTAACTCTATATGATTCAGTTTGGCGTTCCGTTACTTTTCAACCTTACTTCAACTGAAGAATCAGTAATAACATGGTAACTCTATATGATTCAGTTTGGCGTTCCATTACTTTCCAACCTTACTTAAACTGAAGAATCAGTAATAACATGGTAACTCTATATGATTCAGTTTGGCGTTCCATTACTTTTCAACTTTACTTCAACTGAAGAATCAGTAATAACATGGTAACTCTATATGATTCAGTT
The DNA here is from genome assembly GCA_011833715.1 of Carcinoscorpius rotundicauda. Taxonomy (NCBI): domain Eukaryota; kingdom Metazoa; phylum Arthropoda; class Merostomata; order Xiphosura; family Limulidae; genus Carcinoscorpius; species Carcinoscorpius rotundicauda. Next base: position 14,618,461 of record CM022399.1, on the reverse strand, counting down.
TGGCGTTCCATTACTTTTCAACCTTACTTCAACTGAAGAATCAGTAATAACATGGTAACTCTATATGATTCAGTTTGGCGTTCCATTACTTTTCAACCTTACTTCAACTGAAGAATCAGTAATAACATGGTAACTCTATATGATTCAGTTTGGCGTTCCATTACTTTTCAACCTTACTTCAACTGAAGAATCAGTAATAACATGGTAACTCTATATGATTCAGTTTGGCGTTCCATTACTTTCCAACCTTACTTAAACTGAAGAATCAGTAATAACATGGTAACTCTATATGATTCAGTTTGGCGTTCCGTTACTTTTCAACCTTACTTCAACTGAAGAATCAGTAATAACATGGTAACTCTATATGATTCAGTTTGGCGTTCCATTACTTTCCAACCTTACTTAAACTGAAGAATCAGTAATAACATGGTAACTCTATATGATTCAGTTTGGCGTTCCATTACTTTTCAACTTTACTTCAACTGAAGAATCAGTAATAACATGGTAACTCTATATGATTCAGTTTGGCGTTCCATTACTTTTCAACCTTACTTCAACTGAAGAATCAGTAATAACATGGTAACTCTATATGATTCAGTTTGGCGTTCCATTACTTTCCAACCTTACTTCAACTGAAGAATCAGTAATAACATGGTAACTCTATATGATTCAGTTTGGCGTTCCATTACTTTTCAACCTTACTTCAACTGAAGAATCAGTAATAACATGGTAACTCTATATGATTCAGTTTGGCGTTCCATTACTTTCCAACCTTACTTCAACTGAAGAATCAGTAATAACATGGTAACTCTATATGATTCAGTTTGGCGTTCCATTACTTTTCAACTTTACTTCAACTGAAGAATCAGTAATAACATGGTAACTCTATATGATTCAGTTTGGCGTTCCATTACTTTTCAACCTTACTTCAACTGAAGAATCAGTAATAACATGGTAACTCTATATGATTCAGTTTGGCGTTCCATTACTTTTCAACCTTACTTCAACTGAAGAATCAGTAATAACATGGTTACACTATATGATTCAGTTTGGCGTTCCATTACTTTCCAACCTTACTTAAACTGAAGAATCAGTAATAACATGGTAACTCTATATGATTCAGTTTGGCGTTCCATTACTTTTCAACCTTACTTCAACTGAAGAATCAGTAATAACATGGTTACTCTATATGATTCAGTTTGGCGTTCCATTACTTTCCAACCTTACTTCAACTGAAGAATCAGTAATAACATGGTAACTCTATATGATTCAGTTTGGCGTTCCATTACTTTTCAACTTTACTTCAACTGAAGAATCAGTAATAACATGGTTACTCTATATGATTCAGTTTGGCGTTCCATTACTTTTCAACCTTACTTCAACTGAAGAATCAGTAATAACATGGTAACTCTATATGATTCAGTTTGGCGTTCCATTACTTTTCAACCTTACTTCAACTGAAGAATCAGTAATAACATGGTAACTCTATATGATTCAGTTTGGCGTTCCATTACTTTCCAACCTTACTTAAACTGAAGAATCAGTAATAACATGGTAACTCTATATGATTCAGTTTGGCGTTCCATTACTTTTCAACCTTACTTCAACTGAAGAATCAGTAATAACATGGTAACTCTATATGATTCAGTTTGGCGTTCTATTACTTTCCAACGTTACTTCAACTGAAGATATGTACTAAAAGACACTATAGTATAGATTTCTGAACAGTTAAAATTATGTGATAGTTTTAATTTGTAAACAAAACTATGTTTTCAATGAACTATTTATAATTCACTCCTTTTGAGAATTTTTGTAAGTTGAGGTTGAAGTCATCTTTCATAAGGTACTTACTGTTTTTACTCTGTATATATTCAATGATACGATCTTACATTGGACTAGGAGTGGATATATGGATTTACAGCACTAAAAATGTATCGATTCCCCGCGGTTGTCAGAGCACAGAGAGTCAATTTTGTAAACTTGCGCTGAAAAACAACCAATCAACTTTAACATAATCTGTGATACGAATGAATAAAATGAACGTTACGTTGTTTAATACAACTGTTGGCCCAAAACAACCGTTTTGGAAGAATAAACCATGGGTACGGACCTCCATAATGAACAAACTGCAATAAAAAAATTAAATATTAACGATGTAAAACCCAACAAAGGTTGACAACGTAATAAGTCTAACTAAGTAAAAAAATGAGATAGCAAAAATGAAACTCCTTTGTTTGAGGCCTGAATGTGCAAAGATGGCCTAGTTTCTTTTTAATTAATCTCTGACTATACTGTTTGACGGAAGAAATTACTTCAGAAACTGTAAACGTCACTGTAAACTGAAGATACTGGAGTTTAAAATGCACTACGACTTAACTTGACAAGTCTCTTCAAAAGAATATTTAACCTAGTCTCTAAAAGGAGCAGAAACTATAACAAAACCATTAAAATATGAAAACTTCTCTGTTTGTGAGGATAAATACTTTTCTTCGTACTACATCGAAACGTTCAAAACGACAATCGAAGACGTTTACTCTACAAATGTGAACGAAGAAAGAACAATGATTTATTGAAACTCTCTCAATATATCACAGATCTAAATAGCTTTTGTTTTATTACTTTGTACGCATCGTGAAGGAATTTTTTGAATTGTGAAAAGATATATTGACATTGACGAATGTGTACACAATATTAAAGTTCAGTGTGAAAATGTTCCGACGACAAACAACTGGTGCCAGTCTGGAAAGACCGACTAACTTATTAATGGACGTAAGAAGTTAATAAAAGGCTGTCATTATATTTCACACTCGTTTTGCTTTTTTTTGTATTTTTAACCCCAAGAAAGAGATAGTAATGAAATCAAAGGTTTTGTGGATCACGTGATGGATTAGAGAAATTCAAAATAATTTAACAGTTGTTAGGAAACCAACAAAGGAGTAGTGAAAACAGTGCAGTTAAAAATATCATCAATTATATTGAAATGTAAGATCAATAGCAAAATACGGTCTCGTACATTCCTTTAAAAAAATTATATTTGTTCGAAAACTTTTACGGAAAATTCCTCTCAATTAAAATCATTGAGTGTTTCCTTTGTTTGTTTGTTTTTCCATCAAAGAACAAAATATGCCAACTTGCAGTTAGATGTTTACCTCACAAAGCAACCATGACAAACGTTTTACTTCACATTACACATTTTGATCACAAAGCAGCTATTGTTACAACATTACTAAGCGACTGCACATCACCCTTTTGGTCGTGACGAAGCTATAGTGAAAGATATACTCACATTATCCCTCTGAATACAAAGATCCTTGATAAAAACTTACTAAACTATTAAGTAGTTTAAGAAACATGTGTGAGTCTTTAAATAAAATAGGATTTTTGTTTCGAATTTTGATAAAATATTATTTAATTACAAGAAAATCATATTTTCTGCATCGTTGTCCCCCCGCACATCAGGGGTGCTCGTTTGTTTGTTTGTTTTGAATTTTTTCTTAAAGCTAGACGAGGGCTATCTTCGCTAGCCGTCGCTAATTTAGCAAAGTAACAGTAGTCACCACTACACACCACTAACCCTTGAGTTACTCTTTGACCAACGAAACAACGGCTGAAATGGTGAGAATGTTTGGTGTGACAAGGACTCGAACTCGCAACCTTCAGATTACGAGTCGACCGTCCTAGCCACTAAGCCAAGCCTGATCAGACAATCTTAGTCACACATCTTTATATCTGGTATTAAAGCACAACTCATTAAATTAAATCGTTACAAACAATATTCGTCAGGAAAAAGCTGCTTTGGTTTGAATTTTACAGAACAAACGTTAAGCAGATGAGTAAAATAGGCTTATTGAATACGGTAAAGTTTGTTTGTTTGTTTCTTTATTTCGCGCAAAGCTACACGAGCGTTATCTGCGCTAGCCGCTTCTAATCTAGCAGTGTAAGACTAGAGGCAAGGCAACTAGTCATCACCACCCCCCGCCAACTTTTGGGCTACTATTTTACAAACGAATAGTGGGATTGACTTTCACATTATAACATCCCTACGGCTGAAAGGGCGAGCACGTTTGGTTCACAGGTGTTCGAACCTGCCCCCTGACCACCTCGCCATGCCAAGCCACACGGTGTCTTTAACTGAGCATTAAAATGCGTAGAAAAACAAAAAATTTGTTGATCGGGCGATAAACCTCACGTCGTAAAACTCCCGATATTATAATAGAAACCAAACACAATAAACTTAATCAAGTCTTTTCATTTTGTCATCAGAAACCAGATATGAAAGAGAAAAACACGAGTTATCATTACATGTAATTGCAAATCATGATACTTAAACAAAATAATTAATTACAACAGGAACAAAATAGAAAATAATGTTAAAAGTATTTAGAATATTATAAATATACTATAAAGTATTTATGAATTAATTATGGAGTAGTTATCAATCATTTATGAATTATGAACTTGTATATGAATTTATGATTATATGTAAAAACAGAAATGAGCTCGTAGAATGAAGAACATAACTAATGAACCTAAAACAATGGCACTCTTTTGTTGACTTTGGCAATAATAATGAATAAAACATAATTACTGGTCTCCAACCAGCAAGAGAAGGAGAACAAAATACATGAACAGAACCTACAATCAAATGCTTTGTTTGTTTGTTTTGGAATTTCGCACAAAGTTACTCGAAGGCTATCTCCGCTAGCCGTCCCTAATTTAGCAGTGTAAGACTAGAGGGAAGGCAGAGAGTCATCACCACCCACCGCCAACTCTTGGGCTACTCTTGTAACTAACGAATAGTGGGATCGACCGGAACATCATACGCCCCAGGGCTGGGAGGGAGAGCATGTTTAGCGCTACGCGTGCGCGAACCCGCGACCCTCGGATTACGAGTCGCACACCTTACGCGCTTGGCCATGCCAGCCTGCAATCAAATGCATACAACTTGATTGTTCAGTTCACAACAATGGTAACTATGCTGTCTCTCAATGTGCACGAGAAACAAAGACAAGCATAATACTGTACGGATGACCAAGATATTGTAGGTACAATGGTTGATTGTTAGTAGCCGATATAAACCTTATAATCTTAAAAAAAAAATTACGTTTATGTTTAGTAAATGTAAATAATCCCACGATGCTAATAAAACTGAAATTCTATATTTTCATAGGAATACTTTTTTATTGCCGCTAGAACAGCGAAGTTGTTCATATAAACCCATTAGTGGTTTTACAAAGATTGAAAGTAATGCATTTAGTAAACCTCCAGATATTTCTTCGTGTTTCGTTCCGATGTGTCGGTATTTGAGTATAGTTGTTAAATACTCAGGAGGGTCAGGTACATTTGACCTCTTCGTGTTTAACAAAAGCAGCATCACTGGTTTGAATTTCGCGCGAAGCTACTAGAGGGCTATCTGCGCTAGCCGTCCCTAATTTAACAGTGTAAGACTAGAGTGAAGGCAGCTAGTCATCACCACCCACCACCAACTCTTGGTCTACTCTTTTACCAACGAATAGTGGGATTGACCGTCACATTTTAACACCCCTACAGCAGAAAGGGAGAGCATCTTTAGCGTAACGGGTATTCGAACCTGCGACTCCCTGATTACGAGTTGAGTGTCTTAACCACCTGGTCAATCCGGGCCTACCAATAGTATTACATATTGTATTATATTATAGTGTTTTTCATTATTTTATAAACATTCGTTTACTTTTAAGTCTATTATATTACAGAAACGCAATTTTTATATTACTACTCTTTTATTATGTACCTTCTATAGAAAACTAGCATTCGTAAACACGAAAAAAAATTCATAATTCCTTATTTTTGATCCACCGTAATGTGGAAACAAATTTTCAAATCAAGTGCCTAAAGACATTAGTCGTTTTTGTGTTATTTTTCACTTTGATAAATTTCATTGTAATTCCTTAAACATTATGCAAATAGAAAATTTTATTTTCCTAAGATCTTTAAAGAAAAACAGGAAATGTAATTTTTCGCATTTGAAATGAGCAAATTATGATTCACAGACGAGTTTCTTATGAATAATTACAAACCTTCCCCGTTTTGAACGTAGTACAAAAATACATTTGTGTGCTAATGTACAAAAGTACATTTTGTAGTACGAAATCTTGGTACAAAACTAACATAAAATGTTCTTATACTGATACAAACAGCTTATGAAACGAGTAGCCCCCCAGTGGCTCAGCGGTATGTCTGCGGACTTGCACGCTAAAATCCGGGTTTCGATACCCGTGGTGGGCAGAGCACAGATAGCCCATTGTGTAGCTTTGTGCTTAATTCAAAACAAACACACAAATGAAACGAGTTGTTAATACATATTTTCACAGTTATTTGTGTATATCGGTATATATTTTGTTTCACAAGTTACTTGTCTTTCACTAGCAAGTAATGACATCTGTTTTTCTAATTTATGTCGTGACTTTGGGAAGGACACCGTAAATTCAAAGCTAAGTCATCATTTTCCGGAAGCGCTCATCTAAATGACCCATAAAAAGGTCATCTGTAGTGTCTGGTTTACTATGCTGTGTAGTTCTCTAAGAGATATGAGCAGCATTTATTGATTGCCTAGCAAATCTTAGCCAGCACGTGTTACCGAAAGTGTCGTTATATGTGGTAAGAGTTCACTCTCTCCTTTCGTCTATAAAGGAGAACAAATTCTCATATCGAATCGTATAGCTTTGAAGTTTGCAAGCTTAGCTCGGTGAATAATAAGACGACAAAGAGAGAAGATTGCATAGCTTACCAAAATCGTACTGGAATCAGAGAAGAAAGTAAGATGAAAAGTATATTTCTTGTTATATTTGTTTTTCAGTAAGAAGTCTGAGCTAATTCAAAGAATATAAAATCATTGTAGTTCGAAAAAATTAATCTCAAACAATAAAAATAAATATTAAATATTTAACGCGTTTTCACCAAAGTGGAAGTATTGTGTTCTTTATTAAGTACTAACTTATGGTTATTTTGTTAATATTCGAGAAAATAATCACCGAGCAGAAAGTCAGTCTTCCATAACCAATCAAATGAGCTAATTGAAATCGAATTGCATTTACAATTACCTTATTGTAACCACGTGGTAGTTTCAATTCTTAATAATCAAATTTTTACTTTTTTTTGTCGTTACAAAGAATACGTCAAATAGAATTCTCTACGCAGCCATACAAAACAATAACAACTTACGTTTTGCTAAATATAACTGTTTAAATTGAAATTAATTTACCGTAAGGACTTTTTGTTATCTGGAGTAAGCTAAAAGAAAACTATTGTAATTACAGTGATTGTTTTTGGAATAATTTTATATTTACACACACACACACACACACATATATATATATATATGCTAATCTAATTAATATGCTTTTTTCGACAGTTATTGATAAAAGTTTTGATCGATTTAATTTCTCAACTTATAGTTTCATATATTTCATTAATCATTCTTTCTATGTATAGATTGACATACAAAAAAATTATTTCGAGTCCATGATATCTGTATCTACAGTTTCAAGATGGCGGTGCGTGAATTGTACCCGTCTAGTTCTCTCGATCGCTGGGTTTCATTTTTTGATGGAACTTCAGTAGATTTGATGCTTTGAAAACAGGTTAAAAAGAATAGATAGAGTTTGTTTGTATCACATAATGTGTGTGTTTTTGTGTGGTTTTTTTATAGCAAAGCCACATCGGGCTATCTGCTTAGCCCACCGCAGGGAATCGAGCCCCTGATTTTAGCGTTGTAAATTCGAAGACATACCGCTGTACTAGCAGTAAAAATAAAATAAAAATAATTAATTAGAATTATTTAGATTGCAAAAAAAACTCAGTATTTCAAACTAAACTATGTAGGGTTTTTGGAAAAATTAAGTTCGAGATGAAAGACAACTAATTTAGACTCAAGTTACAATTAACCCTATCAATAGTTATGGAAATTCCTAATAATAACATTTTTTATGTTTCTTTTAAGAATACGTATTTTGTTATGAGCTTTTCCTCGTGGATCAACTGTATTGTTTGTTTGTTGTTGGGTTTTTTTAATTTCGCGCAAAGCCACACAAAATCATGAAAAGTTCAGGTATTTACGAAAGCCAGCGTTAAAAGATGGATTTCAAATCGTATTTGAACAGGTCTCGTCGATTGTATTCTAAAACCATATAGTTTTACGTATTTTTCTATTATCTAACAAAATATATAACAAAGTAGCAACATTTTTTTGGTAGGGGCACTTTTTTGTCCACTCCCTGTATATGTTCTTACTGTACTTTTCCATATACTGTACATAAAAACATACGATTTTATGATGGCATTGCCGTCATTGGGTAAGATGTTTAGAGAAAAGTAAAAGCATTAGGTAGATTTAATCGCGAACTAAAATTTTATTGTTTAGTTTATGATAGTAGAATATATTTGCTCATATATATTATTTCATAAAACGATTTGTCGAATCTCCTTAACCGCCGGCCCACCCATGTTATAAAGTTAAAATAAATAGAAGAACGAGCTTTTATAACTTAGGAAACGTCATTTATACTTTCCAAGCCCGTAGTTTCAGGCCTTGAGTGTGTTATAGGAGTAGTGATCAAATCCCACTGTTTGAAAAGACAGTATTGACTGAAGAGTTGTTAATGAGTACTGTTGGCTAGGACTGTATATTTAAGATTAGGGTCAAATATGCATATATAATATATATCTCCGCTCCCCACAAGTACAACCGCAAGTCTACGGATTTAAAACACTGAAATCAGGGGTTCGATTCTCCTCGGTGGATTTAGTAGATAACCCGATGTGGCCTTGCTTTAAGAAAACACACACACATATGTTCCCCTTCTGTAACTTTGCGCCAAAGTTTCAAAATGAGCAAATAAACCATTGTTTTTTGTTTTTTCTTTGTTATCCACACCTAAAGCCTTTTATGGGTTCCTTTATAAAAATATTACACATATAGAACATTAGTTGTCCGAAATTGACACACGGGTCTCCGTTAATGCATTCGAGCACTCTGTTTCTAACATGATAGTTTCCTATTTGCAATTATTCACGAATTGTTATAAGTTTATAATCATGAACATGCGAGTCGATTTACGTGTGAAATAACAATACGAATTTTAATGGTTTGACAACGAGATTAATGTATTAAAAATTCAATTAAAACAGGAAAATTTTAAACTGTTTTGATGAAGCAACAATTATAATTCCTGTTGTCCTGTATTTTGTTTTAGTTATTTTTTTTCCCTACAGAAGAAACCAAACTTATATAAATTTGCACAAATTTCGACAGCAATTGTTTAAAACTAAAACTTTAATTTTTGGCTCTTGATACTTTAATCAATTGTTTTTATGACGCCCCAACTTAGAAGTAACAAACCATTCCGTTAACGCCTTCATAATGAGCACAATTCACTGTTGGGAATCTTTGTTCTAATTTAATCTGTAGAGAAGTTAAGCCTTATGTACTCCCTTTCGGTCTATGAAGATAAGATTAACTGTTCTTCTACACAGACTGAATTGATATTGAAAATTCTTAAATTATCCTCTGAACAAGCCCCCCGCTAGTACAGCGGTATGTCTCCGGATTTGCAACGCTAAAATCAAGTGTTCGATTCTCCTTGGTGGGCTCAGTAGATAGCCCGATGTGGTTTTGCTGTAAGAAGACACACACCTCTGAACAATTGTTTGATAATTCTGTCTAAGCTCTGGAATGTCACCTAATTAAACCGATTTGCATAAGGAAGAGCCGTGTAAGTGTTTGTTTGTTTGTAGCTCAACAATAAAGCCACACAATGGGCTATCTGTGCTCTGCCCACCGCGGAAATCGAAACCCGGTTTTTATCGTTGTTGGTCTACAGACATATCGCTGTGCCACTGGAGAGACGTAAAAATGAGTTGTTAACAATGTTTTTTTCTCTTAGAAGTTTCTCGAATTTTGTCAGCGTGATTCTAAAACAAAACATTGTTTGTAGTTCCTGATAACATGTTACTGTTTGCTGCAGCAAACTTTCAAACAGCGCTAAAATCAGGGGTTCGATTCCACTCGGACACAACAGATAACCCGATGTAACTATGCTATAAGAAAACACACACACATTCGTGATATAATGAATTTTAAATGTATGTTTTTTTACCTACAGCACTGAAGATGTGTGTTTCTTTGTTTGCCTGTTGGTCAGCCCCCCCCCAGTGGCTCAGCGGTATGTCTGCTGACTTACACGCTAAAATCCGGGTTTCGATACCCGTGGTGGGCAGAGCACAGATAGCCCTTTGTGTAGCTTTGTGCTTAATTCAAAAATTCAAAACAACAACTGTTTGTCAGAAACATTTCTTTAAAAAAACGAAAAAGATTTGGTAAAAAGTTAGTACACGCTTGGGCTATGACCTAATTTGGAATTGATTACTTTGTATAGGGTCAAGGTCACAGCAAGCTCACAAAAATCAAAAGAGTCCCAACTGGTTGTCATGGATACCGATTTTTGCGCTGTAATTCAGTCAAATATTATCAGATTTTTATAAAATTTAACTTATATATGTAGAATAGTATTACTCATTGTTCTGCCAAAATCGGTTTCTTTCTGTGTCTGAGATATGCACTCTTCTGAGTGCCACACTTGTTATGTAATGGTATGACTAATTTCATCTATTCTGGTTAGAGAACTGGTTAGCGAAAAACAAAGAAAGAAAAACATATGTTAGAAAGCATTGACACAAAAGAAAACTGAATTAATTAAATATTAAATTTACCCTTAAAGTTTAGTCGCTAATGTGTGTCCAAATCAATTTCGAATCGATTACTCGAGGAAAAACCTACTTAAAACGTATTGCAAGGCTTGCTTTAACAAACCATACATGTAATAAGAATATATTTATATTGTCGAAAGAAACTTTCATTCAACACATATCCAGATTACGCAAAAACACACATATACATATATACTTATTAATATTTACATATATAACGTTTGTAATTAAGCACAAAATTATACAAAGAGCTATCTGTGCTGTACCCACAACGGGTATCGAGATCCAGTTTCTAGGATTGTAATTTTGCAGACATACCGGTATTCCACTGGGTTACGTATGTTTTCATTCATGTTATCCCCCCGCGGCACAGCAGTATGTCTGTGGTCTTATAATGCTAGAAACCTGGTTTCGATAACCGTGGTGGGCAGAGCACAAATAATCTATCAAGTAACTTTGTGATTAATTTCAAACAGTCATTTGTTTTATACGTTTATATGTCCACACAATGTTTAGTTTCGAAACACTTTTTTACCGAATATAAATACTCTAATCTTGATATTTAAGCAGTAGCAAATCATGAATTATTTCAATTATTTAAAAAGCAGCAAATGAGATTATTGTTTCTCATGAACATCTCTAAGAAATGCAACTAATTAATATATTGCTGTCTTAGCGTTAAACTACGTAATAGATTATCAGAGACCTGTCCACCTCAAGGGAATCAAACCAAGTATTTTAGTTTTGTAATTCCGTAAACTAACTTCCAACTCACCAGGGGACATTATTTAGCTGTGATTAATATTTTTTTTATTTGGCATTATATGGTACATCTAAGTTCTTAGACTCATATACTTAGTTAATATTTAATAAAGCAATTAAAATTGGGCCTGGCATGGCCGAGCGCGTTAAGGCGTGCACTCGTAATCCGAGGGTCGCGGGTTCGCGCCCGCGTCGCGCTAAACATGCTCGCCCTCCCAGCCGTGAGGGTGTATAATGTGACGGTCAATCCCACTATTCGTTTGTAAAAGAGTAGCCCAAGAGTTGGCGGTGGGTGGTGATGACTAGCTGCCTTCCCTCTAGTCTTACACTGCAAAATTAGGGACGGCTAGCACAGATAGCCCTCGAGTAGCTTTGTGCGAAATTCCAAAACAAACAAACTACTCTCCTCTTGAGTATAAACAGATTCTCAATTCTAGTACCAACAATAGCGGAAATCATGTAATATTTCGTTCCCCTAACGGATAACTCATTTTTCTGGGTACGAAGAGAACTTAAACGTTAGGCCTAGACATCGATTTTTAAGGCCTGTGTTGGGATAGTTGTAAACGTATAATAACTATTAAATAGTGAAATTTTAAACTCGTGGTATTAAGACGTGTAAGAATGGGCTGCTACCGTTTTGTTGTTTTTTGTGTGAATATATTGTATATACATGTGTGAGTTTCTCAGCCGCGTCTGTATGTTATTTGAAATCTGTAATATTTTTTTCCAAGTAGTGTGTAAGTTATATATCATCGAAAACGAATATAGTTGGAGCAGTGACTATTAAGATTAACTGCTATAGATGACAAAGCCGGTAAACTCGTACTTGGCGTAAAAGCGTATTTAAATTTTAGGCTTAATTGTAGGCCCCTCTCTCCCATCCAAAGCCAGCGTTATGTCTATCGACCTACAACGTTAGAAATTGCATATCAGAACCAATAGTTAGTAGAGTACAGTGGTTTTCTTATTGCAAAACCACATCGGGCTATCTGCTGAGCCCACCGAGGGAAATCGAACCCCTGATTTTAACGTGGTAAATCCGTAGACTTACCGCTGTACTAACGGAATAAGGGCAGAACACAGATAGGCCTCGAGTAGCTTTGTCTTTAAACGCAAACTTAATCGTATTTTTTTATACACCTGATGAAATTCGTGTTCAACTGTAATAGTATTATGTTATTTATAGGCTACGAAAAGATCGAGGATAAATTTTATGTGCTTTTTTGTTGCGTGCTTGTTAACGTCATTGAAATAATAGTCCTTGCATTTAATGTTATAAATGTCGTAGTTTTGCACTCGTATGAAACAATAACACGCTAATCATCGTTCACTTTTGCACCCGTATAGGAGTAAAATAACCATTGCACAATTAACCAATACAAACATCGGGTTTCCATGTAAGCTAGCGCTAATACACGCACACACTGACTATACAGGTTATTATTTTAATTACATATATGAAATAAATTCCACCTTCTAATTATATATTATTTCATGTAAATAGTTAATTCAACATGTAAACCCTTGTGAATAAACAATACAGTTTAGTAACCATATTAGGTTATATTTTAATGAAACTGTGGAACTGAACAAGCATATAATTATACTCAAAAGAAATACACGTATGTGTATATATTTACAAATATTGTAAACATAATTGTCAACATGCATTAACATTCTAGTTTCATTCAACAGTTCGTTGAGAAAGAAACAGGTAAAGCATGAAAATTTGTAAGGTATTAATTATTAAAAATGTGAAATGGGGTTTTGTGAATATTATTAAGGACATTTTAATATTTCGAAAGTTTTATTAATATGAAACGTACCCCAAATTTTCACTCACACGTGAAACGTTATACACTAAAATTTACTACAATGTAAAAACATAGGTGGCGTTATGGTTGGGAGTGGTTCTTGAACTTTGCCTCTAAGGCGTCGTTTTGTAAATGAACCTGTAATACCTAGCAAGAGGTAACTACCCCTTCAAACATGAAATACTCAGCAGTTTTACACGTTCCCTTGCATTTACAGCAGTCTGAATATTCTGTGAGACTCTTTATAACAGCAGGATCATGTTAAACTATGACATTATTTATATGATTTGTAGGAACAGCTGCGGGAGAATGCTTTTAGCCTACCTTTTATAGAGGCTTTTGAAGTATGACTCCATATGTGTAATTTCCATAAAGAACGTTTTCGGTTATTTGTTTGTTTTTTTATTTAAATAACTGATTTAATATCGTATACACATTTGTGTTTTGGAAGTGCGTATGGAACATTAAAAACAATATTCAATAACCTTAATTATAAAGTCATAAGAGAGACTCACAAACACTCGTTTCTGTTAACTAACAATAATTTTCCTTATTATTTTTCCAGTCGATGATTTTTTTAACTATCCTGTTTATAAAAAAGGGCAGGTTAAAATAACTTCAAGAATAAAACTACAGAAGCTGTAAGCTGGTTTATTTTTGTATTTGTATGTATTATTTGAACAATAAAACTACAGAAGCTGTAAGCTGGTTTATTTTTATATTTCTATGTATTATTTGAACAATAAAACTACAGAAGCTGTAAGATAGTTTATTTTTATATTTGTATGTGTTATTTGAACAATAAAACTACAGAAGCTGTAAGATAGTTTATTTTTATATTTCTATGTATTATGAAAAACTAATTCAAACGCTCACAAAAGCCCCCCAGTGGCTCAGCGGTATGTCTGTGGACTTACACGCTAAAATCCGGGTTTCGATACCCGTGGTGGGCAGAGCACAGATAGCCCATTGTGCAGCTTTGTGCTTAATTCTAAACAACTAAACGCTCACAAAAATGTATCTTCATTAATAATACAATAACAATTTCTGTAATAAAGGTATATTGATAGTAAATATTATTACGAAACAGATAATTCATTCAAATCTCTCTGTAGTTACGAAGTGAAATAATTTCTTGTCAAATGTATGCTGGTATGTGTGTTGGGTAAATTACAGCTGAACGCATAAATAATTTAATAGAAACTTATGACATAAATATTACAGATGTATCATTAAATGCAGTATAGACATAATGCCAGATGAAACTTCCATCGAGAAATTCAAGAATTAAAAGAAGATCAATACATTAATGCAGTGTAAATAGATTCATAATAGACAAACTTGAATAATGAGATATAATGTGGAGTTTACACCTCACCGTCCTTAAACGACTCTCGAGAGTACAGAGGTTCTCGTACAATAAATTGCAGGCAATTCTACTTTATAGCAGGTATTAGAAGCATTAAAAGTAGATGATAATTACGAAACACATAAAACTGAACTATGTTTATGGCACCAATCCATTGACTAACCTATCATAAGAATAGCCACTAAAGCAACGGATAATAACAGCTGTTCGACTCAAGTGACGTCATGACTGCACACTTAAAAGAAAAATTCAATTAAGTATGAGTGCACTCTAAACTCTGAGAACCCAAATTACTTAGAGATGAAAATAAACAATTAAGTATGAGTGTGCCCCCAGTAGCTCAGCGGTATGTCTGCGGATTTACACGCTAAAATCCGGGTTTCGATACCCGTGGTGGGCAGAGCACAGATAGCCCATTGTGTAGCTTTGTGCTTAATTCAACAGCAACAACAACAAGTATGAGTGCACCTTAAACTCTGAGAACCCAAATTACTCAGAAATGAAAACAAACAATTAAGTATGAGTGCACTCTAAACTCTGAGATCCAAAATTACTTAGAGATGAAAACAAACAATGAAGCATGAGTGCACTATTAAACTTCAGTTCCCAAATTATTTAAAGACAAAAACAAGCAATTAATCATAAGTGCAATCTTAGGCCTGAGATCTCAAAATACTTAGAGATAAAAAAAGACTTCAGAACGGAAGTATACAAATAGTAATAAAAAATAAAATTAGGTTATCTAAAGCATTTAAAATAAGCCGTATAGCAAAAAATAGAAAACAAACAAAGAATACAATTTAAGATATGAATCAATGTAACTGTTACGTTTCACTTGGAATAATATACATAAAATTAATTGTAATGAAAAGGAAAACAATGAAGAGTAATATTCGGTTGGCTGATTTGTTTTTAAAAAACGGTTTGGTTTGTTTTGAATTTCGCGCAAAGCTACACAAGGGCTATCCGCGCTAGCCATCTCTAATTTAACAGTGTGAGGCTAGAGGGAAGGCAGCTAGCCATCAACACCCACCGCCAGCTCTTGAGCTATTCTTTAACCAACGAATAGTGGGATTGACCCTCACATTATAAAGCGTCCATAGCTAAAAGGGCAGGCATGTTTGTGTGAAGTAGACTCGAAACCGCGACCCTCAGATTACGAGTCGTAGACCTTAACACGCTTGGCCTTGCCAGGCCTTTCATAGTGTTTATAAGTGATACCTGTAACAGAAATAGTGTTTCTATTCTCCATTATGGTTTGTACTTTGTTGCACATAACCACCTGGCCATGCTTGACCAAAAATGGAGTGTATTACCGCAATTTTATTTCTTTTAAGGCAGTCATGTACTAATTGTTTTAAGACATTGTGTTCCTTAACAAGACATTAAAGAATGGATTTCCGACATATCTCATAAGGCCCACTAATAAGAATGTTTGATATCATAAGGATGCTATGTATTTACCTATCATGCCACATCCAAGAAGCGAAGGACAAATTCGTGAAACTTCACAAGCCTGATGTGTCACTATCCACCTAATCTGCTAATGAATAAAAGAAAAAAAACACTTCATATTGTTTACCTGACAGTTATATTTTTAATGCATAAAATACAGCTCGACTGTTAAGAACTAAACAAGGATTTAGGCCTATCACCAAATAATATCGTAAATGTATTTATAGTATTTACAGTCTAAATTTTGCATCTACACACACACTCACGCACACACACCTGTAGCATATTTTAATTTCGTATATTTAATGGTAATTTGAACACGTATACTTAGGTGGTTAAATGTGTGATTACTATTTCTGTATGCTGAACCACATTGTTTCATTTTAAGTTTCAATGTGGCCTGGCATGGCCGAGCGCGTTAAGGCGTGCACTCGTAATCCGAGGGTCGCGCTAAACATGCTCGCCCTCCCAGCCGTGGGGGTGTATAATGTGACGGTCAATCCCACTATTCGTTGATAAAAGAGTAGCCCAAGAGTTGGCGGTGGGTGGTGATGACTAGCTGCCTTCCCTCTAGTCTTACACTGCTAAATTAGGGACGGCTAGCACAGATAGCCCTCGAGTAGCTTTGTGCGAAATTCCAAAACAAACAAACAAACAAGTTTCAATGATGATACGTCTTTGGCCTTTAATGATTTGTAATAATGTATATTTTGGAGATAGTATAGGAATACATATATTGTGCTCGTTCATATCTTATATATCATATTCAATGTATGTATTTTTACATATCGTTAATGATGGTTTGGAATTTCGCACCAGACAACACCAAGATTATCTGTATTAGCTGTCCCTAATTTACCAGTGAAAGACTAGAGGGGGCGCACATGTAAAAACTACCTTTATTTACAGTAATAGAGATTTTGCTACACATGACGATGTTACACCTTTAGTACTCGTTTCTTTTGTTTGTGCTAGAATCACCGATGTGTCACGTGAAACTTTTGGCTGTAAAACTGTAACAAAAAATATATTTCAATCAAAAATTGAATAGATTTTATAACGTACAAAATGTATTTTGTGTGGTTTAGAAATTCCACAGAGCAAAATAGCTCGTTTTTATTCTAACTGTAATTAGTTGCAATTTATTTTCCTTTTAAGACATTTATACCAAAAACATGCTAAATTTCTAAATAAGTTCCAATATATATAGATATGTGTTTGTGTATGTGTCTGCGTGTGTGTGTGTGTAAGAATACAGAGTTTTTAACTGATACTTTCCATTAACCAGTATAAGTCACTTCTTTCTCAAACTACTTTACAATCTTTTTTTATGATTTGGTTTCAGTATGGTGATTAGAGTGGAAGATCATAGGATCTTGGGTTTGAATCATGGTACCGCTAAACTACCCAAAGTGTTTTCAATTGTGAATATGGCCGATTGGCTGCCTTTTCTCTCCATCTAGTCAGTAATTTATTACTATGTGTGACAATAGTTGAACACTGAGGGTCTTTGGTTTGCTCGTTTAATTTATATATTACATATCGTATCGTACTGGTTTAAAATGATAGTATTGTTGTACTGGTTTAAAATCACAGTATTGTTGTACTGGTTTAAAATGATAGTATTGTTGTACTGGTTTAAAATCACAGTATTGTTGTACTGGTTTAAAATGATAGTATTGTTGTACTGGTTTAAAATCACAGTATTGTTGTACTGGTTTAAAATCACAGTATTGTTGTACTGGTTTAAAATCACAGTATTGTTGTACTGGTTTAAAATCACAGTATTGTTCTACTGGTTTAAAATGATAGTATTGTTGTACTGGTTTAAAATCACAGTATTGTTGTACTGGTTTAAAATCACAGTATTTACTTATTCGAGATTCCAAGTTTTCTAATCTTCATTCGATTGTTAATAATTTTTGTGGATTTTTGTTTCATATTTTTATTCTATCATTCTACACATAAAATCTCTTGATATTAATTATTTACGGATTTCTAAAATTTAAATTATAAAACCGTCATTAGAGTGAATTTGATCATGTTATTTGTTCTAAGTTACGGATTACACTTGGATATATAACATTGGCAGATATATTAAAATTAGCAACAAAGCTTTCATCTAGTTTAATCGAAACACAAGTTTGACTGAAAAAAAGTTACATATTTAACCCCAAGACTTTACTTTAACCAAAACAAATTTATCACCATTATTATATTAATTCTTCAACATGTTTTAGTTTTGTTTAAAATATAAGTACTATTTATTAATGTGATTTACGTTGTGAAAATCTTCACTATTCATTTAATGCAACCTTTCAAAACGTAGCTAATACTTCACGTATAGATTTGTGGTAAGAAAATCATTGACGTAATCTGTAACTAATTTGCGTTTCGACAGCCGATAGTAAGGATATTTGTCGAAAATATCTGGTCAAATCATTGCTACGAAGCTTTATGGGATTCGTAGGTAAGTTAGAAAGACATGTTAATTAGATATTTATGTAAACAGATGAAAGTTTAAGTAAAATAAATCTTCTTTCCAGTAATATTCATATTTTTGCACTTGTATTTGAATCTACCGTAAATTTAATTATATATACCTGTCTCTTTGTGTGAACTAAATTTACCTGTATATGTGTGTGTGTGAAATAAATTTACATATGTATATGTGTATGTGAAATAAATTTACATATATATTTATGTGTGTGTGAAATAAATTTACACATATGTGTGTGTGTGTTTGAAATATATTTACCTGTATTTGTGTATGTGTAAAATAAATTTACATACATACGTGTGTCTATGTGCGAAACAGAATAGGCTTAATAAATGTACTACGTCATGAGAGACAAATACCCTGGTGTTGAATTAATGAATATGTACTGATGTGATTTATATTTGGAAGTTTCACACATCGATAATACAGTCACGTAGTGAAAACAAACTGCGTAAAATTTAATTTCGTAAAGTATTGCCTTCAAGGTATAATCAAAGTAATCAAAAGGTCTTTTTTGGAAGAGTAGTAAAACTGCGCATGCTCATTGTTAAAGATCGTTATATTTACACGTTCCGTATTACTAGGCCTTTTTCGTTAAAATCCACTCTATAGGATTGTACGTAGAATATTCTAGTTTAATTTAATACATTCGTTTTGTTTTGATTTTGTTCTGAATTTCGCGCAAAGCCATGAGGACTATCTGTGCTAGCCGCCCCTAATTTAACAGTGTAAGACCAGAGGGAAGACAGCTAGTCATCACCACCCACCGCCAATTCTTGGACTATTTTCCAACGAAGTGAGATTGACCGTCACATTATAACGCACCTACGGCTGAAAGGGCGAGCATGTTTGGTGTGATGGGGAATTGAATGCACGACACTCAAATAGCAAGTTGTGTGCCATAATCTTCTGGTCATACTGGACCTAATTTAATAAATAGTTCAGGTTTAGTTTTTACCTGAAAATCAATATTTGAATTTGGACAATTAAAGCGTCACTTAATGGAAAAGTTTGTTTGTTTTGTTCCATTTAATTTTAAATGGAATGAATTATACACTTGTAAAAATAAGAAATTCTTATTCAAAATGGCGTCAGAAATTCAATTTTTAAGGAATGTATTTTTCGTTTTCTGTTCTACTGTTATAAATTATCCTTACTTGTTGTTGTACCGTAATAAAATATCCTTACTTGTTGTTGTACCGTTATAAAATATCCTTACTTGTTATTGTAAAAATGCCCTTACTTATTTTTTGTACTATTATAAAATACACTTACTTGTTGTTGTACTGATATAAAATACAATTACTTGTTGTTGTGTTGTTATAAAACATCATTACTTGTTATTTTACTTTTATGAAATATCCTTTCTTGTTGTTGTACTGCTATAAAATATGCTTACTTGTTGTTTTATTGTTACAAAATATCCCACCTTGTTTAACTGTTATAAAATGCCCTTACTTGTTGCTGTTATAAGGTTATAAAATAACATTACAATACGCAATAAAATGTTTACTTTTTCTTGTTTCTGGACAAAAAGTGTTATTTCCAAATTCCTTATGCCTAAAGTAAATATAAAAGATCTATTTTTCTCTTCAAACTTTGCTTTTGTGACCTGGGAGCAACAGGTCAGAAACTAAACAACCTGGGAGCGTATAACGAAAACTTGATGGGAGACTATATTTGGGGGCTGATACGTGAAAGTGATTTACATTACAGTCGTAAATCTTGAAAAACTACTTACTTCTAAACATTTTTGTACAACTTTAGTATAAATACATCTAATTCTTGATTGATATGTTGTTTTCTTCACACCTTATGTAAATAAAAATGTTCAAAGTTGCCCGTTTTTACATAGAAAATAGGTTAATTTTTTAATTTCATTATCTAGGTCACAAAAGCAAAGTTTGAAGGGAATAATGGTCATTTTCTGTACTTTTACGACACAAGCAATGAAGAAATAACACACACTATCCAGGAACAAAATTTGTGTTACATAGTGTTATTTATAGTTTTACTGTTATAAAATATCATTGCTGGTTAACGCACTCGACTCGAAATCTGAGGGCCACAGGTTCAAATCCCTATCACACTAAACATGCTCGCCCTTTCAGCCGTGGGGGAGTTATAATGCGATGGCCAATCCCACTATTCGTTGGTAAAAGAGTAGCCCAAGAGTTGGTGGTGGGTGGTAATGGCGAGCTGCCTTCCCTCTAGTCTTGCACAGCTAAATTAAAGACGGCTAGCGCAGATAGCCCTCGTGTGGCTTTCCGCGAAATTCAAAACAAATCAAAGCCTTACTTGCTCTTTTTGTCAGAAACATACATCTATATGTAGACTTCATTGGAAGGCAAACTAATATATATATATATATATATACACACGAAGAGCTAGAAAGTACCTTTGAATTAACCAACTTGAACAAAATAATAATGGCAAAGAATTAAAACTTAATTAAAAGCTTAGAATTAACAATTTTTTTTCTGTGTACTCAAGCTGCTGCATAAGATTTATAACTTTTAATTTTAATAGGGATTTCAGTTATAAGTCTGAAATAAAAATTGAAATGAAACATACCAACTTATGTTTCTGAAACTGAGAAGGAATGAAAGTTTGAACACTCGAGTCTTTCTGCTAATATACTTGGATCTTTAATTTTCAACATTATACATTCTCTTATAAAGTTAAACAAGCACGCATTGTGTGCACAAAAACTGTTTTATCTGATGAATATCGTTTTCAACCCTCAAACACAGGCGTAGGTAGGAAGACAAGATGCGACCAAGTTCGAATATCTTGTAGTTGAAGTATAAAGATCTATCTGGTGGTTTATAAACATTCACGATAGAAAAAACAAACGATGTCGTATAAAAATCCAAGCCATTTCTCTTAAAAACAATCAATATCTCTCGAGAAATAACAGAATTAGAATAAAGAATTTCATGTCGCGTATCCAAAAGTCATACGCACGATGCTCATGAGATTTATAGGAAAATCGAACAAATGTATTGAAGGTGACTGCTCAATGTATATCAATGTTATTCGTTGCACGTGAAATTGTATTGTGCTCCTGTTTACCACTCAGAACCTAGAAATAGAAGAACGTAAAAGATTTTGGGTACTTGTTTGTAAGTGGAGTATTGCATGGGAAGTCACTTGCGTTTCAATTAATTAAACCATGTTTTATTTGCTTTTACACATCGTATCAAGATGTTTGCATAGTTCTTAATTTTCACACAAACATATTTAAAACATATGATGGAAGAATGTGTAATAAAGGAAGTAATATCGCCCCCCAGTGGCTCAGCGGTATGTCTGCGGACTTGCACGCTAAAATCCGGGTTTCGATACCCGTGGTGGGCAGAGCACAGATAGCCCATTGTGTAGCTTTGTGCTTAATTCAAAAAACAAACAAGGAAGTAATATCATAATTTTCATGTTTACTGATATAAAATATAATCATATTCTCTTATGCACTTATGATAATCTCATAGACAGCTCAGTCCAGGCCCGGCGTGGCCAGGTGAGTTAAGGCGTTCGACTCGTAATTTGAGGTTCGCGGGTTCGAATCCCCGTCTTAACAAACATGCTCGCCCTTTCAGCCGTGAGGGCGTTATAATGTGACCCGTCAATCCCACTATTCGTTGGTGAAAGAGTAGCCTAAGAATTGGCGGTGGGTAGTGGTGACTAGCTGCCTTCCCTTTAGTCTTACACTGTAAAATTAAGGACGGCTAGCACAGATAGTCCTTGTGTGGCTTCGCTCAAAATTAAAAAAAATAAACAAACAAACGTTCAGTCAAAAAATTAAAGAGGAAATATAACATCAGGTGGATGGTTATCTATTGTCACAAGTTGCTAGCAGATTCGGTTAAAAATATAATCACAAACGTAACGGTAATTTCGTGGCTTAAGAACGCTGAGAAAATATTTGTTTACGTATGTTATTTGGTTATTGTATTTTTAATATAAATTTAAAGTAATTATTCTGGTTGGTTTAGTGCAAATTATAATACAAAAAATCAAAGGTAGTTATAGTAACAGATTAAAAATAAGGAGTGAATATAATGTATATTTAATATCAGCAATTCTTTCATTTCGTGGGAAAGGTACCAAAAACTAAGAACACCTCTGATTACTTGTTGTCGTTGTTGTTTTGAATTAACCATAAAGCTACACAATGGGCTATCTGTGCTCTGCCCACCACGGGTATCGAAACCCGGATTTTAGCGTGTAAGTCCGCAGACATACCGCTGAGCCACTGGGGGGCCCTCTGATTACACATTGTCACACAGATATAAATTAAAATCATTTCCATATATTAAATTGATACGCATATAATTATATTCTGAGAAAAATTAATGCTTACAAATTCAGGAAATATTTGTATTTTCTCAGAGTTAAATAATTAATAATTAATTAATTTAAATACAATTTTTAGTTTAACTGGAAGTTTTCATCAAATACTGAAGACGTGGTTTTCTTTCTTACATTTTTCTTCATGATGATTTATTTGTTACGATAGGCTTAATAACTACTCGCAACGAAATTAATGTCAAAGTCACGTTTATTGCAGCTAAGATGGTCCTTTACAAAGTATACAAAAACAAAAACACCTTTTGTACTTTGTCAAGTTAAGATTGTATAAGTTTTGACAGTCCATTTTTTGGCTCTGTTAAGATTTTGTTACAAAACCATATGTGATTTATCAGACTAAAGTTGTATAAGTGTTACTGGTCCACTTTTGCAGTTATGTTTAAAATACGTTTTGGAAAACCCGTATATGTTTTATCAGGTTAGTGATGTATAAGTGTCGGTGGTCCATCTTTTAGCACATTTTAAAAATATGTTAGAAAACAACGTATATTTTTTATCTAGCTAAGACTTTACTAGTATTGGTGGTCCACTTTCCATTTAGCTAAGACTGTACCAGTATTGGTAATCCACTTTTTATCTAGCTAAGACTGTATCAGTATTGGTGGTCCACTTTTCATCTAGCTAAGACTGTATCAGTATTGGTGGTCCACTTTTCATCTAGCTAAGACTGAACCAGTATTGGTGGTCCACTTTTCATCTAGCTAAGACTGTATCAGTATTGGTGGTCCACTTTTCATCTAGGTGAGATTGTGCCAATATTGGTGGTCCACTTTTCATCTAGCTAAGACTGTATCAGTATTGGTGGTCCACTTTTCTACGCCGCCAAAAATCTTGTTAGTTTTCTTTTTTAACTGGAATTTCACGAAAGTTAAGAGGTATTAAAATTTAAATATCTTACATATCGATAGAGTAACGTCTGTGGTCCTTCAAAGTCACAAATAAAAATACTAAAAATACGTTTCGTATGATTATATGTACATCAAGACTTACGGTAGTAATTCACGCGGCCAAGGAAAAAGTAGACAAACATGCTCTCACAACCCAGGGTTATTTACATGGCATGCTTGTGTACAAAATAGGTGCCATTTAAAAATCACTCATTGTAACAGCGACATCTTTGATATTCGAGAATCTAAACCATAAAGACGTTACTAGTTAGCACATCATAATGAAACAAACTGCACGAACCATTGCCAAATTTTCTCCTGGCTGAATACGAGAGTATTGTTTTTTTTTCTTTTTTTTTCACACACCCAGTTTGGTTTTATGACGCAAATGTTCGATACTCAAACCTCGGCCATCATGTAAACCTTTGTTTGATTGTTTCGGAAGCGGTATGAACACTTCCTGCATATTTACTCTACTAGTAACGTTGCTCGTGGCTCGAAACAATACGTTTCGTGGATTACAGAGCCAGGTTTATCTGACACAAAATTTAGATCTTAAATTGCTTACACTTTTGTTTTTGTACAAAATTCGTGGATTTTGACGAAGAACTTTCTTGTGAAGTGCGTATAAAGTTTTAAAATTAATTCTGCCCTTGAGTAAAATTTACACTTAAACCTGTCCTAGTGCGCATGCGCAGTCCAGTTCGTAGTTTTTGGAATTTCGCACAAAACTACTCGAGGGCTATCTGTGCTAGCCGACCCTAATTTAGCAGTGTAAGACTAGAGGGAAAGCAACTAGTCATCACCACCCACCGCCAACTCTTGGGCTACTCGTTTACCAACAAATAGTGGGATTGACCGTCACATTATACACCCCCACGGCTAAAAGGGCGAGCATGTTGGGCGCGACAGGAATACGAACTCGCGACCCTTAGATTACGAGTCGCACGCCTTAATACGCTTGGCCATGCCGGGCCGCGTACAGTTCGTGCTCTCTATGTAACCATAGGGCTTGCTTATATCTCAAGCTGAGGTACCCTTCCTGTGTTGCATTAAGAATTGAAAAAAAGTGTGGGGTTGGACGTTTTGATAAATGACACACAAATTATAATTTTCGCACAATGTGCTTAAAACATAAAATATTATTGTAGTATCAATTCCACCCTTAACAAAAGTGTTATGTAAGCTTTAAAAACTCACTTAAAATATAATACGCTCTGCAAATGTGACTTTGAAGGATTTTTGTTTGTTTTTTTGGAATTTCGCACAAAGCTACTCGAGGGCTATCTGTGCTAGCCGTCCCTAATTTAGCAGTGTAAGACTAGAGGGAAGGCAGCTAGTCATCACCACCCACCGCTAACTCTTGGGCTACTCTTTTACCAACGAATAGTGGGATTGACCGTCACATTATACACCCCCACGGCTGGGAGGGCGAGCATGTTTAGCGGGCGCGAACCCGCCACCCTCGGATTACGAGTACACGCCTTAATGCGCTCGGCCATGCCAGGCCTTAACTTTGAAGGAAAATGTAGTGGAAAACGTGATAGTGGTTGGTAGGTGTACTTTCTGTCACCCAATTTCAACACCCAGCTCTTAATATCCTTTCATAGAGTTTCGGCCGAAGTTGAAAGGTCAAAGAATCAAATGAGTGTAACTCAAGAAACGGCTCTTCATAACAATCTTATGGTGGATGTTTGGAGTAGACTTTTCAGCTGAGTTTTTATATTATTTAAAAAGTGACGGACATTTTGTATCATTACACAGAGAGTGCTGTCGCATTGCTTAAGATATGTAATATGCTTTTTCGCAGTCCCCCTACACAGTGTGTATTTTATGTCACAAAATAATTAATGGTTTTCTTTTGTTTTAGGTGTACGGATGTGACGCCATCTATGAATATAGTTGATGTTAACTTACGTCAAAGATAATTACTGCCTAATAACAATATAATGAATGTGGGGTGGAGGAGATTGTGAACCAACATTCATTAACATGCTCCTTGTTACAAACTACTATCCAACAAAATTTTGTTGAGGTTGCCCGGCGACCTAGGAATAGATAATTAATGGACAAATAGACATAAACTTTTTTCTTTTTTTTTCATACTGTCTACAATATATTCACATTTTTCAATTCATCAGCTTCGAAAGAGGCAGGCTTTGGTCAGAAGTGTTTCAATCTTGACTTGTACTTATGATTGAAATGTTGTATTAACTTATTGTGTTTTCCTCGTGCTTACACCAGCAAGGAATTTTTTGTTGTTAAATACGAGTATAAGAAAGGTATATGTGTCTAGCTAGCTACAGGTAATAAAAAAAAACAACACCTATTTGTCGCCGTCACATCGTAACATAGTAATTTTCATTGAAAAATGGCGGGTTGTTATTGGAAGCTTTAGAGTTTCTTTAAACTTTAATAGTTGTAAACATGGTGATATGGCTATCGATCAGTTCTGTATGTCAGACACATGACGAAGTACACGTGATATTACAGCAACGAGTTATTCTTGTTACTTTTGTCGTTGTGTTCCTGCTCTGTTGTGGAGACATTGAGAATAACTCTGACATAGATCTGTATACATTCTGTCCTTATTGTGAAAGCAACTTTCCTGTTAAAAACCAGTATAGTGATATGGATATTCGAAAGAAAAACAAACAAACTAGTAAAGTAAATAAAGTCGGCCTTACAACAGATTTTTTGTTTAATATATCTTCATGACCAGCAATCCCAATATTCGTTGGTAAAAAGAGTAGCCCAAGAGTTGGCGGTTGGTTGTGATGACTAGCTGCCTTCCCTCTAGTCTTACACTGCTAAATTAGGGACGGCTAGCGCAGATGGCTCTCGAGTAGCTTTGCGCGAAATTCAAAACAAACCAGTTATGAAAATTTCTAATTATATAAATATCCCATCGAATTTCAGAAAAGATTACACTGCACAAAAAAGTTTTTGCTTCTTGAACACTGTTGGGTGTTCCTTACAGATTTTTGGTTGCTGATCACGAAAATCACATCCATATTTACCCATCACGTACCGTTTCATATAAATCTACAGTTTCACCAGGACATTGCTACAATGGAAAAACGATATCAGGGTAACTGGAATCCGTCAATGCTTGCTGACCACTGTTGGACACTGCACCGGATATTGAATACAAACTTAAATCACTCTTCATTATGCTGAAGTTAATAGCGTATTAGAAACATAAACGTAATTAATTACGTCACTGACGGTAAACAGTTGACTGTAAAGTAATTTCCTGAGCTTGCGATTTCATTTAAAGTTTTTACTTTTTACAGTATTTTACTGACAAAAATGATATTTACAACTGAAAAAAGTAAAAACCAAAAACGTTGGTACTCTTCTTTATTTAACACGAAGCCAAATTCACAGCTTGAGTGTTTTAAATCAACATAAATAGAAAAATATTGTCATAGAGTAATTCATAATATAAAAAAGTAATATTCTTGTTTATGAATTTCGCGCAAAGCTACTCGCTGGCCAATTACGCTAACCGTCCCTAATTTAACAGTGTAAGACTAGAGGGAAGGCAGCTAGCCATCACCACCCACCGCCAACTCTTGGGCTACTCTTTTACCAACGAATATTGGGATTGCCGTTGCATTATAACGCTGCAACGGCTGAAAGGGCGAGGATGTTTTCAGTTCCACGGGGATTCGAACCCGCGACCCTCACATTACGAATCGAACGCCTTAACCCACCTGGAAATAAGTAATACAACTTGAGAAACTACTGATGTTGTCGTTGTTTTGAATTAAGCACAAAGCTACACAATGGGCTATCTGTGCTCTGCCCACCACGGGTATCGAAACCCGGATTTTAGCGTATAAGTCCGCAGACATACCGCTGAGCCACTGGGGGGGCAAGAAACTACTGAAATACAAGTATTATGATCTGAGTAAGTGAGGCAAAACATTATAGTTTTCTGAATGTCAAGAGTTAATTTGGGGTATTCAATACCAGTTGTTTTTTTATGCTTCTTACCTGTTCTATAATTGTTTTATGTCAGCTTTATTACTTGAAATTTATGAGTTAAATAGAGATGCAATAAATAAAATGTCTTCCGATGTCATGAAAAATTTTCTTTTTTGATGAGTGTGTTCTTCCAACTTCCCATTAATGCACCAGTTTCTGGTTGTAAAACGTTTTGGTCGAGAAATTGGTTGTACGTCTCGCCTTTGATCTAATGATCAGTGTTCCAGTAGTGATGATATGAGTGTGTGACGAACTACGAAAGTTTGGAAAATAGTTTAGTGTTGCTTTTTTTAATGAGAATTATTTCGCGTTGATATATCACATAAAATAACTTTCAAATACAGTTGTTCATATGATATTTAACAAAGTATAACGCACACGAGAAAAAAAAATTGATTAATTCGTGATTTGTTTGTTTACAATTCAGCCCCAAAGCTACCCAATAAGCTATTTGTGCTCTTCCCACAACGGGTATCGTATGAGTCCGCAAACACACCGCTGTGCCACTAGGGGGCTACATTCGCGAATATTGTGTACATTTTTATTGGAATACCACGGCTACAAAAACAAACTGAGTTATAGAAAAAAAAATTAAAATAAGTTTCCGATTTGTTTTACTTAAAGACATTATTTATTTAAATCTAAGCCTAAAATTTGGCACTCTTTGTTAACAAAGTAAATTTAAAAACAATAAATTGTAGAGAAAAGTTTAAGAAATTACAATTTAAAAATAATTATTTTATAAATTAACTGAGAAAACGCACATATGTGTTGCCAGTACTGTCGCTTTTAGAGGCGCAGCACAGGACACCGCTGGTTTGGTGTGCACCATTAGTTAACGTGCTCTGAACGCGAATTAACGAGTTTATGAGTCGCCTCCAGTTGTCTCAAAATTTGTTGACCGTGAATGTGCTATAAAAGTGATGGTCAACTTCCAATACTGAGTCATATGAGACTAACCCGAGAGTTGATGATGGGAAGGGGGTTCTGAAACTGACTAGTTACCTTCCCTCGAGTCTGTCTGGTCGAGATTAAAAACATCTACAGTCAAACAGCCTTCATATACCGCTTTACAGCGAAATTCTAAACTAGAAGGAAAAAAAATCTGTGTTCGTGTTTATTTTGGTGACTGGGTTTAAGAAAAACCAAGCGAGCGTATGGCTTCCCGACAAAACATAGTTTGAAACATCTTTAAGCAAAACTTGATTATAACATACCTTAAAGAGCATATTGAACTGTTTTGAATTAATTAATGTTTGCCTAGGAAGTTTAAAAGTTATTCTCTAGTTAATTAGATATATTAAAAGAACAAACAATAAAAATAAACCAAAACAGATCTCATTTGAATGACATGATTTATTCTCACTACTATTTTCTAACAGGTTGTACATTTTTATCCATTTTTATTTCAGAAAAAAAACGAATCAGACATGTTAAGTTGACATGAGGAAGAGATAACTGAAATGAAACAGTTAAGCAGTTCCTTCAGTAGTTATCAATAACTTGTAATTAATGTAATCTATTTACATAAATCACGGAACTCATATTAACCCTTTAAAAATAATGTCGTTAATTCAAAATACCAGTCTAATTAGAAATGTGTAATTTCTTAAAATTAATATCAGAGCAATACACTCAGGATATTGTTAACAAAATGTGTTGTTTGTTTTCGGTAATACAAATTCAAAGGTTTCACAAAAATGATGTTTAAAGCATGCCAATAATTTAATTCACGTAAATAATAAATACGTCTTTAATATACTATTAAAACGAGAAATCCACTTGAAATAAAAATGTATCTCAGAACGGCTGGTATGGGTATTAACATTTTTTATTGACAAACATTTGTTTGTTTTGGAATTTCGCACAAAGCTACTTGAGGGCTATCTCTGCTAGCCGTCCCTAATTTAGCAGTGTAAGACTAGAGGGAAAGCAGCTATTCATCACCACCCACCGCCAACTCTTGGGCTACTCTTTTACCAACAAATAGTGGAATTGACCGTCACATTGTAACGCCCTCACGGCGGATTACGAGTCGCACGGCTTACGCGCTTGGCCATGCCAGGCGTAAGCAGGGAACAAAATTTTAACCTTCTTAGGTCATCTTCAGGTTAACAAAAAGACTTTGAAGATGACCTACAAAGGCCGAAACATTGTTCTATATTTGTCAATAAAAGTGTTAATACCCATGCCAACAGATCTGAGATACATTATTAAAAACCCAATCTTTGTCGATTTTTAAAAAAATATTATTATGAAATTTAACTACAAAACAGGGTTGGTGTTTATTGCAATTCAATGCAACTGTAGGCTTCTGTAATATGTTACTTTAGTTCAAGAAAGGTTTATCTTTTGATTCCAAGATAACTTCAGAAGTCTTTTTACGAATGCTAGATTAACTCAGCTTTAGCAACTAGATATTCGTCATTTCAGATTCAGTAAAGTATAGGATGAGAACTGTAGGAAATTCGATGACAGCTAGTAATAGAATCCATCATATTTTCTTTTACGTTCTTGAGGTTAGAATCCACTTTCTCCCCCAATGTAATGATCCATATCTACATTAGGAATTTTCCTGTCGTCTTGTAAGTGTCACCGCCAGATATCAGAGTTGCCTGGCAGAGCTTACGGCCAACAAGACATGAAGCTTGAATTACGAGCGAATTTCAAAAACACCCGTATTCCCATATTTTTTCGCTGTGTTTTTTACGTCAGAGGAATGTGACTCAGAAATGTTAATAAACATTATTCAAAATGGGGTTTCACTCTCGTGTAACTGTCAGTTTTTATGAGATAAAACAATTTTTTTGTTGTAGTGTTTTTGAAGTAAAACTGAAGAACAACGTGCGCTAATAACGTGATTGTAAACACGTGCATTTAATGTTTTAAAAATAAGATTATAAGTACCAATACGTTCTGTATGATAAAGGTAGAATATTTCAAACAAAAAGCATCATACATTATAATTAAGTTTGACATTTACAAAATCGTCACAATCAATAACATGATATTTATACCACATATTGATACAATTATTTACGGATTCAGTCGGATGATAAAGAGAGAAAAGCACACTTCACCTACAGTTCCATGATGATGAAATGCCTGATATATTACAGTACCAGCCATTACTAGCACAGTTGAAGTACATCTGTAGATACTATCCAGTTAAATTACAAATAAAATAGCAAATATTACTAATTATGTTGTTTGAGAAAGAAAAAAGTTAAGTATTATATTAAAGGTACAACACTCCCCGTACATATATATATTTTTTATTTCCACATACAGACACATATTTATTTATCTGTTACAGACTTTGAGCACCTAAAATACAAATGTTTAATTAATGCCTTATATTTGGCTAGTTAAGCCGCATTAAATTGAAAGCGTGGGCTATATATATCATTTACTATAACTAGAGCCATGTCCATTTTATATACGTACATTCAGGGGTGATTTGATCTGAACGAAATTGTGCGAAATGCATTACGACACGTTGCTTGATATAATTAGTTGTATAAAACTTTCCTTTTTTAACTTTGTCCCATTTTGTTTAAAATTATTAATTCAATGTGCATTAAATCATTATTATGTTTCTTTCATTCAACTAGTATGTTCAGGAGAACAGTCGCCATCTGTAGGGGAAATCTGAAGGTAAGAAAACGAAAAGTTGTGTTATGTAATGCAGATAATACCCAAGCGGTTGTTGTTATTCACTGTATGTCATAAATTTTATCCTACAGTGTAAGGAAAAGCACCACAACTAAAGATGAATGGCGCGTGAACGAAAGTTTAGGCTAAGTAGAAATAATGGATTTGGTTTACTTTGAATTTCGCACAAAGCTGCACGAGGCCTGTTAACGCTAGCCATCCCAATTTTGCAGTGTAAGACAAGAGAGAAGGCAACTAGTCGTCGTCATCCACAGCCAACTCTCGAGCTACTCTTTTACCAACGAATTGTGGAATTGACCGTCACGTTATAATGCCACATGGCTAAAATGGTGAGCATGTTTGATGTGACGGGGATTCGAACCCACGACCCTCATATTACGAGTCGAGTGCCTCATCCAACTGCTCATACCAGGCCATATATAAATGGAACGTCTCAGTATAGAAGCCGAAACATCGTTTCGTTTCGTTTCAAAAGACAGTTTCAGTTCATTAAAAACGTCACACCTGCAGAAGTTAAATGAATTTTAATATATAAAATAATCGGTGTTGGTACCCAAAGAAAGTAAAACCTTTTATCTATTAAAAAATTCAGTTGAAATTGTTTGGGTAAATCTTTGTTAATTTTTACTTGTGTTAGAAGTGATGCTCATGTACATATCATCTCTTCAACTGGTAATATTAACGTCTGATCAGAGAAAGGTAGCTATCTACTTGGGACGGAACTAAACTCCGACTCAGTAGTGTATATAGTAGATATAAACTCCAATTGGGTAGTGAATATAGATAATTAGATATATTTTCTTACTGAATAAAATTAAGTTTCACTGCTTCATCAATTGACTGCATTCGCTTGTAACGATTTTTTTCAACTACATTAACCACACACTACACACGTCTCTACCCCGGCATGGGCAAGTGTGTTAAGGCATGCGACTCGTAATCTGAAAGGCGCAAGGTCTAATCCTCGTTGCGCCAATCATGCTCGCCCTTCCAGCCGTGGGGGCGTTATAATGTGACGGTCAATTCCGATATTCGTTGGTACAAGAGTTGGCTACATGCGTTTTTATTTATTTTTTCTGATTTTACATCTGAAGACACTATTAGGGAACGTTGAGAAAATATTCATTGGTAAGAAACTTTATTTTCTACCTAAAGAAATATGCAAACTGTCTTTTGTTGGCGAGTATATAACAAAAGAAATTAACGTGAAAGCTTACAAGATCTTTTATTCATGATGACGAGAAATCCGCTTGAGGTAAAAATGTAATTTAAAAACAGATGATATGGATATTAAAACTTTAATTAAAATGCAATAGAGCATAACGTTTCAACCTTCTTAGATCATCTTCAGGTTAACAAAAAAGAGTTTGCAATTGACCGCTCTTAGGCACGTGTCTTAGGTGAGATAGCGTGTACGGGTACGAGATTGTAGAGAGCGTTGCAATCAGATTTGTTTGTTTGTTTATTTTTTAATTTCGCGCAAAGCTGCTCGAGGGCTATCTGCGCTAGCCGTCCTTAATTTAGCAGTGTAAGACCAGAACGAAGGCATCTCATCATCACCACTCACCGCCAATTCTTGGGCTACTCTTTTACCAACGACTAGTGTGATTGACCGTCACATTATAACTCTCCCAGGGCTGATCATAATAAGTTTATACATTTCAGCAACTTTTAAAAATAAAGTCAAATTTTTAGGCCAATTTTTAAAGCTAGAAAATAAATTAGACCCTATGATCATTTAAAATACCTAATAGGAAAACAAGTAACGAAATATTTATCGAGTTTATTGATATATGAAAGAAAACAATAACTTACTTTTAACAGTAGCTTATTTTATTAACCACGTGCACAAAGTCATAAATTAATCGACTAAAATATTTTATTACTAATTAGAATTAACTAATGAAAAATATTATGTAATACGTATTGTAACTCATGCGTTTGTCAGATTTTGTGTTTTCTGGAGAAAAAAAAAACACTACGAAAAATTATTCACAAATTGAAATCGAAGCTATTAGAAGTGGAGCATGTTAATAAATAAGAAAACCATTTGATGATAAAAAATATTCGGTCACTTGTTATTTAACACTCAATTTTTCATCAAAAATAATTAATTTGTTTGAAAATATATATATTAATATTCGACAACTATCCAATAGATGGCGCTATAAAAAGGTGCGAGAAGGGGCTGTCCGGGTGTTAGCCGGGAGTGGGGTGCTATCGGGAGAGCTCAAATACCATACAAGTCTTCAAATCAGATGCAAAATTCGTCAAAGAGAAAAAAATCTAAATGTTCAAACTATTAGCTTGTCCAGAAATACGTGTCGTTTTTGAATTGCGAAGTTTGGAAAAGTAGAAACCAGCGTTGTAAAACATGATTTAATTAAAGTAAGCGCCAATTGCTTCAACACACTTTTTTTGCCCCTAATGTACAAATCAGAGAGTTTGTGGTCAGTGGACTTCCTGAAATCCTCTTCTGAAACTGCCTGGATTTGAAAGCTTTTATTGTTTAAAACGCTTTCAAGATGCTTCAAAAAATAAAAATCTGTAGGAGACAGGTTTGGGTAATAAGGTGAATGAAGCAAAACCTCGATTCCCAATTTTTTCAACTTTTGGAGCGTCATCCTTGACAAGTCTCATGACGCCGATTTTTCTTGATCTTCATGCGGAATCCACTTGTCCAACTTTTTTGTTTTTCCAATCGCACTCAGATGGTTGGCAATGCTTGAATTGCTTGTGGCTAACTTTTCTACAAGCTCACGTACTGTTATGCAAGAATCTGTCTCAACTGCTTCCCTTAATGTGTTTTCATCTAAGGATGGCTTCTTTACATGACCTTTGTGGTCTTCAAGACTTTTATATCCATGTCGAAACTTTTGGAACCAAGGCTGAACTGTATATTCAGTAACAGATCCACAGTCGAATACCTGATTGATATTCCGCACAGTTTCGGTAGGTTTTCATCTCAAGTTCAAAGTTGTGAAGAAAAATCAGAAGAAATTTCTTTTTGTCCATGCTGCCTTGGGGTTATGAAATTTACTCTGAGTAGAGTTGAAACAGCAGACAATTAAGACACTTTGTAAGCGACAGACGTTGGATTAAACCAACTCAATATTCAGCTTCTAAATGTCATCATGAAAATATTTTCGTAGTTATTGAATAATTCTTCAATTATAATAGCTAGCGTTATACCACATTATACTGAATTAGTGTTAATGCAATGGCATTGATAATTAATTGCCCCTGCTTGTCCGGGTTGATAATCTGATAACCATTGTGGTGCACATTCATGCTTTATGCCCTTTAAATTGATCTAGTGGATTTGAACAAAGAAAAACGAAGAAGGCAAGAGAACATGTAGCTCAGACAATGTCTGGATCAAGAGAACAAGTGGCTAAGGCAATGTCTGGATCAAGAGAGCAGGTAGCTCAGGCAATGTCTGGATCAAGAGAACAAAAGGAAACAGGTGGCCCAGGCAATGTCTGGATCAAAAAAACAGGTGGCTTGGGCAAGGCCTGGATCAAGAGAACAGGTGGCCCAGGCAATGTCTGGATCAAAAAACAGGTGGCTTGGGCAAGGTCTGGATCAAGAGAACAGGTAGCTCAGGCAATGCCTGGATTAAGTTTGAAGTATGTGACGTCTTCAACATCGAGTACAAAAAGATAAAGTCCTAAAAATATTCAACCTGGTGAATCTCAAGAGCAAATAGAAAAAGAATATTCACCAGATGATAGAGAAAAAGAATTCGAGGATGGTAATTCGTCTTCTATAAGCAATGAAACGAATGAAGATGCCAGTAAATGTCTACACCAACGGGAAAAATAATCTAATGAAGAAGAGGAGATTGATAGATTTTTTAATTAAGACAAGTAGAGAAATCCAAAGGGAAGAGTCGACAGCTAATCACTGCATAGTTTTATAAGGCTCTGCCGAATGGCGAGAAAGCTAAGAGAAAATGAATTGTTTGTTTTGTTTTTGTTGCAGAATGTTTGTGCTTGACGACAAAGAAAATGAAACATCCAGTTTTGTCACTTGGTTTCAAGCATGGTGAACACTAAACTCAAAGGTGTCTAACCATAAGGCTTCTTGAGTGGTATCTCTTACGTCTTCAGAAATGAAAGATTTCAGAAGCAGGGTTGAATCTTCAAAAAACATTGATAAAGTTCATCAAGCAGCAACAGACAGTAAGAGACAGAAATGTAGAAATAGTTTACATCTTCTCTTGGACGTAACGTTGTTTCTGGGTCACCAAAATTTTCACTTTCGTGGCTACAAAGAGTATATGTCATCAGTAAACAAACTTCAAGGAATTTGTAGAGCTGATGTCAAATTATGGTCTTGTTTTGAAAGAATATT
Source organism: Carcinoscorpius rotundicauda (assembly GCA_011833715.1). Lineage (NCBI taxonomy): Eukaryota > Metazoa > Arthropoda > Merostomata > Xiphosura > Limulidae > Carcinoscorpius > Carcinoscorpius rotundicauda. The sequence goes on along the minus strand of CM022399.1, from coordinate 14,582,533 downwards.
ATGTAAAAAGTAAGTATTCTATCCTATTTGGGTGAAGAGTTATTTAGTATTTATCTACAAATATTCAGAATGAACTCATTTGCCTTTTGGGGAAAAAACGTCAAAGAGAAACTACTGAATGATATCAATAAAGCAAAGTCTTCGGGAATTATTTCTGACAGTACTTCTGATGTGCTCACATTGCTCAAACATGTGAAGTGATCAGATACGTCCATATTGGATGGCACAATGTTGAAGTAAAGGAATCATTTTTCTCTATTGCCAGAAATACTGGTGTTAAGCTCACAGAGGATATCCTGAGATACCTGAAAAGAAATGAACTGAGAATAAACCTGTGTCGTGGTAAAAGATATGACATCGATGCAATTATGGCTGGGATTCATGGTGGTGTTCAGTCAAAGATCAGAGAGATTAATCCCGAGTCTTTGTTTGTGCCTTCTGTGAGTCATTCTCTGAATCTTTGTAGAGTGTATTCATTTGGAAGCATTTACTCATGTGTGATTTTTTGGAACCTTAAAGAGAGTTTACTTCTCTCTTTTCCGTCTCATGTCATCGATAGGAAATTTTGATGGAAAATGTAGGCAAGACAGTCAAAAGACTTTTCGGTGTGAGGTCTTGGAAGAAATTGATCTCACAAAAAGTATTTGTAAACATTTGTAATCAGTCTTGAAAAGTGCATTGTGAAGCTCTAAGCTCTAAAACTGTTTCATGAAGATCAGCGCAATGAAATTGTGAAGAGGGCCAGTGTGAGGAAATGGACATTTCTGTGGAGAGAAGAAGGAGGGTGAAGGTCCAAACAAAAATGCCAAGAGAGATGACAAAGGATGCTGGTCTCACATTACTAGAGAATGTAAAAAGGGTTGTGTTTGAATGTATTGTTTGCTTTTATTAAGAAATGGGGATTCGTTCTGAGACAATGAATCAAATTCTGTCAGTCTACACTGTTATTCAAACAATCGATTTGGTTGTTGCACAAAATAGCTTTGAAAGTATATTCCAAATTTGACTCAGATTTGCGATGAATTCTCTAATGACGATACTAGTGTGGTAACAGGACGACTTTGGAGGCATTTGGAAGTTAGCAAATCAGCGTTGAAGAGGCAGAGAAATGGACAGCACTGCAATCTCTGGAGTTTATTATGAATGGATTTTTGTGAATTTCTACCAAGCTTGTCACTGTATTTGAGATTCATTTTGACTATGTGTTAATTCTTCATGTGAAAGATTTTTTTTCAAGTTCAAAATGATAAAAATTTATTTCATTTGACCATAAGTCAGACAAAATCTGGTTTTACTTTCAATTTAACATGAATATGAAAACAAGGTAAATTTTGATCGTTAAACAATTTGCAGAAATTAAGGCTAGAAAGTAGAGAGAGATTGTGAATCCTCACTATTTACTTTTGAAGAATAGACTTAGCGTTGAAACTAGATTTACTGTGTTTCTTAATAAAAATCATTGGTACCTCTTGACTGAACTTTTAATGTCCTGCATTTTACTTATTTTTAATTTGCTTATGACAGCAGTGTGCTATATTGAAATCTACTTGCAAACGTAATATATGTTTCTGTGTATTTAAGTTTTAAAATTATTTATGGGAGTTAGGTGCCAAAGGAATGATCCGTCCCGGATGCCAAATACTTTAGGTACGCTCCTAGATGTAAGTATGTTTTTCACAATGATATTATCATGGCGAATTGTCTCTTCAGTCGATCAATAGCAAATGTATAATGGGTAAAGTATGACTTTTGCGTAAGTACTTAAATGTCAAAATAAATTATTTCACACTATTTTACAATTATTTACAGAAAAAAAAACAGAATTACAAATTGTTCCACAAATTTAAATTTACGATTTGGATACAGGAAACTGGTTAAGGAAAGGAAATCAATAAGCCTAATATGTTTTCCTTTTAAGTCTGTTTTCCTTTTAAGTCTCTAGTAATTTGTTCAGTATGAATTTCTATCATTTTCTTCTTTGTGTGTGTCCCATATGTCACCACTCAGTTGACATGTTCTGGGTGATGGCACACGGGAGATAAGAGATCTTCAATGTGATTTGACGCTCCTTTGATTTGAAATTTGTAGTGGACAAACCAAGATAAAAAACAAATTACAACCTAACGCCATCTAGTTCTAGGCCTACTGATATGACACAGTTTTAATAAAGTATAAATTATATTAGTGTTTTTCAATGAAACGAATAACATTTTTTAATTGTCTGTAATCTAAGTTTGATAGAAGAAATGTGTATTGTGACCACGTGAAATGTAAGACCAACCAGAATAGAGCTTTGGTTATCACAGAAACTTATCTTGTTTTTGTAACTAGCCTTTACAGAAATTAATGTTGTAGCCTTTTGAGACAAATCTATCAAAACTGATTAACATTGGAAAATTAATTATAATTAACAATAAAAACTGAGTTTTATACACACAATTTTGAAATAAATACATCAAAATATATTCAACGTGATAAATATGATTTTTAAATATATATATTTAACAATGTGTGCTATCCTTAGTGCAATTATCTTCAATTAACTTTTAACAAGATATTTTTATTCCAAATAAATTTCAATGATCTAATTTCGTAATAAGTGTAGTGTGGGACATGGTGCTTGAAAAACTAATTTGAAACTAAATGCATGTGAAAGAAAGATGACAAGCAATAATCAAACAAGTCTATCGAAAAAATAAACTGAAGCATAAAATACACCGAATTTATATATTATTTTATCCATAATTGATCTCAAAGTAGATATTTTTGGTAGATTTATGAAAACGTGAAACGAAGAGGGTACTTTGTAACGAGTGTAATTATGCATGTTAAATTTATTGTTGACTTGTAAGTAAATTTAAGAGATGCTTTTCACCTTTAGATAAATATAATTTTAGACAGAATAGGTAAACTAGGAAAAATATCAAAACCCACAACCACTACCAAAACGATTGGCTTAAAGTACGAAATTTCTAAACGAATATCGGTAAAGACAATGAACGTGTAAAGATTGAATCCCAAGCTAAATAAGCAAAATATTTTTATTGTAAAAAGATCAATTCTATTGAATTTATCAAAATACTTGTGATTTCAAACAAACTCTGAATAATTGCGAAAATAAATATATTGAATGTGAAAGAAGCAATTACGACAAAATAATAGTTCAGAGTCTTGTGGCCTTTATCATCGTACATAACCCACACACTGTATTTGTCTGGTCACTTCCTCCTTATTGTCTTTAAGGGTTATGAGGAATAGAACGTCAATACACTTGTTTGGTTGCCACGAATAAGCAAAAATGGGGGCATATCTCGTGTCAGGATTTCTAACCAGGCCATGTATAGTGGAGCTGGGCAAACATTCTTCACAGGCATTGGTAAAGTCCTGAAACAACACACACAAAAAACATCAATTGTCTGTTATCAAACATTGTAGCAAAACTGCAATGACCAATCATATAGTGATTGTAATTTATATCTACTAAATAAAGTGACCTCGTAGTTAAGTGCAGGAGCTAGCGATAAGATGGTGTAATCAAAATAACACGATTTTTATACTATGTGAGAAAATAGAGACATCTAGTTTATCCGGTAAATCAGCCCTACATTTTCATCTAAAAGGAACTAATCTGAGGTGTGCTTTTGTTTTTGGCATAATGAAAAATACACGCTTTGTCTATTGTTTCTGTCCACTAGTTTAGAAACACGGTTACCATCCGAAACCCTGATAACAGTAATTATGTTGACGTAAGCGGTCAAATAGAACCGTAAACATTTTTGTTTCATTGGATGAAGAAATGTCGTTTTTAGTTGTGTTTTTTTTTTTTACATTTAATGTCTCAGTAAGTATGAGGAACTCAATGAAAGGAATTTTATTTTAAATCCCACCCGCAGTCAGACAGACAGACAAATGGATTCAAAACACGAACGGAATGGAGGTTTTACCGGTGCTTAATTGTGATATTGTTGAAAGGAATGGAGGTTTTTCCGGTGCTTAATTGTGATATTGTTGAACGGAATGGAGGTTTTACCGGTGCTTAATTGTGATATTGTTGAACGGAATGAAGGTTTTACCGGTGCTTAATTGTGATATTGTTGAACGGAATGGAGGTTTTACCGGTGCTTAATTGTGATATTGTTGAACGGAATGGAGGTTTTACCGGTGCTTAATTGTGATATTGTTGTATGTCAGTCAGAAATGCGTAAATCAATCACGCTCATTCTAAAAACAATGTTTAATACTGAACTATTCATTTTATGTTTTCCTTTTTCGGTCACAAATGTTCACACAAAATAATAGCTCTGACAACAAGTAGGCCCAGCATGGCCAGGTGGTTAAGGAACTCGTCTCGTAATTCTAGGGTCGCTAGTTTTAAACCCCGTCACAACAAACGTGCTTGACCTTTCAGCCGTAGGGATGTTATAAAATACGGTCATTCCCATCATTCGTTGTTTTAAAAAGTAGCCCAAGAGTTGGCGGTGGGTGATGATGACTAGCTGCCTTCCTTCTTGTCTTACACTGCTAAATTAGGGACGGCTAGCGCAGATAGCTCTCATGTGGCTTTGCGCGAAATTTAAACCTAACAACAAGTAACAAAATGTAGCAAGTTCGTTTCCAGTACAGAAAAGAAACAGTAACAATGTGTAGTAAAATTTAATTTTACAAGGTGGCGCTTACACGTAAACTCCGCGAATCAGATATCTTCTCACTTATTATGTACATTTTTAATTATTTCTATCGATTATTTTTTTTCCAAAACCTTTGATTACGAAAATCACATCAATAGTGCTAACAATATAACCTATTCCCAAATCTTGGGTTTTCTTTTATTGAATAGTGGATACGGTATGGTTTAGAACTAACCATGCATTGCGAAATGTCAATAAAATGCCCCACATTAATGTTCGTGCGTTTTGTGCAAACAAACAACAAAATGAACATTTTTTTTGGTAGTTATACAATACAAGCCAAATGGTGCTAAGTTTATTTTTGTCCCCTTATATAACTTGTAACAAAAAATATTAGATATCTTCATAACAGACGAGAATTTGTGAAGCGTAAAGTATGATGAAGATGTCTCCCTCTGGGACAGCGGTAAGTGTACAGACTTACAACACTATACTCATGGGTTAGGATCCCCACCATGGACACAGCAGACAGTCCGATGTGACATTGCTGTAAGAAACACACATATAGAGACGCGACGAGCGTTAATTCACGAGCAAAATTGTCAATATTTATTTATATGAGAGTTTCGAATGCAAATACTATAAAATTATTCCATATGGTGGAAACCAATGAACCAGTTTTTTTGTGCATGTGGCATTATAATATTGTTCAATAGTAAGTCAAAGCTCAAATAACACGACACAAAATTGTTCACCTCAATGTAATTGATTAATAATATAACGACAGAAGATGTTATTAAAATCGTCTTTAAATCAAACTTTACTACAACGAAGCGCACATATCTGTGCCAACTTACATCACAATCAAAGTAGCGTCTTTTGAATAATGGCATAGTTTCTCTCTTAGACTAAGATGTTTGTTAGTCTGGAAGAGAAAGAAAAATCACTGTTTAATAACTGTTAACGACAATGACCATTTCACTGTATTTACATTCATATATCATTAATTTCTTGGAATTACTATTATATCTAAAAAAATACATAAATTTCGAAATAGTACAGATTCAAAATGTCCATATACGTTACGTCGTTATTGGCTGTTACATTCTCAGTTTAAGTTTAAATGCATACTTTATACCACTGTTGTGTTACATATATAAATTATTTTACGCTCCTTATTCCGTTTGTTTATTTTACTTTTTAACAAAAAAAATTAATTTATTACAATCTCAAAGTGCGTGTTTAACTACAATTAAACATTACTTTTTTCGCATTAGTGGTCAGATGGGTTGGCGTGATCGCTAACGGTGATTTCGTAGTGTTCTCATCTACCATCCATTTAGATATCAGATTCTCAAACTGGAGTTGACTGGTGGAAAGAAATATAGAAAATAATAATAATAATAAAAAATCGGACATTTTACTAGAACTAAATCAGTATTTTCATTTTATCTTTTAATAAGATTCATTATACACTTAATTATCTGGTAGACGCTTGGAATACAAACAGGTTTGCTAGAAATCGGATATACGTGACAGGCAGTCTCGTTAGTCAGCTAAGAGTAATCACACGGGCGATGTGATTACTATTAACTAGTTGACCTTCTTATGATCACAAGTTATAAATTAGCAGTAGTTATGCCAGAATCTTGGGGGTCTCTGGCCGGGTCGTTTGGACCGATCAAGTTAGAAATACCAAACACCAAGTTAAATCTTTTTTTTTACTGTTTCTAGCTACTCTATTTTACCCGTGTTACTTGTTTGTAATGCAAACATTAACTTTTAAAATTTAAGTTGATTTTTTTTCTCACTTTGGGTTACAGTAAACAAGTGGGAAATGTGTTGTTGTTTTGAATTAAGCACAAAGCTACACAATGGGCTATCTGTGCTCTGCCCACCACGGGTATCGAAACCCGGATTTTAGCGTGTAAGTCCGCAGACATACCGCTGAGCCACTGGGGGGCAGGGAAATGTGAGTGGTATTGTTATATTCTTCACCACGTGTACAAGTTATTTTGTAGAACACTAAAGAATTTGTAACGGTAAATCCAATCTCCAGGAGGAACACAGTGTAGCTAATCGAATATGTATTTTTGCGTTTAATAACAAAACAAACAAATATGTTATGCGTTTAATAACAAAACAAACAAATATGTTATGCGTTTAATAACAAAACAAACAAATGTGTTATTCTGTGCAGAAACAAAAGATGGGCGTTTTATTTTTAGCACTTAACTAGAATTCCAACGATCAAACCAGTGACATCCTTATTAAAAAACACAACACAGAATGTGTTAAACAGTTAGATGCAACGTATCAATAATGCGAAAAATATGTGATTATTTTGTTCTCTCTCTCTCCAATGATTTCAAAAGGTACCGCAAAATTTGTTTCTTGAAAACCTAAATAATTTAATTAATTTGAAGAACAAATCCTATTATTCTCACGAATTTACAAATATGCGTGTGTGAATATAAGCATCATTTAACCATTGTTTATTAGATTCATGAAATTCAAACGAATATTGCAGGCTAATTTGTTTATTAACTTATTCAGAAACATAAATCAATCCTTCTTCGGAATGACTGTTTTTGATACATGGTAAAATGGATCATTTTTATCACTACCAGTGTGTATATTAATTGATGTAAAATAGCGTGCGGATAATAGTGGTCTATTTGTTTGTTTGCTCTGTAATACGGTGTTTTATTTATCTCCAAGATATACATTAATATGACAAAAAGTTATAACCTAACTCGAGAAACGTGTGTCACTGCCTAGCCTCAGTATTATTTCAACAAAATATACCTATTTTACATGTAAACAAGCTTCCGTACACCGAGCATAATACAACAGTGTATTTTGCTATAAGGTAAAGTAAGTGCTGTGTAGACATAAATGGCGAAGTAAACTGAAAACCTGTGAACTGATAACATAACAATACTATACTGTAAATAATTCATATTAACTTACAGTTACTATTGAACTTAAAAATGTTAAAAGGACGAGAAAGAAATAACATGTTTATCATAACAGTGTCTCATTGATGACATCTGATGTGAACGATTTACCATAAGGTAGTGTCTTATTGATGACATCTGATGTGAACGATTTACCATAAGGTAGTGTCTTATTGATGACATTTAATGTAAACAGGTTTACCATAAAATAGCGTTTGACTGATAACATCTGATGTGAACAGGTTTACCACAATGTAGTGTCTTATTGATGACATCTGATGTGAACAGGTTCACCATAATGTAGTGTCTTATTGATGACATCTGATGTGAACAGGTTTACCACAATGTAGTGTCTCATTGATGACATCTGAGGTGAACAGGTTTACCATAATGTAGTGTCTTATTGATGACATCTGATGTGAACAGGTTTACCATAATGTAGTGTCTTATTGATGACATCTGATGTGAACAGGTTTACCATAATTTAGTGTCTTATTGATGACATTTAATGTGAAAAGGTTTACCATAAAATAGCGTTTGGCTGATAACATCTGATGTGAACAGGTTTACCACAATGTAGTGTCTTATTGATGACATCTGATGTGAACAGGTTTACCATAATGTAGTGTTTTATTGATGACATCTGATATAAACAGTGATCTCAGGGGAAAGTGGAACCAGAAAGATCGAAACACGTTCCACGTACTTAAAATCTGTGTATCCTAGAAGTTGAACTCATGGAAATAAATTATTTGTTAACTTTTTTTTTACAATGACAGCAACTCTTTTAACATTGTTCTTATTGGAACCAAGATTACACACTAAAACCAAAGAACAAGACATACCGGCGTGACAAATGTTTAAAATGTTCTCCTCACCTTTCCAATTTCGGAGGTTCACCTGCTCCGTATAAGACAGTGACAGCAGATGTGTCAATTCGGAATTTTTTCAGTAAGGCTGTTAAGCTGAAAAATAAATTATAAAACTTCCTCCTCTGACTTTTTATAATTTCAAATATTACTCTACTTAAAGGATGCATAACTTAATATATTACATAACTTAAGAACGAAGCGCATCTACACAGCACAATAGAAAATATATAAACAACGATACTGGTATTGAATTCGAACAGACGTAAGTGATAATATGACTGTTGTCAGTATTGTCTTTGCACGTGGCATTCATATAGCAATTTTGTACTGGTTGATGCTTGAGTTTCTATGCTAAAACTGACCCAACTTCTATAGAAAGTTGGGCATGTTGTATTAAAACGATTTTGAATCGGTAAGTCGGCGAGTCGCATGACAGCCACAACCAATAAAAAGCCAAGGTGGAGAGTCAAGTTTTACCACTACATTTTGACGTTGTTTGATATTTCATAAGTAGTGCCACGTCACCAAGAATTGGTCGCACTTGGGAAAGGTATGCAACAACCACTTTTAATTTCGATCATAAAGATATGATCAGATCGGTATTTAGACTTTCTAAGACCTGTACTTAATGACATTGAAAACCATTTCGTGCAGTAATATTCATAAAAATTAGAATAAATTACAATCCAGGGATATAGGGTTTTCAAGATAGGGTGTCTTGAAACAGACGAAAGTCCACAAGCTTAAAGGTAAATGTCGAAGGGCGTCCACGTACACCAGCAAGCAATATAATTTTTGAAAGACTCTGTCTGAAACCAAACCCTTAAGGGCTCACCTATTGGAGGTTCCAATGATACCGTTTCTTCAACTGTTCTTTACTCTAAGTCTCCAGATGATGCATCTAATGCTTTCTGACGGTTGGGTACTGGGAAACAGTCATCCCCTGACACAGATATAATATGAAACCCAAGAAGTAAAAGTGGTGTGCTTTGAGCATGACAGCCATACAGCAAAGTATTTTACAGAGCTACTGCCGAGATGCACGGTTATCAGATAGATCATGACCGAATCTAGCGGCATGAACTATAACTGTAAACCAAAAAAGATTTTACCGTACTCAATTCCCTGTAATGACGATTTGTGTAACAAATAATTTGACACATTAATAGCTTTCGCGTATTCAACGAATATCTTAAGGTTCTAATGACTACTTATTTAAAATAATACAACAACGAAACACCCTAAAAATAATTAACAAATAATCTACTAAAAAACATATAACGACATTCCCTAATAACTGAAAACAATTTTACAACATAATCTGATATAAAAACATATGAACTTATATTTATATTACAAGTATAATAATGACGATCTTGCATTTGTGGGCAATTGTTAGAACAAAGCAAACCTCTTTTGATATTTTGCTGTATATATCAACTCTTTCTGACGAATACCTTAACTGAGCTCGGTCTAATTCATTCTCCCGGTGGACAACTGAAAACACTCGCAGATCACAAGAGCGCCACTGAGATTTTATTGTTAGCAGATAGGGAACGAGCATCGTTAAGCCTATAAAGAGAAAAATGTATACGTAATGACAGTGATATTGTATTTCAAAAACATATGTGTACTTGTGTGAATATGTTTTCTTATGGTAAAATCATATCGCGCTATCTACCATGTCCCCAGTGAGGAATCGAACTCCTGATTTTAGCAATGTATATCCGTAGACTTTCCACTCTCCCAAAGGAGGACGTTCAAAAACATAAGGCCAGAGACAATGAAGACAAAGTGTCCTCCAAGACCCAATGATACTTCTGCGGACTTGCAACATTAGAAACCTGTGGTGGGCAGATCTCAGAAAGCCCATTGTGTTGTTTCGTGCTTAACTTCAAACAAAAATCTGAATTATTTCTGAGTTAATTAACACAATAATTTCGTCCTTTTCATTTGTGGCTGAAACATTGATTCATCAGCCCTCCCAGTGACAGAGCAGAATGTCTGAGAACTTACAATGCTAGAAACCAGGTTTCAATACCCATTGTACTCAGAGCACAGATACTTCATTGTGTAACTGTGTGCTCAATTATTAGCAAAAAGAATTAGGTAAATTAAAGGTAAACCAATTCCTCCGAGCATAGAATCAAAGACTGTACTATTTGGTACAAACTTCATATTTAAACAACATAAAAACTGGAAAATCAAAGTAATTACCTCCGTCATCATATAACCACCAGATGTCGATAGTGCCTTTCTTCTGTTTCTGCTGAAACTGGTTTACACATTTCAGAACGTCTGATGGTATTTCTTGAACGTGGTGCCGTGAAGCCTCGTTACTGTCAAGTCGACGAAACTTGCCCAAAGATGGAAGCCTCACATCGTCCGAAGGAATATGGAATACCCCATTTACTGGCTCGTCATCATCTACCCGACCTGTAGCGGGGAAATCATATTAAAAACATATCTCAACAAAAGTATATACCACTTGTGACGCAAATTTAAAATAATCACTGTGTATTTTCACTGGTGTTTGACTTAGCATTAAACACTACTATCCAGTAGAGAATAACACCGTATTAACTTCAGTGGGGATGCACTGCATTCCTATTGAATTGTGTATACGTAATGATAAATAAGCTCACGTTACCTAAGTGATTACTCTTTACATTCTTAATTCTAATGCTTTGTTTTCCATAATCTCAATTATGATTAAACTGAGAAAAGAAAAAAACAACGTGCGCAAATTATTTGTCATTAATTTTAAAAAGTACTAAATTCTAGTTACTGCTTTATAGAACAGATGTTTAGGTTGCAATTCTTGTGTTTTGTAAGAAACACGTGTAACAAAAAAGATTTACAAAATTATACCAGTAAATGAATTTTACCATACCGCTTCCTTCTACCACTGATTCAGGGGGCTCTCCTGGGGAAGGTAAGTTGGTTGAATTGGTGTTTTCGTTATAAGGAATACCCAACTCTGTCTCGAAGTAAAACGTGTAATCTAACCCATCCCGGAGGCGAAGAATTCCTAGAGCCATGTGCATGTCAAACACTTGTCTGTTTTATAAACAGGTAGAAAAAAAATCGCTATATAAAAAGTGTAAAACTATAAGCCATACTATGTGCATATTGTTAATAAATTCGACATATATATAAATCATCAAAAACAGTAGAAACAGAAATATCAAGAATGGGACCCAAACTTAGAATTATCATTTACAATAAATTTCAGACACATAATGTGTTTATCAAAAAACGTCTAAACACAATAAAACCATTGTTTGTTTGTTTTCGAATTTCGCGCAAAGCCAAACGAGGGCTATATGCGCTAACCATCTCTAATTTTACATTGTAAGACCAGAGAGAAGGCAGCTAATCATAACCACCAACTCTTGGGCTACTCTTTTACCACCGAATAGTGGGAATGACCGTACCATTATAACGCCCTCACGATTGAAAGGACGAGAATGTTTTGTGCAGCAGGGATTTCAACCAGTGACCTGTAGATTGCGAACCGAGCACCCTAACCACGTGGTCATGCCGAACCATGCCGATTACGAGTCGGTCATACCTCCAATGGAAGAATGGTAAGCATAAGTCATGACAACAAATATGGTCTGAATTATTTCACGTGCAATTTTAAGCATCTCGAAACTTGTCTGGTGTTCATAAATTATTGGGTTTTATTTGTTTATACTTTGCCGACTATGGTAACTAATACTCGGCCCTTCCACAATCATTGTACCGGGTATTTATGACTCATAACAAAATGAATTTCAATTATGCGTCGTAATTTACTCTATAAAATCAAACTAGATGTAGCAGTCTGAATAGTTAATTTAACATTCACTATAAATCTATAATATGTATGACATATTCTGTATGTTTGTGCAAGGTGTAGGTGTGGTTTATGCGAGCAGATGCCAACCAGAAGAAAGTGCGTTTCTTGTCGCTCATACGACAGGATGTCAAACCGATTAAAAGATGATGAATGCAATACCCAGACTCGAGGCTTTAATGGAAGTTGCCTGAATATCGATGTCTTGGAAGCATCACACTATGAATTTGTTGACCAGTAACCATGTTATCATAAAACAAACATAATGTAAAAATATCAAGACAAAAAATAGTCTCACAAAGTATGTAATCCGAAAAAAGGTACCGATAAATGTACATAAAACACTAGCACTGAAAGGAACAAAAAGGTCGGCGCGCAACGAAGCGTGTTTGGCAACTATTACGTCATAGTTGTAAAACGTCACGGAAACAGCCGAACGATCGAGAGGAGCTTGAGTTCGAAGACCCGCATATTTTGTTTCATTTTTTAATCAAAAACTAAAGTATTTAAAAATATGGCAACCACACAGGGATTATACCTAACCAAAGTACAGTTTCTAAGGCTATTATTAAATTTGTTGAAAATTCACCTTTAACCACTAGGCAATGCCGGGCCATTATGATAGGTAACCCAAGGTTTGGAAAAGTAAATTATAATCTTTTATCAACAATGTAACGCTGTATTCTACCCTCTATTGTAACCTTTCTCAAAAGGGGAGTCTAGATCCAAGAGGAAATTGCAAGGCTGTTGTAGAGGGGTCGTATGTTCATAAAAATATTGCAATAACGGATATTTTAGATTATGTAGTTTTAAAATTTGCTGTCGTTTTGCGTGTATTTGTGAGGAGAGAGTCTGGAGTATTTTTTAAGGAGTCCCAACAAAAATGTTTGAGAACCTTTTCTGCGTATGAATAACATCGTTAATACCGATACACCGTTCCAATGTAATTTCGTCTGGATAAATCAGAGAAAGGTTTAAATTTAGGTTATTAATTCATATCAAATAATTATGTGTATTATCTTTTATTTTTTATTAAACTTGTATTTAGAAATAACTATATGTTTGTCTTAAAATTATATTTATTAAATCATTAAAAGCTCAAAATCAATATTGTAAGTCTATTTTAGTATGGGAAATAAACCACATATAAGATATTTGTTATCAAGCACAAAGCTACACCAAGGGATACAGGTGCTCTGCTAACCACAGACAGCTGTGTTGGTGTTTGTGTATGTGTTTTTGTTATAGCAAAGCCACATCGGGCTATCTGCTGAGCCCACCGAGGGAAATCGATCCCCTGATTCTAGTGTTGAAAATCCGTAGACATATCGCTGTACTAATTGGGGGCGAACTCTTATTACAAAATAAAAATGATTAATTCAACAGGATTGGTTTGAATTTCGCACGAAGCTGCACGAGGGCTATTTAATATAAATGCTCCTAACTTATCCAACTCACGGTTTAATAATAAATAGTTGAAATTATGTTCACATTATAACAAACACACATTGCTAAAAGAGTGAGCATATGCAGTGAGAGAGATTCGAACCTACGACTCTCAGAATGCAAATCGAGCGCCTTAATTACCAAGATATGACAGGATTTAAGAAGATTAAAACTAGTTAAACATTCCAAGACTGGTAGATAGATTTTATAATGTGAATAATTTTCTAAGTATACTTGTTGTTTTGAATTAAGCACAAAGCTACACATTGGGCTATCTGCGCTCTGCCCACCACGGGTATTGAAACCCGGATTTTAGCGTGTAAGTCCGCAGACATACCGCTGAGCCACTGGGGGGCTCTAAGTATACTCTTATTTTATTGAACAAACCATCTACGTATGAATGTGGCCTAAAAGGAATAGTGGGCTATAGACACGTATATGTATAGCAAAACTGACAATTAATCAAATTTTGCTTCATTGGAAATAAAACATTCAAATGTCACTTTAATGCCCATGAAAATAATAACTAAACTATATGTACTTTCGCAGGATCCCCGAAAGTATTTTGTTTCGGAGTAAATAAAACCCGAACTAAGAGGATTTTTTTTTCTTCTTTTTCAAGTTCATATGTCATGCTGTGTTGTAGCTTACGTGTTACATAATTATTCTCGTGATTCGCGGTATGCGCACGTTTTACCGATGTCGCGTACAAATAAACATTAAGAATTTCTTATATAACGTCATTTTGGTGTCTACTGAGTGACTAACAGACATCTTACTATAACTCCAGGTGGCCTTCATTCCCCTTTCGAAGAAATTAAGCATCACTCATATCAAGTGGTCGTTAAAACAAAAACAAACTATATAACACTAAGATATAAGTTACAAGACGAATATTATGAAATATATCACAGTTCACATGTTTTTGTTGAAACAAATAATACCACAGTGTTAAACAAACACCGTATATGATAGTTTATCTCAGTCTGCTTGCTTCACAAACTGCAAAGAAAGAGAGAAGACGTAGAAATCTGGCTATTCAAACCTGCAATGTCCTACATCTCTATTCTCATAAAGTATTTGCAACTAGCTGTGGTAAGGTGATAATGAAATAATAACTATAGAAAACGACATTAAAACATGACCACTTAAGATAATAATTAAAAAAAAAAACTTATATTTTAGGGTTAGCATTCCAGACCCCATAATAATCTACACAAATGTTAGTTAAACAATAAACAAAAGACGAACCACAAAAGAACATTTTAATGGACGATTAGTGTATACGAAACGTGATGAAGATTTAGAAAAAAACAACAGATTTGCTAACTATATGTTTTAACTGACATCTAACTCATTGTTATGTATTATTACTGTTCATGGAAGAATAAGACGAGAAAAAAACACATCGTAATTCTCACTGAATGACGTTGAAATATTCCTGAAGGTCTTCGTCTGAGCATGTAATCCACGATGTTTTATAACCCATCAACAGGATGTTAGGATGTAGCTTTCCAATCCCAACGAGCTGTATGTGTAATAAATGTCAAAGAATAATAATGACATTATCAGGTTAGTTTAGTCTTAACAATAAATTGACACTAAATCCTTTCGAAACATATAAGTTAAGTGTGTTTATATACAATACGTTCGATACACGTGTGACATTTTGCACAAACTGTTAACAATAGCTTGTGAAAGCTCATGCGTATTACAATAATTTGTAATATTATATAAAAATACAACTGCCCTACCCTCAAGTTAGGACAATAAAAGAAAAGCAAAGGGGACCAAACGCTATACTGCATGCGTTAAAATCCTTAAAATCTATTAACGTGATTCTAACATGTTTGTCATTAAAATGTATTAACACAGCTCTAACATGCTTATCATTATAATGTATTAACACAGCTCTAACATGATTATCATTAAAATGTATTAACACAGCTCTAACATGTTTATCATTAAAAGGTATTAACACAGCTCTCAGATGTTTATCATTAAAATGTATTAACACAGCTCTCAGATGTTTATCATTAAAATGTATTAACACAGCTCTAAGATGTTTATCATTAAAATCTATTAACACAGCTCTAAGATGTTTATCATTAAAATCTATTAACACAGCTCTAAGATGTTTATCATTAAAATCTATTAACACAGCTCTAAGATGTTTATCATTAAAATCTATTAACACAGCTCTAAGATGTTTATCATTAAAATCTATTAACACAGCTCTCAGATGTTTATCATTAAAATGTATTAACACAGCTCTGACATGTTTATCATTAAAATGTATTAACACAGCTCTCAGATGTTTATCATTAAAATGTATTAACACAGCTCTGACATGTTTATCATTAAAATCTATTAACACAGCTCTAAGATGTTTATCATTAAAATCTATTAACACAGCTCTAAGATGTTTATCATTAAAATGTATTAACACAGCTCTCAAATGTTTATCATTAAAATGTATTAACACAGCTCTGACATGTTTATCATTAAAATCTATTAACACAGCTCTCAGATGTTTATCATTAAAATGTATTAACAGAGCTCTGACATGTTTATCATTAAAATCTATTAACAGAGCTCTGACATGTTTATCATTAAAATGTATTAACACAGCTCTCAGATGTTTATCATTAAAATGTATTAACACATTTCTAACATATTTCTGTAGCTTTTAAAATTCTTGTTAGTTGTATATAGAGCAAACAAATGAAGGTAAATTGATATAACAGATGCTGCATATCACATAGTATTAATACAGGTTTCGTATCAACATAAAAAAAATATATGAAATTGTTTAGAAGTACGAAAAAGTAAAATTCATGCAATAAATATAAACAAAAAATCATAAATAAATCTTTTGTGGAATTTTTTACCTTTTAAAAAATATTTAAAATTTAGATGTCGTCGTGTGTTTTTATGTAAAAAACAAACATGTTCATGTTATTTTCATAGTTTTGATGACAGAAAACTACAAATATCGAAACTCAGATCTGTTATAAAACTGTAGTTATTGTAGTGCAACATTTTATCACATTTTGTTGTTTTATATTAATTCATAGTTACGTACTGCTCGGGATGCTTCAAAACAACTCTTACATAATATATAAAAAGTTGTACGAGTTAAAAACGAATTTATAATATTTACTGCCATTTATAACCACGTAGACATAACTACTCCACATCAAGTAGAGCATTTTAAAATAGTTTGTAAGAAATTTTTACTATACTCAAACGATTGACTGATTTTCAATTTTACCTGAAGAAGGCCATTAGTTCCTTCTGTTAGGGATTTTGCCTCTATTAAGTTATAAAATGCCTTTACTTTCCTCTTTTGAAGCCATGTAGTATTCTGTTTAATCATAGCTGTTCTTAACATCCGGGGAAGTGGTCCCTGAGAATTTTAAGGTCAAATAAATTTATTAGTATATACACACAGTACAGCTTAAAAAAATATAGTTTTTCTATTTGGGACAAATACATAATGAAATTAGGTTTTACGAAATAAGTGTCTTTTAGGGGAAAAGAATGCAATATATGAAAGAACCAAAAAAAGTAATTTGTTTTCGCTATTCGGAATCGAGCAGACAGCTACCAATTTTGTTTTATGTGGAATGTCCACTACGAGCTTCGAAACCCCCGTTTCTAGCTTTGTAAGTGCGCAGACATTTCACTGTTCTACTGAGTGTTTTAAGGATCTCCATTAATAAATCTAAAATATTTCAAATTGAAAGTAACTACAAAATTGTATTCTGTATATACTGCATAGTAAAATATATCACGGTATTTTTAATTATATCATTTATATTATAATATCGACCAACCAGGAACGTCCACTGACTGACTGTATATATATATACTTTTTTACAATTAACTGGTTATGTGGGAAGAGCATGTTTTTCATTAAAAAATATAATTAGATGAGCGTGCATAAAACGCGTAATATTATATTGCAAAACCACATACTTCATAAATTATGATTATATTACAACTTTTGGTTGACATTCAGGAAAACTAAGACTTTATGGGATCTTAATAATTTATAAAAGTGAGCAAACAAAAAATACACCGTCTTTATGATTAACGCACCTGGACTGTACTTTAGACATTGATAAATGTTTCTTGAAAAGCCACCTTTAATTTCAATAATGTAAATGAAATTTACAAAGTAAACAGTCAAAGCCTTCTGCAGTCTATAAAGTATTTGGTAAAATGAAGAAAACTTGTGTGTTTAATGTTCTTTGTTCACATATTTTGTCTTGTAATAGCACACCTATTGATAAACACAGATTTTTAATCCAGAGATTTATTTTACACTGTTGTGTAAATGCAAAAAAACAACAACCCAGTGATATCTTATTATTGTGACCCGTCAGATCTTGGGCTTACGTACATTTATGTTTTAAATGAATAATCGATTTTTTAAGGTTTTGTTTCTTTTTATAATTATAAAACACTACGACGTAAATTCCCTGAGAACTCCTTCCTGCTGGCGGTAACGCTGAAGGGAATTTATTTGTTGGTTGTTCAGCATTAAGTTACACAATAGGCTATCTGTGCTTCCTTTCCCCACCAGAGGTATCGAAACTCACTTTCAGCATTATAAGCCTATAAACGTATCGCTGTGATACTGGGAAGGGCGTGTTATATAAATGCTACTTTGGTAAAATATCTTACACAGTAATAACTAACAGTAAACAGTAATCGATAGGTTGGTCAAACGTTGCCTGCAAGGTAGTTCTCCCAATCAAGTCACACATAAACAATTAATTGCTTGTAAATCATGTAACAAGACTGATTTTTGAAAAACGTGTTTCAATTATATTGTGAAATAAATAAATCAATTTTAAAGGGATTTCCTGGCCACGTAAGTGGAAGAATACAAACAAAACAGATGCATAACAATTAAAGAGTAATTATCGATCAGTACGCCTCCAATTCAATAACACGAATTAATTGTTCTACCTGAATCACATGACCACAGACCATTAAGCCAGTCTTTTTTGTAATGCTATATGCAAAATCAACCAGAGGAGGTCGGCTACTTGGGTTACCAGTAAGAACAAGAATAGCAGGTCTGAAAGAAAAACATTAGATAAGTAACGTAATCTTAAGCAGATATTCTGTTTGTTTGCTCCATTAACCCCTCAAAACAAGATAATGATTTTTTTTTGTTTTTACTGATAACATACAAAGCAGGGCATCGAACTCCACAGAATCACAGAAAATAAAAATATACTGATTAAAATTCATTTTCATACACATCTATGAGTTCTTATCAACTGTTTTCAATACTTATATTCATTTTATTCTGGTGAATATCTGGTTCAGAGGAACTGCATGATTTAGTTGTTACCTATAATTCTTCACGTGATCTTCAGTGAGATTCAGCTTCAAAGTGGCTTCAAGAGCAGATTTGTAGCGAGCTGCTTCTGTAGATGTCCCCCAATTAACATCTATTTAAAATGAATATTAAATGGTATTACCAGGATATATATAAAGATGTTAGTATCTGACTAAATACTTCACATAACTTTGTTGAGATACCACAAAAACAAATTGTTTTATCATATATTTTTGAGCGAATGTTACTACATACGTGTCAGCTTCTTTGCTTTGTTTGTTTCTTGAATTTCGCGCAAAGCTACTCGATGGCTATCTGTGCTAGCCGTCCCAAATTTTGCAGTATAAGACTAGAGGGAAGACAGCTTGTCATCACCACTCACCGCCAACTCTTGGGCTACTCTTTTACCAACGAATAGTGAGATTGACCGTTATATTATAACGCCCCCACGGCTAAAAGGGCGAGCATGTTTGGTGCGATGTGGATTCAAACCCGCGCCCCTCATATTACGAAGCGCGTGCCTTAACGCGCTTAGACATGCCGGACCAGCAGCAGTGTTGTAAGACAAAGTCTGTCCAAAAATTGTGGAGCACATTTTGAAAAGTATTAGCTATAAACGTATACAATCGCCTACTTTTTCTCAAGTTTCTTACCAACTTTAACATAGTCTCTGTAGATATAACACTGTACTTTATAGGCAGCTTTGCCATTTTCCAAACATTCTGATGAGCTTGGATTCTCTGTTTTCCGGGAGATGTTCGCGTAAAGGTACTCTAGAGCTATCTGTGCTAGCCGTCTCTCACTTGCAAATAATATAAAGTTATTCAAGATGACGAAAAACCCACTTCAAATAAAAATGTAATCTCAAGAGGCTGATATGGGTATTAAAACTTTACATACAATAAAATACAAAAACAACGTTTCGATCTTCCGAGGTCATTTTCTTATATTTAACAAAGAGATTTCGTTAAAGACGGTATCAGCCGTCTTGAGAATACATTAACAGATAGTCAATCAACATCAACTCTTGACAGATTAAGTGTTTCCTAATTTATTCATCTAAACATGGGTCCGGCCAGGTAGTTAGGGTCAACTCGCAATCTGAGGGTCGAAGGTTCGAGCTCCCTTCGCACCAAACATGCTCGCCCTCCCATTCGTGAGAGCCTTATATTATGACGGTCAATCTCACTATTCGTTGGTAAAAGAGTAGCCCAAGAGTTGGCGGTGGGTGGTGATGGCTAGCTAGCTATCTTCATTCTAGTCTTACACTGCTAAATTAAAGACGGCTTGCACAGGTAGCCCTCGTATAGGTTTGCGTGAAAGGGACGGCTAGCGCAGGTAGCCCTCGTTAGCTTTGCGTGAAATTAAAAAAAAACAACAACAATTTGTTTGTTTGTTTTTGAAATTCGCACAAAGCTACTCGAGGGCTAACTGTGCTAGCCGTCCCTGATTTTGCAGTGTAAGACTAGAGGGAAGGCAGCTAGTCATCACCACTCACCGCCAACTTTTGGGCTACTCTTTCATCAACGAAAAGTTGGACTGACCGTCACTTTATAACGCCCCCACGGCTGGGAGGGCGAGCATGTTTAGCGCGACTCGGATGAGAACCCGCGACCCTCAGATTACGAGCGCATGCCTTAACGCGCTCGGCCATGCTAGGCCAACAAACAAACAAAATCATTTGTTCGTTGAAACAAGTTCGTGCAGTTGAATGCGTAGCGTTACTTCACTGGAAGAAACACGTGCTAATAACGTCATCATCTTCCAGCTGCGTCATAAAAACTTGATCTGTGTGTCTTATATGTGTTCCAGAAATTATTTAATGAAGCAATATAATATACACCAGATCATTCATGATACTCCTATAGATTATATGACTTTAAACTGTTTACGACTGTCTTCAGTTGATTGCATCATTCGATGAATCTCTTCCGTGATGCACTTGTTAAAACTGTCGATGCATGAGAAATCTAAATGTGGATTTAATGTACTAATAAACGATCGGCAAGTTTTGTTGAACGGTTGTGATTGTGACAGCACTTATTGACAAAATATTTGTATATTTATACAACGACTGGTAAGATGAAATGATTTCGTGTTTTAAAATCTTTACGTTTTATTTATATAAATGCTTAAATTACAAAATGAGAACAGGTATTTGTAGAACATTCAAATATACCACACGCAACTATCATCTCTCAAACTAATTAAGAATAACTAATCAATAACTAGATAATGGGTTAATATATTCATTAAAAGTACCTGGTTTGTTTCGCAGAACGTACACATATAATCCCAGAACGACAACGAACGTGATAAGAGCAGTGATCCAGTTCATGACAAACATCACAGCTAGACAAAGAAGTGCGCCAATTAGGCTTAACCACTTGTTGAAGAATTTAAATCCGGGTCTGAAACCTGTAAAATACAACATCAAAATTATCATTCTATATCATATTACAGCCCATAAAACTCAAATGTGTTGTGTTTTCTTCTATAGAAATGTATATTGTAATACATACAGAACGGAAATTAAGAAAGTTCACAAGACAACAAAAAAGAATGACATATCTTCGTTTGTTTGTTTCGAATTAAACATCAAGCTATACAATGGGCTATCTGTGTTCTGCCAAACACGGGTATCGAAACCCGGATTTTAGTGTTGTAAGTCCGCAGACATACCACTGTGTCACTGGGGTGGGGGTTACAGATGTTTGTAATAATATCATACAAGGAAAAGAAAGCACTTAGGTACTTCATGATGAAAAGAAAGCACTTAGGTACTTCATGATGAAAAGAGAACACTTAGGTACTTCATGATGAAAAGAAAGCACTTAGGTACTTCGTGATGTATATTTATAGATGTCTTAATATAATGAATAACTTCAGGTAGCTTTATTACCATTAACACATTTTTTACATATTCAAAAAGACTTTCAAAAAAATGGAATAGAGTATCCATTCCTTACCTGGAGATTTTATATATGACACATGAAAACAGGAGAAGTTCAGGAGACAGTAGTTCGCCATGAAGAAGTTAGATATTATAGGAGCTATCACATTAAGTTCACCTAGAAATACGAAACAAAATCAACGCAAAACAGCCAATAATATAAGGTGTCAAATAAAGTAATTATGGTTCATTTTAATTTTTTTTTAATGGTTGATCGATATATTTAGTGAGGAGAATTCATTATCATCATTCTACGTGAGTAAATGAAATTTGTTTGTTTTAGTTCAACACAAAGCTACACAATGAGCTATTTGTGCTCTGCCCACCACGGGTATCGAAACTGGCTTTCTAGCGTTACAGGTCCCCAGAAGTATCAATAAGAACTGAAATTGCTCAAACTCTCCTTTTTCAAGACCCGTCATGGTCAGATGGGTCAAGATGTGCGATTCGTAATCTGAGGGTCGCGGGTTCGCATCTCCGTCGCGCCAAACATGCTCGCCCTTTCCAGCCGTGGGGGCGTTATAAAGTTACGGTCAATCTCACTATTCGTTGGTAAAAGAGTAGCTCAAGAGTTGGCGGTGTGTGGTGATGACTAGCTGTCTTCCCTCTAGACTTACAATGCTAAATTAGGGACGGCTAGTGCAGATAGCCCTCTTGTAGCTTTGCGCGAAATTCAAACAAACATATTAACGTGTACAAAAAGGTAAATATTTTAACGTGTACTGGTGAAGGTTAAATAAAGAACATAATCAATTTCATGATTAGATCACTCATACAAATATAAAGAGTATTTAGCAAGAATAAGCGAGTTTTTACAGTTGTTCTAACATTTAGCCCAGAAGTTGGCGCGTCTTAAAATTACCTATATGTGCTGATCATAAAGAAATATGAAACAAAATACTGAATTTTGTTTACGCCATTACAGGCATATGTGTGTGCCTGCGCGCACGCGACCAGAAATTGAAAGAAAAATTTCTGATATAAAAAAGTTTTAAATATGAAACATTCGCTGGAAATAAAATTATTTCCTATGTGGAACATTTTCAGCGCTAGTATGATACTCAATCAGAGATGAACTCTCGAACCTAGTTCTTCGTTTTAAGATCAAATTATGATATGTCGTTTTCAGTCTCATTTATACCATGTCTAGTGATCTGGATTCAGACTATGGATTTGTTTGGTTGAAGTACGATAATCCAGGATTAGGAGTAAGCAAAATATGTCTTCAGGAATATTATGACTGAATGCTATAATGAAAGAACCAGCAGAAAGGATAACCAGAAGCACTGTATCACGATAAACTGACGACAGTGAAGACATCCATCCTCTACGGAGAATCGCTGGTTAGGTTATTTTTCTCATCAAATGCAGAGCACTGACAACGGTCTCATGGATCCATTTCTCACAATCCCTTCTCTTACTTCAGTAACTTTAGAATTGTTTTCATCAGTATTGGAACAGAAAAATTATTTGAGAAGTTTGAAAGAAAATGCCACCTTTTCTAACCGTTCCAATATATGAGAAGACATCCTGCTGCCCTTCGAGTGCATCCTCTCCAGCGGCACAACTGTGAACTTACAACGCTAGAAATCGGGTTTTGATACTCGTGGTGGACAGAGCACAGATAGGCAACTGTGTAGCTTTTCGCTCAACTACAAACAAAAAAATCATAACTATTTAAATGCGACATATTTATGTAATTCCGTGTGAAATAAATATCTGCGACATGAGGTTTTAAAATGTTCGTCTCGACACCATCTCTGTACTACATACATATCTTGAAGTATTTGACACCGTCTTTGTACTACAAACACATTTTAAAGCATTCGACACCATCTCTGTATTACATACATATCTTGAAGAATTCGACACCATCTCTGTATTACATAGCTATCTTGAAGAATTCGACATCATCTCTGTACTACATACACTGGTCGCAGTTATTAATTTGATATAAGACATTGTTGAAAATGTAACGAATCAATGTCAAAGATTATCAAAATAAATATATATTTTTAGACAGCAAATATTACAATCTACAATCTAGCGAAATATTGGCAAAAAATTTCTTACCAATGACTGTAAATAAGATGGAAATAACGACCGTTAAAACGGCTGCTCTGCGTGGATCATTAGTTTCTCCATAGCCTTTCTCGAAGAAATGAATGTATGGAAACAGTCTATCTTTGCACACAGCCTGAAACGTGTAAATTATATTAATAAACAACTGATATTAACAATTTACATGCCCGAACAACATTCGAACGCTAAGAAAATATTACTTCCAAATTAACCCATTAACTGTTTATCGGGATCTGTCTGGGAGGGGGTCAGGTATAATGCTTCCACTTCTTCCTCGCCTCCGTCCCTGCGCATCACGTGGTTTTATCACTTACTGTCGCTGTCATGGTCACTATACCCCTGTCAGAGCCACATGTCTAGTTGTGTTCAAACTTAATCACTGGTACTTTTTACATCATTTGTTTTGCTAATGTCTTGCTTATCACAAACACTCTCACACAATTCAGTGCTGGTTCATCTTGTTGGACCCGGCATGACCTAGCGCGTTAAGACGTGCGCTTCGTAATCTGAGGGTCGCGGGTTGGCGCCCGAGTCGCGCCAAACATGCTCGCCCTCCAAGCCGTGGAGTCGTTATAAAGTGACGGTCAACCCCACTATTCGTTGGCGGTGGGTGGTGATGACTAGCTGCCTTCCCTCTAGTCTTATACTGGTAAATTAGGGACGGCTAGCACAGATAGCCCTGGAGTAGCTTTGTGCAAAATTCGAAAACAAACAAACAAATTCATCTTGTAATCTCTCTTTCACGTAATTACATAAATAAACCTCTTAATCCATAATATATACACTACATATATGATGTGTTTGGTAAGTTTAGCAGACGGCAGCGGATTGCTGTATTTATAATTCATATTTAGGGGTGAAAGGTATTTAAGCTCATTGTTATTATGTATGATCATATATAATGTGGGTTACACTCCCCGTTAGAAAGGTGAATCAACAGACAAAGCCTACTCAGCACAGACAATGATCTTAGCCGTCGGTTCGTATCCAAAATGGTGTATGAAGTTTGGAAAAGGCTTAAGTAAGTAGTGAAGGAAACTTTTTTACTTCCCTTTCAAGCCATATGCAAACCTTATTTTATAAAATATTGGGTTTCTCGTCAACAGCATGTCGTATCTTGCTATTCAAAAAATTGGTAATATCTGTGACAAAATGGCGTCAAGTCGCTCCATTTCTTTAACACTTGAAGAGACAAATGGACTTGTGCATTTTAACGATGATTCGGCTTTGGATCTAAGATATCTAACGATAATTTTTAGTTTAATATGAATGAAAAAATACGTGCTTAAAGGATTATGTTTGAACTCCAAACTTCCTTAGTGTCTCACTTCCAGTAGGCCAGTGCTTCTCGAAACTTATTTTACGCGAACAAACCAATGAATAATAAGTTATTCCGTTGTTTTATTTGCATAATTATCCAACCATTCCCCTGGCCAAGACACAGATTGAAAACATCTGCTCTAAACTATTTCAGTCTTAACTGTTTAAATAGCACAATGTCAGGTTTAAAGTTTGTACTACAGATACGAAATGGTTTTGAACAAAGTTTCGCAGCCCAATGCATTCAATCTTCCAAACGGTATACATAGGAAATCAAACTTGGACAAAAACGTTAATCGCTTCGTGCTGATAGAAATATCACAATCGTAGTGACACAGCTGTATCACGTGAGTACTACGTGAGTAAAAATTGGTAGTGCACCTCCTTTAACCAATAAGAAAAATTGGCAAGTGTGAAAAGAAGTGAAATAGCGAAATTGAACTGCTAGAAGGGATACGCAAACTAACGTGGCAGGGGTTTAGTTTAGAGAGAGAGAATTTGTTTGTTTGTTTTGAATTAAACACAAAGCTACACACTGGGCTATCTGTGCTCTGCCCACCACGGGTATCGAAACCCGGATTTTAGCGTGTAAGTCCGCAGACATACCGCTGAGCCACTGGGGGGCAGAGAGAGAGAAATCAGAAGAGTTCTCTCTCCAACTGGGATGTTCAGAAACGTTGTAGTTCCTCTTCGTCCCCTTACATGAGAAATTTTCTGAAATATCCGTGGAGTTTTTACTTTATTTTTGATATTTCAAAAATGGAGTGGGGTATTTGTGAGTGAGAGGAAGGACGGGAGAACTGGACGAGAGCAGCGAAAGTGAAGTAAGCCAGACCTTGGCTCGCGGACAGAGTACACTGACAGCTGGCGAATTGATTTTTAAAATTTACTATGATTGATTTGATACCCTGTGACTATTAGAAACATTTTAAAAGTCCAGGTTGGTTCACCCTGGTTGGAAGTGCCAACATGAGCAACTAACTATCTGAACGAATAACATTTACTGCGCACACCTTCGTGATGCTAATGTGATAATATGGCATGGTTTCATTACTGACGTTGTTATTGAGCAGAATGTCTTTAAATTACAACCACCACATGGACTGTAAACTGTCAGCGTTGGACGGTATCATGTAATGCAAACAACCAATATGGTTCCCATACTGAAGCAGCAAAATGGAAAACAGTTATACAGGATGGTACCACCTCCCCACAATTTGGTAACCAGGTAAGTCACGTCCTACCGATGAAGTTTCAAAAGAGAATAGCTTTACATTGCTTTCCTTGTAAACGGTAGTTACAGACCTCAAGGATGCAAAGCGTCCTGGAAGTGGCATGTTTATTATAGGAATTGTAGATGTTTGCTTTACATCCGTTGTTGGAACATGTTTAATATATTCTGAACAACTGCTTGAATCAAACACTGGTTCATCGTGAGTGCCATTGGTGGCAACGTGTGACAGTTGTGGTAACATTTGTATTTTAACTTTCCTTTACAACCTTCCCAAGCCATACGATTTATGTTATATGAGGTGCTGATCCACGAAATTATTCTCCATAAGCGCCCTCTATAATGCGACTAATGTATTCAATACAGCAAATTAAGTTATTAAAAGTGGGAAACTGAATTCTAAAATACACGTAAAGTCTATACAGGATGTGCCTCATAAAGCTGTTTACAAAGTCACAGTAAATAACAAAAGTGAATGATTTTATACAATAATAAACAAAGTTAAATTAGTTTACACAATAAGTAATAAAAAAGGGACATATTTGCACACTAAACTCTAAAATTAACAGATCGTACACTACAAATATTGTAATAAATTACTTGAAAAATTCTCGGAGCGCTGATGAGAGCAGCTAAAGCTGAAGATAACGTTGCAGCAAAAATACCAGCGTATATCAAAGGTTCGAATCCCGATGACATTCCCATAATCTATAACCAAATAATATACTTGATTTTATTATGAGACACAAAATGGCGTTTGAAAGATCTCTGTTTTTACTCAATTTATGTGATATCAGACCTTAAAATAGTTAAGCTTTCACACATATATACAGAATGAACCTAAAAGTTTGGAACCATATTTAATTTTCAGATTTTTGTAATTTAAGACACCTGAAATATTATGACGATTTCATAATATGTAACGCATTCTGTAAAACTTGTTGAAGACCCAATGGTTCCAACCTCTTTGGTTTTATAGCTCTAACGGCGACTCTTCAGTTAGTAAAGTTAGGGTTCAACTCAATTCCATTCCAATTACTGAATTTGTTTCATAACAACAAACCCCAATAAAATCTTTTTACAAAACAAATATTGAATTTTGCTTACATATTCAGTAAACTTACAAAGTAGCCGTTGGTTGAGTTTTTTGTTTTTGGTTTCTCATATTTCTAAGGTTAATTTTCAAACTTAGTAGCACAATAAACTTGGAATTTTTTTCCGAGATTTACACCTGTTTTTAGTTTCATGAACTATTTTAACATATATTTTATTATTTTTTTCGAAATTTAAAAACCATGAAAACAAACTGAACAAAAAAACATCTTCACTAACGAACATTAAGGATTAAAAAAATCAAAACAAGAAAATAAAAATATTTATATACGGAAAGAATAAAAAGAAAGTTTCAGTACTTAAAGTTAAGACTTTCTCAGAGACAGTTTGTAAAACTTTTCTATTGGAAGAAAATTTTGTCTGTTTTTTTTAATTCCGCTCAAAGCTACACGAGGGCTATCTGCGCTAATCGTCCCAAATTTAGCAGTGTAAGACTAGAGGGAAGGCAGCTACTCATCACCACCAAGTCTTGGGCTACTCTTTTACCAACGAATGGTGGGATTGACCGTCACACTATAACGCTCCCACGGCTGAAAGGCGAGTATTTGTGGTGTTACATGGATTTGAACCCTCAGCCCTCGGATTACGAGTCTGGTACCTTAATCAACTGGCCATAATGGGCCAAAGAAAAGTTTAGTTAACGAGAAATTATTTGAACGAAGCTAAAATTTTATCAGAAATATAATCCCTGACTAACGTTGAAAGTCGGTCCGGCATAGCTCGGTGTTTAAAAAACTCGACTCGTAATCCGAGGGACAGGGGTTCGAATCCCCGTCACACCAAACATGCTCGACCTTTCAGCCGTGGAAGCATTATGATGTGACGGTCAATTCCATAATTCGTTGGTAAAAAAAGTAGGCCAAGTGTCAGCAGTGATGACTAGCTGCCTTCCCTCTTGTTAAATTAGTGACGTCAAGCGCATATAGCCCTCGAGAAGTTTTGCGCGAAATTCAAAACAAACAAACACGTATTAAAATATTTCTATTCGAGGGGAATAAACGAATTTAAATTAACCCCTGAAGCCACGATAATGTTTACAGTGGATCAATAAAAATATTTTTTTTTCTATAACCTGAATATAATTATGCATTCCGTATTGACAAGTCCTATCGGAACAGTTGGTAAAGTTTCCATTCAAAACGTCCTCTACGTTTCCTGTTGAGTCCCTCACTGATGTGAACCCTATCCATATGATTACAAGAATGTAGCTTATTGAAGTGGTGATGATAGACAAAAACGTTCCTTTCGGAATGGCTTCACATGGATCCTGAAAGTTGTAGAAACGTCACATATTTTATGTTTTACTGTTTGTATATTTTAATGATGAATTAACAAAAAAATCAAACAGGTAATTACTTATTTTACAGGAATCAAAACCGGATTTTTAAAAATTACTAGTAAAAAACATTTAGGTGAAAATACATTCACAGTAGAACGACCCCATTATGAAAGTGAAAAAAAAACTAAATATAATCAGTAATCTTCTTATAGATTCCTTTAAAATATTTTTATGAAAGTTTTCATGTTTTTAATGTAGTAAACTATTAGTAACTCGAAAACACCCTTGAGTCACCTGTACACCTTTAGTAAAAGGAATGTACCCTTAAGTCACCTGTACACCTGTAAGACGAATGTACCCTCAAGTCACCTGTACACCATTAGTAAAACGAATGTACCCTCAAGTCATCTGTACACCTTTAGTAAAACAGATGTACTCTCAAGTCACCTGTACACTTTTAGTAAGATGAATCTACTCTCAGGTAAGTGAGACGAACGTATCCTCGAGTCACCTGTATAGTTTCAGTAAGATGAACGTACCATCAAGTCACTTGTATAGTTTCGGTAAGATGAACGTACCATCAAGTCACTTGTATAGTTTCAGTAAGATAAACGTACCATCAAGTCACTTGTATAGTTTCAGTAAGATGAACGTACTCTCAAGTCACTTGTACACCTTTAGTAAGACGAACGTATCTTCAAGTCGCCTAACACCTTTAGTACAACGAACACACCCTCAAGTCACTTGTACACCTTCAGTAAGACAAACGTACTCTCAAGTCACCTGTACACCTTTAGTAAGATGAACGTGCCCTCAAGTCGCCTTACACTTTTCGTAAGACAAACTTACCCTCAAATCGCCTGAGATATTAGCCCCTGCTAAAATCCCCGTGACAGAGGGAAAAAACACAGCAAAAACAGTGAAGAAATCCACTCCTCTAAAGTCTGGACCAAAATTTTCTGTTCCAACAGTCACTAAAAAAAAACAAAAAAACATTGAAAACCCTCATGAAGCAAAAAGTACATTATTAACCAATAAACATATGAATAACTAATACTAAATATAAGAATAGTTGTTTTAACAAATCCACTATCGTTTCGCAGCCACAAAATAGCTTACAACGCTCAAAATAGTTTTAATTAATTTTGTTCTCGTACAACATCGTAACATTTTACAACAAATTAAGTCTTCTTTTTCACGGTCCATTTAACATCGATATATGGAATACAATAGGTCACACGTTTTACAAAACATTTGCATGTGTTAATACACTGCCACGTCATTAAAGAAAACTGGACCTAATGCCATGCACGACACGTTTAGTTTATACACATACATAAACAAAGGTTTGTTTCACAGTAAATTCCAAATCATTCTGCATGTCGTAGTCTGGGGGACGCGAGTTCGCATCCCCGTTGCGCCAAACATGCTCGCCCTTTCAGACATGGGAGCGTTATAATGTGACGGTCAATCCCAATATTCGTTGGTAAAAGAGTAGCCAAAGAATTGACGGTGGGTGGTGATGACTAGCTGCCTTCCCTCTAGTCTTACACTGCTAAATTAGGGACGGCTGCCACAGATAGCGCTCGAGTAGTTTTGTGCGAAATTCAAAAACACACAAACAAGCAAACATTCAGCGTGTAATACTGCCAAGAATATCTTATCGCTAAGAGTTATTCGTTAACCCTTTTCCAAGGAAAATATTCATACAGCGATACTACTAAACAGTGTAATGGTCAAAGCACACGACGTTCCAGGGAAAGATTTCTTTGGTTGTTTTGAACTGAGCGCAAAGCTACACAAAGAGTCTCTGCGTTACCCGACCCTAATTTAGCAGTATAAGACTAGAGGCAAGGCAAGTAGTCATCACTACCAACCGCCAACTCTTGGGCTACTCTTTTACCAACAAATAGTGGGATTAATTGTCTTTTTATAACGCTCATACCGTTGAAAGAACGATCCCTTTCATCCATGGGGGCGTTTTATGTTACTGTCAATCCCACTATTAATTGGTAAAAGAGTAGCCCAAAAGTAGGTGGTGGGTAGTAATTACAAGCTTCCTTCCTTCTTGTTGTATTTTATTAAATTGGGAACAGCTAGTGCAGATACCCTAGTGTAAGTTTCGTGAAATTCAAAGGGTACAGCAAAAGAAACTCTTACAAGTCAAGCAAAACAGAGAAATATATTTGCCACATCTATTTTTTAGTCCCTAGCTGGCATAACGTTATGTTTAAGGATTTACAAACGCTAAAATCAGAAGTTCACTTCCTATCGGTGTAATCAATAGGTAACCTGCCGCGGTTTTGCTGTAAGAAAACCCACACACACTTTTCTTTAATTAAAATGGAGAATTCATTATTCACCTTTACTATCCATCTAAAATATTTACTATCGAATATCACCAACAAAGCCAACAGTGGTATCCTTTTCTGGGTAATTAAGAAAGCTAATAATCATTTGTATCTGCTCGATAACTTTGGATGAAAAAATACCTTTTCTATATGGAATTCAAAACTTGTCGCTTTTAAAGAGGTACACTGACGAGCAAAATTTTAAGATTAATAAACATAAAGAAAAAAATATGAATTTTTCGTTGTTAGACTCAACCATTTATTTGAGTAGAGCTTCGAAAGATGAAAATAAGAAAAGGGAAAATAAAAAAACATTTTTAGCATTTAATAGAAAACATTTGAACAATATGAAATTCGCCTAAATAATAGCTGGTCAAAGGTTTATGACCATACCAAAAAAAAGTCCTAAACAGTAGTGAGTTGCACGGCCAACTTTAAACATTCGCTTTGGCATGATCGGTATAAACGTTTGCAGAAGGTTTGCTGGAATGATATTCCAAGTGGTGAAGATGGCTTCACGAAGATCATGGACTGTTTGGAATTGATGTCCATTTCTATAGACTTCCCTTGCCATCCACCCCCAAACATTTTCAATGCGGTTCAGTTCAGGTGAATACCTTTGATGGTCCAATAGAATCATATTATTCGCCATGAAAAAGTCCTTTGTCCTGCAGGCACTGTGGATTGCAGCGTTGTCCTGCTGAAAGATCCAGTCATTTCCACACAAGCGAGGGCCTTCAGTCAATAAGAATGCACTTTCCAACATGCCAATGTAGCCAGCTGCTTTTTTGACGTCCCTGTATAACCTGAAGCTCCATTGTTCCAAGGAAGAAGACAGTACCCCAGATCATGATGGAACCTTCTCCAATGTGTCGTGTAAAAAATGTCTCCAATGGGACATCATTATCGTGCCAGTAACGTTGAAAGCCATCTGGATCATCCAGGTTAATTTTTTTTTCTCATAAGAGAAAAAAAATCTTCGTCCACTTTTCTACGTCCCATGTTTGTTGCTTCTCAGCAAAGTTTAACCGAGCTGTTTCACGGTGTGGAAAGAAGCGTGATTTTTAAAGACATTTACGGATTTTAAAGCCTTTCTCTCATAGATGCCGTCTATTCTTCTTGAGCTGCATTCTGCGTCCGTAAGGGTCTTAACCTGGTTCGACGATCGGCTGGTGTCTTGCCGGACAACCCATCGAATCCTCCTGCTCAGCGCCAGGGAAATTGTCTTGGGCCGACCACTTGAAATTCTCGTTTCGTATCCCTCAGGGTCTTTTAAGAAATTTGCAACAGCAGTTTTATTACGCCCAATCTCACCAGCGATAGCACGTTGAGAGAGACTTTACTTTTGCAGCTCAACAATCTTGCCACGTTTAAACTCTGTCAATTTTTCAGCCTTTGCTATGTTTTAACCCAATGTAACACAGGAGATGTCAGTAGGAGATGCTCACAACGCTAATGCTTGAACACAAATGACTAAATTTCGTTACGTGTTTACCGATTATCGCTTCGTTTCAGTATGGTCTTAAACTTTTGACAAGCTAATATTTAGGCTAATTTCATAGTGTTCACATTTTACCTATTAAATACTAAAAACGTTTTTTATTTTATTTTCCCTTTTCTTATTGTCATCTTTCGAAGCTCTACTCAAGTAAGTGGATGAGCCTAACAACGTAAAATGCATTTTTTCTTTATGTTTATTGGCCTTACGATTTTGGCCGGCAGTGTATGTAACCAGTCACATCAGTTAGATATAATTTATCCGTGTTGTCAGCATTTAAGCAGTGTAAACCCATCACAGATTATTCATAACCTTTGAACTTGAAATGAATAAACGGATTGTCTAAATAGCTATTGGTCTGATAGGTAACTGCAATGTCTTAAAATATATCTGCAATATTATTGCAAAGATGAAGAGAAGAACCTACATGTTTTTTTTTCATTGCTGGTCAAAGTCTTCGAAAAAAAACCCAGCAAAAATATTGCAAAGAAAATTCCAAGAAAACTGATGAAACATTCGCTTTAGTCATAATGATTTGGTCCTTGATGATTTATCAAATATAGGAGAATCACAAATATTGAATGGTCAAGCTTATAATAATAAGTCAGCAACGAACGATTTATAAACATAATGAAGTGATCTGATATTCTAGTGGGGAGGAACATGCTACATGCTTCGTCAATAGATTGGCTCGTCTTCTTCATACCAGTAGAAGATAGAACATTATCCCAACATTGCCCTGCCTTCTTCACACAAGTAGAAGAAAAGAGCGTTATCCCAACATTGGCCTGCCTTCTTCATACCAGTAGAAGAAAAGAACGTTATCCCAACATTGGCCTGCCTTCTTCATACCAGTAGAAGAAAAGAACGTTATCCCAACATTGGCCTGCCTTCTTCATACCAGTAGAAGAAAAGAACGTTATCCCAACATTGGCCTGCCTTCTTCATACCAGTAGAAGAAAAGAACGTTATCCCAACATTGGCCTGCCTTCTTCATACCAGTAGAAGAAAAGAACGTTATCC
Organism: Carcinoscorpius rotundicauda; assembly: GCA_011833715.1. NCBI lineage: Eukaryota > Metazoa > Arthropoda > Merostomata > Xiphosura > Limulidae > Carcinoscorpius > Carcinoscorpius rotundicauda. The sequence continues at coordinate 14,548,577 of CM022399.1, read as the reverse complement.
CAACATTGGCCTGCCTTCTTCATACCAGTAGAAGAAAAGAGTGTTATCCCAACATTGGACTGCCTTCTTCATACCAGTAGAGAAAAGAACGTTATCCAAAAATTGGCCTGCCTTCTTCATACCAGTAGAAGAAAAAACGTTGTCCCAAAAAATGAATCACTTTACGATACTTATAAATCGTTGATATAATATGCTTCCTTTTTCAAATACTTTAGCGCGTACTAAACAACTATACAATTAATATATATGAAATAACTACATTAAAAATATCAAAATTACTGTAGTCAATTAACACGGGCATAGAGAATCTTGATAGAATAACGAGTTCGATTTATTGCCCAATCCCAATAAATATATATATATATATATATATAAAGTACATTTACAATGTATATTAAGTAAATATTCAATGTAAAATTAGTAACAAACATATATTTGTAAGATCGTTTCTGTTATTCAATTGGAAAATTCATGGTTTAGGTTATTGTCAAAACTTTCCCCTTTTTCCTTCATGATTTAATTTAAGTGTATTTTTTTTATCATAACAAACATGTAGAGACTTAACTCATTTAGAAACAATGTGCCATTTAGAAAGCAAAACCGTATTAATGGAGGTAAATAACTAATCGCTATACGTTACAATATTGAAAAGGTTACTTACAATTCCAACCAACAAATCCTTTGGCCGTTTGCTCCAGTGTGGGGTTCAGACATGCCCCTACGTAGTAATCCATTAGTGCAGTCAGTAGAATGATTAGCAAGAAAATCTGTGCCTGAAAAATGCATTAAACGAAAACTCCCAACATATCACAACATATCCTGGTACAGAGGAGAGAAACTGTATCTCTAATAGTTGATGTTTTTAACAAGTTCGAACTAATCAACAGTTGATTCAAACCTCCTAAACCTCCGAACATGCATTACAGTTTATATTGTTTCCACAAAATAAACAAAATATCCATTTAACTAAGAAGCAGAACGAAACAGAGAGTTATTAATAGAACTGACTTACATTTATAATAGCCAGATAAATAAATAAATATTTACCCCTATATAATTCAAGAAAAACTTGAATTAATTTTTTTTAATTATTTTTAAATGTCAAATGTTTAAACACATACCTTGTTTTCGAAAGCCATTCCGACTGAAGTAATAGATGTCATAAGAAATAGAAGAATAATTCCAACGATACGAACGTCATTCGTTCCACTAGGGTTTTCAACTATTCCTACGCTGTTCATCTTGAGAACGAAAAATATTATGTATGAATGTTCCTGAAGTGTATTGGCTACATTAGAGAAAGTTACTTTTATCATGCTTGGACGATATACATATATTTCGGTTGGATTGTCATTAATCACAAAACTACACATTCAGCCACAGTAATAGCCCAGGAATTTGATCTAACAGATCGTACCATCTTAAAAAGCATACCTGTTCTGGAAACAGCGCTCAAGACGTAAAGATGTTAAAATATTCACAATAGCGAAATAGCAAAATTCATCCATTTGTTTTTCGTATCCTTATTATTCGCAAGCCTACGGAAAAAAAAAACCTGAACAAAACTACCAGAAAAACTCCTGTGCAGGTCACGGAGCTATTTCTATTTTGATTTTTGAAAAAGAGTGAGAAATTTTGAGTTTTTAACCGTTACCCTTATGCTTTGTGTTTTTCTATCTGCTGAATCCACCGAAAGGAATAGAACCTCTGATTTTAACGTTGTAAGTCCGTACACGTACATGTACCAACAAGAGACCCTACATTTCTGTGTGTTTTCTTATAGCAAAGCCGCATCGGGTTATCTGCTCAGCCCACCAAAGGGAATCGAACCCCTCACTTTAGCATTATAAATCCAGAAACATACCGCTGTACTAGCGATGGGCCCCCACATTTCTCTTTGACTTCATTCAAACACCAAAGTCCACAGCTAAAACAGCTAGGTAAATTGCTCCAAAATCTATGCACAGCTACTAAAAAAACACTCGCAAATGTTGTATGGCTAATTTTAAGCTGCTTATTGAAAGTCGTGATTACTACCATTTAAAATTTTCTAGTTTCTTATTTTTCGCTACCAAAATAAAGAATTCGAAATGGAATCAAAAATATGGACTTCTCGCTTGAGAAAATAATTTGGACACTTCTTTCAACCTAGTAAGTTTTTAAAGTTCCTATTCGTAGGCTTGAAAATATAAAAGTTGCTCTTTCTTTTAATTAGTTCCTGTAAGTTTTTGACGATCACCTTTCTAAATTACCAATTTTTAATTATCTTGTATATATATATATATCTTTAATTATAACCATGTTTCTAAAATAAACAAATACTTGAAAAGTCCAAAGACAGTTTGTTTTGGTTGTACAATTTATGAGATTACAATCGCCCCCCAGTGGCTCAGCGGTATGTCTGCGGACTTACACGATAAAATCCGGGTTTCGATACCCGTGGTGGGCAGAGAACAGATAGCCCATTGTGTAGTTTTGTGCTTAATTCAAAACAACAAAACAACAACGAGATTACAATCACTTGATTCCAGTACCGTAACCGTATATCTGCAGACTTACAACACAAAAAACCGGGTTTCGATACCCGTGGTGGCGCTCAGTGCACAGACAACCCATTTTGATTTAACTCTAAGCAAACAAACGTTGACTTAAAAATTTATCGTGAAAAAGTAGCTCATGGATTCTGGTGCTCAAAACCAAAAATTCTGAAGCTTTTCTAAATGAAACAATTACTCCGATAGATCAGTGAAAGTTACACCATTCCCCTAAGTACGTGATATTTTTAAAATTAAATTTATAACTTACCTTAAGTAAATCTCGAACAGTTTCTGCTGCTCCTACAATATGCATGGCTACAGCAACACAGTTTGCAAAAGAAAATATAATCCCAATGGATCCTCCAAATGCTGGACCCAGTGTTCTCGAAATCAAAAAGAATGAGCCCCCTGTATAGAAAATAGCTATCAGTATCTCCACTTCATAAAATGTCGACATAATAATTCTGAGCTTTTAAATGCTTTTAACTATATAGTAAACTAAATCAATTTTGGTTTATCAATAACATTATCACATTGCGCTTATTTTATTGTTCGATATTGTACTGTGGAATAGTTATTTAACGGTTACAATACAGTTTTAGATAAATATGAAAATGGGACCTGGCATGGGCCAGGTGGGTTAAGGCGTTCGACTCGTAATCTTAGGGTCACGGGTTCGAATCCCCGTCGCACTAAACCTGCTCGCCCTTTCAGCCATTGGGGGCGTTAAAATGTGACGGTCAATCCTACTCTTCGTTGGTGAAAGAGTAGCCCAAGAGTTGGCGTTGGGTGGTGATGACTAGCTGCCTTCCCTCTAGTCTTACACTGCTAAATTAGGGACGGCTAGCGCAGATAGCCCTCGTGTAGCTTTGCGCACAATTCAAACAAACAATCAAACCATCTAGTTTTACACTGCTAAATTAAAAACGGCTAGTGCAGATAGCTCTCGTGTAGCTTTGCGCGAAATCCAAAATATATCAAACCAAACTAAAGATGAAGAAAGGTAAAGCTGAAAATACAATATAAAGAAATATAAATATAATAAGTTTAATTGCTAAGTTATTTTAGGTGATATCTTATGAAGAACTGTGCATGAAACATTGAATAAGTAATTAATTATAATAGAAACACATTATTTCCTTTTAAATTAATAATCGCCAAAAGTGTGTTTGTTTTGTGTTTTGTCTTATAACAAAGCCACATCGGGCTATCTGCTGAGTCCACCGCGGTGTGTGTTTATTTTCTTATAGCAAAGCCACATCGAGATGTCTTCTGAGTTCACCAAGGGAAATCGAACCTCTGATTTTAGGGTTGCAAATCTGTAGGCTACAGCGGAGGACTGTATTACACCTAATGTCGTTGAACCAACCAATTTCGCATCTTAATTTGATACATTTATGTTCATTCTAAAAGTCCAATCATTTGACATGGTTTATTGCAAGCTAAGCTAAAAATATTGGTTCATTGAATCTCTCTTCATTGTTCAATTTTTACCTCTCTTTACGTGATTCTCTTGTAGAGATCCGATAGCGAATACTTTTTCATACTCCAGTCTCTTATTTCATTTATTAATCGTCCATCATATTAAATTTTAATTCATTGTTTGGAAGCCAACTATTAACTACAACAACTGATAAAACTCTTAAATTGTGTTTAATTTCCTGAACTGTATGGTTACATTAAAGAAAGAGTTTTCTTTCTTATTTTGTTTGGTTCTTTGTTTTTGAATTTCGCCCAAATCTACACGAGGGCGATCTGTGCTAGCTATCCCTAAATTAGCAGTGTAAGACTGGAGGAAATGATTGATTGTTTGTTTAGACGTAAGCAAAAAGCTACACAATAGGCCATCTGTGCTCTGCCCACTACAGATATCGAAACCCGGTTTCTAGCGGTGTGAGTGCGGAGACAAACGGCTGTGCCACTGGGGGGCTAGAGGGAAGGAAGCTGGTCATTATCACCTTCCACCTTAACTACCTGGCCGTATTGGGCCTCTTTCTCCTTAACTACCTGGCCGTGTTGGGCCTCTTTCTCCTTAACTATCTGGCCGTGTTGGGCCTCTTTCTCCTTAACTATCTGGCCGTGTTGGGCCTCTTTCTCCTTAACTACCTGGCCGTGTTGGGCCTCTTTCTCCTTAACTACCTGGCCGTGCTGGGCCTCTTTCTCCTTAACTACCTGGCCGTGCTGGGCCTCTTTCTCCTTAACTACCTGGCCGTGTTGGGCCTCTTTCTCCTTAACTACCTGGCCGTGTTGGGCCTCTTTCTCCTTAACTACCTGGCCGTGCTGGGCTTCTTTCTCCTTAACTACCTGGCCGTGTTGGGCCTCTTTCTCTTTAACTACCTGCCCGTGCTGGGCCTCTTTCTACTTAACTACCAGGCCGTGCTGGGCCTCTTTCTCCTTAACTACCTGGCCGTGTTGGGCCTCTTTCTCCTTAACTACCTGGCCGTGCTGGGCCTCTTTCTCCTTAACTACCTGGCCGTGTTGGGCCTCTTTCTCCTTAACTACCTGGCCGTGTTGGGCCTCTTTCTCTTTAACTACCTGCCCGTGCTGGGCCTCTTTCTACTTAACTACCAGGCCGTGCTGGGCCTCTTTCTCCTTAACTACCTGGCCGTGTTGGGCCTCTTTCTCCTTAACTACCTGGCCGTGCTGGGCCTCTTTCTCCTTAACTACCTGGCCGTGTTGGGCCTCTTTCTCCTTAATTACGTGGCCGTGTTTGGCCTCACCATAAAGAGTGTTTCTGTAGTTTTTGTACATGTGAAAATTAAATGATTTTTGTTGCCTATAAATTATTAATCGATGTATTTATCAAATAACAATAATAGGAATAAAAGTATCACATTTATCTTAGCATCTGAAATAATCTTGCTTTATAAAATAGTAATATAGTATTCATGTCCTATTTCTGTTCCATTAGTTGTGCGTATTTTTGTCACAAATCAGATAATTAACTATCATAGAAACAGAGCTCCTCACAAATCAACACACGTCAACACGATGAGTAAGTTGAAGACGAAATTAGAAGTAATAAACTGACTTGAAACTGTAAGATGCTAATGTATTAATCTCGTTGCATTTAATCCAAAAAAACTGTATAGCATCCACTAACCTCCTTTCACTTCGCCATTGGTGCAGATCGCAGACATGGACATTGTTGTTAAACCAGTTACAATGGTAGCCACAGCCACTATCAAAATAGACAACCCTGAAAGTTCGAAAAATTCGGAATTTCAAATTAAATTTCATTAGTTTAAATTGCCTCTAATAAATCCTTACTGTTACTTTCTTAACATTAAACAAGGGAACAAAGTTATACAAAGACTGAGTACGCAATATTAAAACGGTTTGGATCCCGTTAAGCTTTCCATACAAAAATTCAATGAATAATCTGATATCAATCTTTTTGTATAAACCTAAATTAATGTAATTCATATTACTTTTTAAATATATATTTTAAACAAAATGTTTTCCCTTTAAAGTAAACATTTCTATAAAAATTATAGTTCTAATATTTTAAAGTAAGTTATTGGAATAAGTGCCAGTTTAAACAACAATAATTATATAAACTGTTTTGTGAAAGACACCGAAAGTCTTCTAGAACTGTTCTCATGTTTGTTTTTTTTTTGTTTTTTTTTTGGAATTTCGCACAAAGCTACTCGAGGGCTATCTGTGCTAGCCGTCCCTAATTTAGCAGTGTAAGACTAGAGGGAAGGCAGCTAGTCATCACCACCCACCGCCAACTCTTGGGCTACTCTTTTACAAACGAATAGTGGGATTGACCGTCACATTATACACCCCCACGGCTGGGAGGGCGAGCATGTTTAGCGCGACTCGGGCGCGAACCCGCGACCCTCGGATTACGAGTGCACGCCTTAACGCGCTCGGCCATGCCGGGCCACAACTGTTCTCACGACAATAATGTTAATAACTTAATATCACAACCAGATCTCCGTAAAGCGAGTAATCAATTGTTTTTCGTTGTTGTTGTTTTTTTGCTTCAGTTGTCAGAAATCAACTGACCGTACACGTAATACTGTTATTCTTGATTTTGTTAGGTGAGTTCTTGTGAATTATTTAATAAGAATAATTCCAAATGAGTAACTCTTAATGATAACAAATTAAATTATTTTTTCAGCAACGTTTATTATAGGGCATATTTACTGAAATACCTATCTTAAGAAATAAATGTTTGAAAAGAAACTCGAAAACTATATATTGTGTCACAAAAACGATTAACTCTCTTTAGCAAATAAACATCAAAGTCAAAAAACTGATATATTACTTACAATGCTGCTTCCTTTCTCAATTTTAAGATGTTATGAACAATACCAACACATAAATAAAGCAATATATCAAGTTGGACATTCAAAACGTCTTTTGGATGGCTTTAATCTTCAAGGATTATGGTAAATCGATGGAATGATCTCTTGTCCATTATTATCAATTTCATCTCTGTTATTAGAAAAGTTATCTCTAGGTTAAGCCTATTTTTACTCACCTTGTCATTCGTTAACCAACATTCAACCCAAGATCATAGCGAATGATCTTGGACCATCTTTATTTGTAGATACTATTAACCACACCATCTACTGATTACCTTTAAAGTTCGTTATCACCTATGGTAGCAGTTATTCAGCCATACCACGCCATCTCGATGGAAACCAGCCTTATCAGCATTAACATCATATGTCAAATGACGTTCTAAGTTCTTTACCAAAGATTAGTGATGATGGGGTGTGGTCTATAGATTCATGCATTACAACTGGATAACCAATAACTGACAGTGAAAGATCTTGATTCAATGTTTTCCGAAGTTCATCCACTTAAATGTTTAATTTATTTAAAAGTGTAAAGTTGTATTTCTCTAGCATGACCTCAGAAGATCAACTAAAGTCTATTGTTCTAATCTTTTTTTTTATTCCATAGATGCCACACATTTTTACAAGCGCAGTTGTAACAAAGTTCCATCCCTAATCCGAATGAAAATTCATGCATATTTAAAATAAGGAAACAAATTCGTTGAGGAATGTTCTTGTCAGAGTTTTTGTTTCCTGGATAACACCAGCACATGCTCTCAACCATTTGATGAAATAATCTACCACGCATTACATATTCATCCCCACTGTTACTCTGTGGTATATAAAACCATCAATGATTCTTCCAAGTATTGTCCGAACACAGCTCCGGTGTCGCCGCCCACGGTGTTCATTTTGAGTATCTATGTACTCCTACGATTTACGCTTTGTTTCTACACGTTGTGGACATTCAGTCCAATACAAACGTTTTATTACTCCTGTGTCTCTTGAACACCGAAACGACCGTCGCTTGTTGGAAGACTGTGAAAATTAGAAAGTTATTCACAGTTTAGACATTGTAGATGTGCCAACTGTAGCCATTGTTTCTTCCCATTTCCTACATAATAGTCATTTTGTAAACGTAACCAATCCCAATGTGCACAGTAGATTTTTGCTTCCGGTAACCATTCACCTTCTCATCAATGGAAACTCAATCTCTGTTTTAGTAATTGTTATATGATACACAGTGATTTGTTCTTTGTAAACAGTGAAAATATTTGGAGCTAGAATAACCTAACATCCATGTCCACATTAACATCAGTTCCCAATATGTACTCTTTGTCCATATTATTGACCAACGAATAGTGAGAAGTTCCTTGTAGTAATGGTAACGTTTTGCCTTCTTCTTATCAATACCTATATATATATTTTTGTTTCTGGAGACAATATTACACCTTCTATTAACATATCTTGTCGAACAGTTGTGGATGCATCATTATCTCAAAATGTTTTGCTAATTTTGTCTTTAAGCAGATTTGTTTCTGCATTAATTCTTGTGGAAATATTACGTCTTTTTCTTTTAACCTTTCTCTCAATCTTCTGTCTTTTTACATTGATTTAGTGGGTTTTCTATCTTTGCTCTTTTCATTTTATATATCATAATTTTCTGTTTCTTTCTTTCTGGCCCCTCCCGCAGTGGCTCTGCAGTATATCTGCGCACTTACAACGCCAAAAACCGGGTTTCGATACCCGTGATAGGCAGAGCACAGATACACCATTGCATAGCTTTGTGCTTAATTCAAAACAACAACAACTTTCTATTTTACCGTCTTTTAAATATTTACTTATCCACAGCAATGTTTTGATGTCACTTCCTGCTCGTGTTGTCATCTTGAAGTTTCTTCAAAGTAATATCCTATTTCCATGAAAATAATTCCACTTCTGATATCAGTGTTGTGATGCATTCTACCAATGGAAGATTCTCTCGGATTATTTTGTGAAAAAAACGTCATGTCAATTGCAGTAAAAGATAAATTAATTTATTTCTTCAATAACGTTCTTTTACAGGCTACTTTCACTTGTAGGCTACACTATAAGAACAAAGTTATTAATAAAAGCTTCGAAACTAATGTACGCCAAACGTACTCACAACTTTCTCGTAGAATTGCTTCTCTAATTGATGGGTAACAAAAACATTGAATAACTAAACCATTGAGAAAGCATACACAGTAAATTTCACTTTCTAATTAACTTACTGACATTAAGCTGAATACAGATTACTTAATGATTCAATAAGGCTGGTATTTAAGTTGCATTTTTATGTCGCCAAATACAGTAAGTTTCTATGTCGCCAAATATAGTAAGTTTTTAGATGCTGAGTCATCGCTATGAAAAACTCCGTTTAATAAAAAAAAATATCTAAATGAAAATATTAAAATCCTAGTTCACAACACGATATATTTTGTGAAATTTCGGGCTTCATTATTTCTTTTTATATCCTTCTGGAGAACGTGTTAAATTTGTGGGTACTTCATTACAGATTTGTTCTAATGCAACACTTAATCACTACAACATAAGTTTTGTCTTTCCATGACGTAAGTGTGAAACTGTGTCCACTTTCTTATTTTTAAGTTTAAAACTAAAGTTATTGAAGTTTTCTTCTCAAATTAAATCAAAAGAAAAATTAAGTAAGTAATTTTACTTTTGACTCCAAATTTTAATATGTTGTACCACATTAATTTTTACAATAATGTATTTTTGTGAAACATGCTAGACACAGCCTAATCTTGTTAATTCACTTACCGATTCCTGCTTGAGCAGTCATCCATCCCATTCTTAAAAATAACATGACGCCCCAAATGTTTAATAAACATCTGATCTGCAGAAAATGCGATAAAATACACCTCATTGAATAGAATACAGAAGACAGAATTTTACTATAATTAACTAAAATAATAACGTATATTCGATTCACATTGTACTTATAAGATACAATATACCAATATTTCGATGCGTAATTAACATTTGATACATGTAATGGAAAAAAATTGTTGCACTACTATCACATTAAATATTATTAAAAAGTGAATAGTTGTTGTTGTTCGAATTAAGCACAAAGCTACACAATAAGCTGTCTGTGCTCTTCCCGCCACGGGTATCGAAACCCGATTTTTAGCGTTGTAAGCCCACAAACATACCGCTGAGCCACTAGGGGGAGAATTGAATAATTGAAGATTGAAATACGAAGGCAACACTTATTGTCTATAGGGGCTGTTTCTTTAATCTACGCCTCCAGTGGCTCAGCGGTATGTCCGCGGACTTACACGCTAAAATCTGGGTTTCGATACCCGTGGTGGGCAGAGCACAGATAGCCCATTGTGTAGCTTTGTGCTTAATTCAAAACAACAACAACAATATTTAATCAACATAATGTTTTGTAAGAAAACATTTAAGAAATATGATTACCACCAATAAAATCGTCAGCGTATTTTGGGCATCAGTGACATGTCTTATCCTTTTCTTGATAGAAAATAATTTAAACATTTTTTTGTACTGCGTTTACGCCTACTTGAAAAACAGAAATGAAATTTTGGTTCACTGTCACTAACGTTGGCTTAAGAAAAAAATTATCTTGACTTAAACTTAATGTTTATAAAATAAATTTAGAAAAAGTAAAATAAAAATGGAAGTAATTCTCCACTGAAAGTTTATTCACAAACTTTTATTTCCAAAAACTTGTTAGAAGAGCCACAGATAATAATTTAATGTTCTGGAACAACTCCTGAAAGAAGGAGTTCTCGTCCTTACAATCCAGGACTTATATAGTTTGCTACAGTAGTGTACCAACAGTATTAAAGTAAAGGCAAAATTAGATTTTAGACTACTTTCATAGATCAGTGGAAAGCGAAGCATAATTCAGCAAATAGTTAATATTTTGTGTGTCCTCCTTTTGGTTTAACAACTACAGACAGTCTTTCAGGCGTCGTTGCAACATATTTAATCAAAGTGTCCTTTGGGATTGCGCTCCAAGTTTCTTTAATACACTCTTATGAAGTTTATTTGGAGGAAACGTTTTATTTGTAAAGTCTTTGATCTATCAGATCTCTGATTTGTTCAATTGGGTTGAGGTTCTGTGGACAAGCCATTGCAACACTTGGATGACTCCAGCAGCTTCTTTCTTAGTTAAGTAATTTCTGTATAGGTTAGATGGGTGTTTGGCGTCATTATCTTTTTGATAGTCGAATCCTTTACCAATAATACTCAAATCACTAGGCACACAATGATGAATTAGTATCTGACGGGGCCCGGCATGGTCAAGCGCGTAAGGCGTGCGACTCGTAATCCGAGGGTCGTGGGTTCGAATCCCATTTGCACTAAATATGATCGCCCTTTCTGCCGTGAGGGCGTTTTAATGTTACGGTCAATCCCACTATTCGTTGGTAAAAAAGTAGCCCAAGGGTTGGCGGTGGGTGGTGATGACTAGCTGCCTTCCCTCTAGTCTTACACTGCTAAATTAGGGACGGCTAGCACAGATAGCTCTCGAGTAGCTTTGTGCGAAATTCCAAAACAAACAAACAAACAAAAGTATCTGATGGAGCATGCGCTGGCCCATTATTCCGTCTTCGAAAATATCTCCTAAACAATCACACTGTTATTTCAGACCCTAAATGTGATCAGTGTGTTCATTCAAGCGAAATCTTTATGACATACTCTTGGTAGAAACATGTGGGGATTCTAAAGACTTTGTTTTTAAACCCTGACTCATTCACTTGTCGACATGTATCAGTGAAACATTACCATGATGTTGTAGTTTATATTCTGCAGTGGCATAGAAACGTTAACCCTATAATATTGAAAGAATGAAACATTATTCTCTTTTCTTAACACTTTTGCACAGTTCTGTATCTAAACACGTCCTTTTTTTTTACACTTTTGAGAAAACTTTATTTACTTAATTTACCCACGAAAAAAATATATTTCCAGGTGCTCCTTTGAACGTGCGATAAATTTGAATTAATAAAATATTTCAAGTTGTTCTCCACGTAAACGTTCTACACGTGCTACATTTTATAAATTCACAATAAAAGTATTTCACCCATAAACACCAAGAGTTACCTGTTGCGATGAATAATGCAAAAATAAAAATGCATAATAATTGAAATTTTTATTTTGCTTTATTAATAGCCAACATTTCTGCATTTATAGCCATTAAGTAGATGTTCGAACGATATGATCCAGTAATTACCACAATCTCGTTTCTTTTTTGTTTCATATAAGGACATTGGTTTATATTTAATTTCTGACTGGGACTTTGGTGAACTGTGCTAGATACATAATTCACACGAATGAGCTCTATCACCTCGTTTTAGAATGTTTTCTACCCAGTAAGTAATGCATTAGATAATCTGTAACATTTACACGAACAGTATGATGTAACAAAACTTGTCAAGTAACAGTTCAGAGCAGCAACTGTCGGCTTCATCTTCTTCAGACATATTATGAAACCTATGCCGAGCTTTTTGTGGATTATTTATTATAAAATATTATTTTCGTATTTTTCCTTCCACCCCGACTAAGAATATAGCGCGTAAAACAATTATTTATTTAAGCAACTCCATTGTAATAGAAGAAAGTACCTTTAAACAATGACATTCCTCTAATGATTATTTGAAAATTGACGCACGTAATACGTTGATTATCAGGAAACATCTAGGACTACATCTAGTATATGAATACTTACGAATACTCCTCTAACCCAACCAAACTTGTAAGACATACTCGCATCTTCTTCACCATCTTCTTCATTGTATCTCCGCACCACGAACTGCAACGAAGATGAATTACTTTGAAACACGTGACGGTAATAAACGTCCTGTTAAAGTTTAAGAGCATAAATCTTACGTTATTTAATTTAAACTCTGTCCAAAATGTTTACATTGCATGAGTGGTTAATGAGTAAATACGTGAGAAATAACAAACAAGGTACCGTATGATCGGATAAACATGTACGAGTTGCTATTCTGGTCTGTTTAAGTCAATTTGATAATTTGTTCGTCACAAGAAGCACATGCATCTGTTTTCTACAAAGGAAGTGTGAGTTTGGTATAATATTTCCCGAAACATAGCTACGCTTTGTTCAGACAGTTTCTCTGTATTTGGTGAAAGATATGCTACATCATGTGCTAAAAGTTATAGAGTGTCAAATTGTTTGACTATTCAGAAATGGCATGAAGCAAACATACATTGCCAGAAGAGTGAGACACCCCAATGAAACGTCATTGGACTACAGAGAACCTCGTTCCAGAAAAGTCTACTGATAGACGCCTGAAGTTATTACCCGAGATGGCCACGTTTTGATCAAGTTAACATGTCAAAGTGGAAAGACATCTTGCAATACCTTACGAGGAGAATCGTATGAATTTGTTCATTCGAAGATATCCAGAAGAACAGTAAATAGGATACTGACAAGGTTATTTCGCAGGAAAGGTCATCTGCAGAGCCACATTAGTCATAATTCACTTATGACGATCATAAGTCATCGTGTTATTTAAGCAAGATAGTATTTCCAACATATAGTTCGGATACCAGCGACATGTCATCTTTGCGTTCATTGTTTGCCAACAGAAAAAAATGAGTGAAACCTGTCTTTCTCACAGAGAACATACAAGAAATGTGCAGTACACGTTTGAGTAGCCATTCATCATGATGAAAACTGTTCTTCATATCCTCCGAGAAAACGTCAACAACACCTTCTATAGGCATTACATGGAAACGATATTTCTGCCATGTGTTAGAGCACATTTAGTTTATTACTGTAAGTAGCGTTCACTAGTTACATTCCCTCTAGTTTATCACTTTAAGTGGCGTTCACTAGTTACATTCCCTCTAGTTTATCACTGTAAGTAACGTTCACTAGATACATTCCCTCCAGTTTATCACTCAAAGTCGCGTTCACTAGTTACATTCCCTCTAGTTTATCACTGTAAGTAGCGTTCACTAGTTACATTCCCTCTAGTTTATCACTGTAAGTAGCGTTCACTAGTTACATTCCCTCTAGTTTATCACTGTAAGTAACGTTCACTAGATACATTCCCTCCAGTTTATCACTCAAAGTCGCGTTCACTAGTTACATTCCCTCTAGTTTATCATTGTAAGTAGCGTTCACTATTTATCTTCCCTCTAGTTTACCACTGCAAGTAGCATTCACTATTTATCTTCCCTCTAGTTTATCACTGTTAAATTAGGGACGGTTAAACGCAGATAGCATTCGCAGAGCTTTGGGCAAAACATAAAACCAACCAACCAAACAAATAACTTCTCTCCACTTCTAGCCAATAATTAACATTCTTTAAAGGTTCAATAAGTATCTGTGAGAAAATAAGTTTATGACAAATTTGGAAGCATTTCTAATTACCTTTTATGTATTTAATTAAATATGAATTCGTGTGATTCATAGAAAAGAAATTTTCAAAATTAGTAAGAAATAAAATAATAGACCAAAGAAAAGTAGGATTTTAGAGAAATGCTTCTAATCCATGAACAAGAGTTAAAAACGAAAAGGGCCCGGCATGGCCAGGTGGTTTAAGGCGTTCGACTCGTAATCTGATGCACACGGGTTCGAATCCTCGTCGCACCAAACATTTTCGCCCTTTCAGCCGTGGCGGTGTTATAATGTAACGATCAATTTCACTATTCAATGGTAAAAGAGTAGCCTATGAATTGGCTGTGGGTGGTGATGACTAGTTGTCTTCCCTCTAGTCTTTTACTTCAAAATTAGGGACGGCTAGCGAAATTTTAAATAGCGAAAAAAAATAAATTATAAATACCTGTAAAAAAACTAGTTTTAAAAAAGTACAAATAATTAGCTACTAATAACCATGCACTTTAGTATTTCATAAAAATTTGTTATGACATTTTTATATAAAAACTATAAATGTTTAATTTTTTTTTCTTTTTGAATTTCGCGCAAAGCTACACGAAGGCTATGTGCACTAACCATCCCTAATTTAGCAGTGTTGGAGGGAAGGCAGCTAGTCATCACCACCCACCGCCAACTCTTGGGGTACTCTTTTACCAACGAATAGTGGGATTGACCATTACTTTATAACGCCCCACGATTGAAAGTACGAGCACGTTTGGTGCGATGGGGATGCGAACCCGCGACCTTCAGTCGAACGCCTTAACCTATCTAGCCTTGCCGGGCCAAATAACTGTTTTAATATACGTCTTACTTGATTATCGCTCGAGGGGTTCCTCAGCTCTTCAATCGTCGGTCGACTCACTCCTTTTTCCTTCTCAATTATGTAATGTTCCAGTCGAGGGATGGCGTCATGGGTATTGCACTGTGTCCAACTTGAAACGCTTTCTTCGTAGATAGGTAGAGTTTCTGGAGGAGAAATAATACCGCTTGTTTTCGCAGATTGTTGTAATTCATTCTCTCGGCTTCGTCGACGTATTCCCACTGGTGCTGGTGTGTAAGCTGTCGAATGTGAAGAAATTTCAATGTTATCTACTTCGCTGGCAGTTTTCCCTGAAGTTAAAGGATTTTCGAACGCACAGTTTTCAATCTCATTGCGAAATAAGGTATTAATACGAGTGATTCCGTCAGACATATTCCTGCAAGTGTCGACAATGAATGAGTTCTTGAAATATTTGCATCTAAAAGTTCTTAAATAGCTCTCGAACTGCAGTCAGCTGGTTTTTGCTGTCAAAGAATCCACACCTGCTACGAAATAAAATGTTACAAAATCTTGTATGGTTATTCTTTTTTTGGCTTGGAAAAAGACATGTGCAAGTCACTGAGAAGATACAAACGGACATGAATTACATAAATATATCATACGCTGGACGCAATCGGCTATTAAGAACCCACTGTAACCAGTTATGACAAGTTGCTTCGATCTGCGGGTGTAGTAATCATATGAAAATATTTTCGTTTTTGTGTGAGATTTCTTAAAATACGTTTGCTTGTTGTTGTTTTTTAAAGAATTGAGAAAAAATTATTATAATCCGGAATATTAAACATTAGTTTGAAATATAATACAGTGTGAAAACTTGTCTGAGTATTCTTAGAAGATTTAACATTGAAACAATCTCATTAACTGCTATTTTTCTGTCAGTTAGTTTATTTGTTTGTTTTGAATTTCGCACAAAACTACTCGAGGGCTATCTGTGATAGCTGTCCATAATTTAGTAGTGTAAGACTACAGGTAAGGCAGCTAGTCATCACCATCCACCGCCAACTCTTGGGCTACTCTTTTACTAAAAATAATGGGATTGACCGTCACATTATAACCCTCCGCGGCTAAAAGGGCGAGCATGTTTTGCGCGACAGGGATGCGAACCCGTGACCCTCAGATTACAAGTCACACGCTTGGCCATGCCGGGCCTTTTTCTGTTGTGTTTCATATTTTAACAGTATATATCTGAGTGTGTATACCCGTTAAGATTATTTTTTTTCTTATCTCCACCGTTCAGAAATGCCAAGTAAGAATTTTCTGATATGAATAAATACGTACTTGTACGAATTGAGTTGTACGTTCTCCAACTATAAAGTTAATGTTCAATAATATCATTAAAACTTATTTTCTAACCTTCAGTAGTTGTAATAATACAAACATTTGTTTTTGTATAATATTTATTAATTTTTTTAAACCTTGTTCTGTTCCAGTTATATCTTATTTTGGTGTGGAGTATACGTATAGTAAATAACATACCAATCTGTGAGTCGAGACCCATTTCCACAAAATATGCTCTGTACTCTGATATCGAATACGCATTATAATAGTGACAAGATAGTAATGCGATCACACAATTAAATTAGATAATTTCAAGAATTGTCGCTTAGTGCTGTTAATTAGATGTTTCTCTTCTAATATATAATTTTAAAATTAAGAACGGCCAGCGTAAATTGCCCTTGTATAATTCTGAACATATTTCAGAAACAAATATATTTCTTTAAATATAAGATCATATTTTAAACAAGCGTACCTAAATTCCCAGTGGCGCAGTGTAAATCCAGTCTGTGGATTTACACGGCTGAAGACGCGTTTCGATAACCGTGGGACGCAAAGCAGCGCAATGAAGCGTTGCATTAAATTCAACAAAAAAGTGGCCCGGCATGGCCTAGCGCGTTAAGGCGTGCGCTCGTAATCCGAGGGTCGCGGGTTCGCGCCCGCGTCGCGCTAAACATGCTCGCCCTCCCAGCCATGGGGGTGTATAATATGACGGTCAATCCCACTATTCGTTGGTAAAAAGAGTAGCCCAAGAGTTGGCGATGGGTGGTGATGACTAGCTGCCTTCCCTCTAGTCTTACACTCCTAAATTAGGGACGGCTAGTGCAGATAGCCCTCGAGCAGCTTTGTGCGAAATTCCAAAACAAACAAACAAACAAAAAAGTGTTTCAAAGTTATTAAAAGGAATATTCTTTTTTCATTCTTTTAACACAAAGGAGATTTTTTGAAAAAGTTTTAAAAT
This sequence comes from Carcinoscorpius rotundicauda, assembly GCA_011833715.1. Taxonomy (NCBI): domain Eukaryota; kingdom Metazoa; phylum Arthropoda; class Merostomata; order Xiphosura; family Limulidae; genus Carcinoscorpius; species Carcinoscorpius rotundicauda. The sequence goes on along the minus strand of CM022399.1, from coordinate 14,531,275 downwards.
ATGTCTGTTGGTGCATCTACACAGACAAGCAGTGAAGCATAATTTGATGCAAATATTAATCTAAAATGAATAAACCTTATTCGATACTCAAAACGAGTTTTATAAAACTTGTATCCATAAAAATAAAAATGTGTTGACGAAAGGATTCGCTCTCTTGTGTCATTGCTTATTGCGACATCTTCAAACTCTGTGGTGAAAACCGCGCGTTAACGATGAGCAAGTCAGTTATCGCAACCCCTTATTTTCAAGGTATACGTTACAAAAAAAAACAAACTATCTATTATTCACGTTTAGAAACGTACATGGTGAAAAAAAATAGGCTATTCTCATGAAGGTACAAGATTAGTATAATTTTATTGAATATCGTTTTGTCCTATTCCATATAAAAGATCTTATTAAAGTATGAAGTGTTAATCTACTAAAAATTAATTTGATTTGAACCGAGTCCCTAATTTAGCAGTGTAAGAATAGAGAAAAGGTAGCTAGTCATCACCCCCACCGCCAACTCTTGGGCTACTTTTTTACCAACAAATAGTGGCATCGACCGTCACATTTTAACGCTGAAAGGACGAACGTGTTTTGGTGCGATCGGGCTTCGAAACCACGCCCCTCGGATTACGAATTGAGCGCCTTAACACAATTGGCCATGCCAGGACCTTTCTTTACGTCACCGTTACCTTGTATTAATAATCTTAGAATGTGGTAGAACACTTCAAATAATTTCCTTATACTTTGCTAGATGTTCGAGATCTATCTTGTTAAACATTTTAGTTTTAATGTCATTAATATTCGCAGCTTTCTCTCGCTTACGACACTGGAAACAGGAATTAAAAGATCGAATTAAATACCGTTTGTTTGTTTGTTTGTTTTTGGAATTTCGCACAAAGCTACTCGAGGGCTTTTTTTGTAAAAAAAAAAAAAAGACCTTACTAATTGAGAATTTGAAACTAGAATTTTATCTCTTTACCTTAATGTATAAACTTTTACTTTTTTTCACATAAGTTTGAGAGAAATGTGTGTTTTTATTACAGCAAAGCCACATCGGGCTATCTGCTGAGCCTATCGAGGGGAATTAAGAGAAATAGTCGTTAATTATTATTATTTATTAGTTGTATTCATAAACTCCCCGCTAGTCCAGCGGTATGTCTCCAGATTTACAACTCTACAATTAGGAGTTCGATTCCCCTCGGTGGGCTGAGCAGATAGCCCTTTGTGGTTCTGCAATACAAAAAAAAAACACAAACACACTGTATTCATAAAATAAATGAATCTTAATGTCTTTGTACCCATTGGCCCAATAAATTGTTTGAAAGGAAGAAAAAAAAATTAAAATTGCTTATCTGACTATTCAGGATGAATCTGAAGAAATTCTGATATTGATAATAGGGCAAGGAACTGTTACAGGTGACCTTATAATCAACATAGCTTTACGTTACTTTTAGAAATGTAACCCATCTTGTCCTTTCAAAAAGCAACACGAGGTAGTTTAATCAGTATTAAAACCGGCTTCTTTCGTCATGTTTAATCCCTGAAGGGCGTAATCCGTTTGGTAAACAACAATCAAGAATAAAAAATGAATTTGACATCAATAAGTAATGAAGTAACTTATTTCACGTGCTCATCAATAGATTAATTGTTTATCAGTGCACTATAGTTCCCTGAAGCTGCTTTCATGTCAGCAATGGATTTATGATGAGAGAAATCGAAGTTTAATAATGAAGACGAGAACAGTTGAGAAAACACACAATATTTTATTTACAAGTTCCAACATTTTGGAAAACTTATTCCATCATCAGAGAAATCTGAAAAATGTGTTACAAAGGTGATTATTACTAAAATTATAATGTAATATGACATAATCATTTAATTGTTAGGAAAGGCAGCTAAAGGATGGGAAAAAGGTAGTTTATATACAACTGCTGGCCAAAATCTTAAGGACAATGAACACAAAGAAAAAATACGTATTTTTCGTTGTTAGACTCAACCACTTATAAGAAAAGGGAAAATTAAAATAAAAAACTTTTTTAACATTTGATATGGAAAACGTGAACACTAAGAATTTAGCCTGAATACTAGCTGTTCAAAAGTTTAAGACCATACTGAAACGAAGCGTTGATCGGTAAACACGTAATGAAATTTGGTATTTTGTGTTCAAGCATTAACGTTGTCAACATTTCCCACTGACATCTCCTGTCATACATTTTGTAAGAACTTGGTAAAGGTTAAAAAGTTGACAGAGTTAGAACGTGGTAAAATTGTAGAACTGCAAAAGCAAAGTTTCTCTCAACGTGTCATCGCTGGTGACATTGGACGCACTAAAACTGCTGTTGCAAATTTCTTAAATGACCCTGAAAGATACGGAATATTAATTTCAAGTGGTTGGCCAAAAAAATTTCGCCGGTGTTGAGCAGGAAAATTCGACGGGTTGTCCTGCAAGACACCAGCCGATCATGGAACCAGATTAAGGTCCTTACAGATGCAGAATGCAGCTCAAGAACAGTAATACGGCATCTACGAAAGAAAAGCTTTAAAAACCTTAAACGTTTTTAAAGGTCACACCTCCTTCCACACCACAAAACAGCTTTGTTAAACTTTGATGAGAAGCACCAAACATTGGACGTAGAAAATTGGATAAAGGTTTTGTTCTCTGATGAGAAAAACATTAACTTGGATGGTCCAGATGGTTTCCAACGTTACTTACACGATAAGGATATCCCACCAAAGACATTTTCTACACAACACAGTGGAGGAGGTTCAATCATGATCTGGGGTGCTTTCTCCTTCCATGGAACAATGGAGCTTCAGGTTACACAGGGGTGTCAAACAGCAGCTGGCTACTTTGACATGTTGACTGAAGGCCCTCACTTGTGTGGAAATGGCTGGATCTTTAAGTTGGACAACGCTACAATCCACAATGCTTGCACGACAAAGAACTTTTTCATGGCGAATAACGTGATTCTTTTGGACCATCTAGCTTGTTTGCCCGAGCCCAACCCCATTGAAAGTGTTTGGGGATGAATGGCAAGGGAAGTATATAGAAATGAACATCGGTTCAAAACAGTGCACGATCTTCGTGAAGCCATCTTCACTACTTTGAATAACATTCCAGCCAGCCTTCTGCAAATGCTTATATCGGCTATACCAAAGCAAATGTTTGAATTATTCGCAATGACGGGCATGCAACCCACTACTGAGACCTCTTGTTGAGCATTTCCTTCCCTGTTTTTGACTTTTTTTTGGTATGATTTTAAACTTTTGACCAGCTAGTGTTTAAGCTAATTTCAGTGTTCACATTTTCCCTGTTAAATGCTAAAAGAGTTTAATTTTTATTTTTATTTTTTAAAGCTCTACTCAAATAAGTGGTTGCGTCTAACAACGCAAAATGCATATTTTTTATGTTGATTGGCTTAAAGCATTTGGCCAATAGTGTATTACAAGCAGCAAAGCTACATGTAAATATTCAGAACAGTTTTAGATCTTATGATCTTTTTTGGATCATCAAGGATCAGGCGGTTTTAAATTTTAAAGGTAAACTTCCTTTAATATACAGTTAGAGGTTTAAAGATTATGTGGTGATGACAGATAACTCGTTCAATGAGATACTGTGTCCTGTAGTTTCAGGACGTTTACGAATGAATGAGTGGCTGGGTTTAAATAGTGGAAAGTTGGTTCTATGAGATACTCTTAAATGTTTATAGACTCTAGTTTTCAAGTGGTAATTTGTTTTGTCACTGTACCTGACCTTACAGTTACTACACATATATTTATATGAGAGCCATGAATGTAGAACTTTAAGTAATTGACCTCTGTACTGTAATGTGTGTTTAATGGATATTGTGTATAATATATCCTCTGATGACCAGATTCTTATTTAAAATGAGTCAGTAGCCAGTATATTATACGCTGAATATCTGAACAGAACGTTTTTGTTAGGGTAGAAAGTTATTTTGTGGAGAGTTGCTTTAACATTTTGTTGTTTTATCAGTTTCATTGTTTTGCCTTTTTCTCAATAGTTTGTAACACAGCGTTTAAGTCACACTTGCGAAGTGTCCTTCAACCCGACACAGCTTTTCCATTATACCTTCTTTCATATCTATTAGAGGCTTATGTATCCAAAACTTTGTCATTCTACTGTCCTGCAATTATTTACGCTTAAATAACAGATTAAAATGAAAGAGAAATTTACGAGGAATATATTATAAGCCACCAAGTGGTTGTTCAACTGTCACATATCGAAATAAGTGTATATAAGGCATCGTTTCCAAATACTGAAAGAGATGACAAGGCTGCTGGGTTTGATTTAGTATGTATGCCATATCTCAGCAAAATATTAGTAATTTGAGTTCCTAATTCGTTTGTAACTATAAATTTAGTATTTTGACATTAAAAACATCATATTTTAACCAATGCTGCGTTCAACATACCATGTGACCCAGACAAATAGATATTTAGGCGAGTTATTTTAATATGTACTTTTAATTTTAAAAATTAACTCGCATACATTATAAAAGTTTGAATAATATACAAGTTCGTACTAAATTTACTGACACAAATTCATAATATTTTGAATGCAAGTCAACAACCTCGATGGCATAGCCTTTGACTCTTGATCAGTCGCGAAAGGGATAACTCTCTAAGCACGTGATCAGTCAGTTTGGCTAACCACATGACTTCTTTCTATTCATTCAAAGTTTACTCATTTGATATTACTAACTTTAATATAGTGAGCATTCCTTCGTTAATTATATCCGTAAAAACAGCTGGTGTGGATAAAGTACTATGTGGAGAAGAGAACAACGTTTAGACCATCGTCAGGCGATGACCGGAGAAGGTCGAAACGTTGTTCTCTCCTCTACATAGTGTTTTCTCTCCATACCAGCCGTTTATACAGTGTTCCCTCGCCACTTCGTGGATCCTCTTCCGCGGCTTCACCACTTCGCGGGCTTGGCCGACCCCCACATATATATAAAATAATAAACATTAAATCTAAAATATAGCATTAAATACCATTAAAATATTAAAAATAAATATAATGAATAGTGTAAAGAAAATAAAACAGGTATATTTTGAGATATAAACATATATTTGAGTTTATAACAGCGTAAAAATGGAAACAGAACCAACTGGAAAGGCTATAGATGTACGCATTGTGCGTCTGCGAAGGCTACGCGAGATCAGCTTCATGGCGTAGCGATGTGCAAGACGGGCTATGATTGGTGCAGAAATGAAAGACGGCCAATGACAGCTACCCATTTTGATTGTCTTTCACCATTGCTACATGTCTTCAAATATTCATAAGGCATTGCAAGAGATGAAGCCCTGCACCGTTAATGCAAGCTGGAAGAAGTTGTGGCCTGAGGTTGTGCACGACGACAAGAGGTTCACGCCTGAAGAAATACAAAACTCGGCTGTTGAAAAAGCTGTGCAATTAGCTTCGTTAATCAAAGGTGAAGGATCTGCCGATATGACGAAGGAAGACGTAGATGAACTGATTGACTTAGAATCCGAACCACTCGCCGACCAAGACTTAGAAGCACTGACGAAGTCTGCTGCCGAGGAAGACGACGAAGAGAAAACACTGAAAGAAGCCGAGGAAACAATCGAGCAGAGTTGATGGTCGTTAGAGCGGTTAGGTAAACTAATGAAACTAATTAACGAAGTGAAGAAGTGCTCACAGGAATGGGACAACGATATGGTTCGATCAGTATAATTTTGCAATAAAATAGAAGAACTGATGACTCCTTATCAAATGATTTTCGATAGGCTAAAGAGGCAGAGTTTGTTTGTTTGTTTTTGAAATTCGCACAAAGCTACTCAAGGGCTATCTGTGCTAGCCGTCCCTAATTTACCAGTGTAAGACTAGAGGGAAGGCAGCTAGTCATCACCACCCACCGACAACTCTTGGGCTACTCTTTTACCAACGAAAAGTGGGATTGACCGTCACATTATAACGCCCCCACGGCTGGGAGGGCGAGCATGTTTAGCGCGACTCGGGCGCGAACCCGCGACCCTCAGATTACGAAGCGCACGCCTTAACGCGCTAGGCCATGCCAGGCCTAAAGAGGCAGAGAAAACAACTCCCAATAATAATGTTTTTTCCAGCCGAGCAAGAAAGAAAGGGTACCGGTGGCAAGTACTGTTCCTGAAGTTGTAACGACCGACGAAGAAATTGCCGATTCACCTTTCACAGAAGAGGAAGTGGTGTCCCCCGAAAAGACACCACCTGCTGAAGAAATGTAATTTTTCATTTTAAGGCTTAATATCTCAATAATTGTTCTTATTATTTCAGCAATAATGAACAGTATTGTAATGGGAGGGTTAAATAGTTGTACAGGGAGGGTTTTAAAAGTCTAAATGCACATAAATATATACGTAAAAATCGGCGATCCCACTTCGCGGAAAATCTTCTTTCGTGGGGGGGTTTGAAACGCATCTACCGAGATACACGAGGGAACACTGTACATATATAATTTTCTCTACAAATGGGTTCTCTCGTCATCACGGATTATTTCATCAGATTTAGTAGTCTTTTAGAACACATTATAAGTCTTTCACATACACAAAATCACACTTTAGCGAGGTATTTTATATGAGCTAAAAAAGGTTTGTCCTTGAATATATCGAATATTTATTTTGAATAACTCTTGTGCAAAGTGATTTTTATGTTAAAATTAAAAATACTTATTTTCATCCAAAAACTCTCAAATTTCATTTGTTTAATCTCAAAAACCTTACATTTCAAATGTTTGTTTTCAGTAAAACATTACATTTTGTCTGTTATTTTATCTACTTTAACACAAAACAAGGTTGGTCAATTTAACTGGTCTCGTAACCACCGAAAACAAAATCTAAATAAATCTAAATTACCCTCCCTTTCTTTTCCGAATAATTCAAATATAACGTCAAACTGTGTTTGTTTATTCTAAGTCTCTTTTAACTCGTAACAGTACACATTGATTAAATATTAATATTTTGTATTCCCATTTGAACTGTATCTAACTGCTGTTTACGCTATTTCAACCAGCCTACACAAACTGGTTCCAGAGTAGCTGATAAGTGTGATGACCAGATTCTTATTTAGAATGAGCCAGTGGCCAGTCGTCCAGGAAATAAAGGAAGTGAAACCCTAGAACATCTAAGCAACGAGGGAATGCTTTGACCACCCAACAAAAATACTGCCCCATCATGATTAAAACGACGACAATTGCTGAGAGTTAAGAAACAGAAAGTAAGCTGATGCAAACTAATCTGCATCCCTTGGAGGGAGAGGCCTATCAACCAACCAAAAAACAAAATGTTCAGCATGAACATTAATATCTGGAGAAGAGGCAAACATGAAATACTGAAATAGAGAGGTATCCTGAAACAAGGTTTTGTTTTGTTTTGAATTTCGCCCAAAGCTACATGAGGGCTATCTGCACTAGCCGTTCCTAACTCAACAGTGTAAGACTAGAGGGAAGGCAGCTAGTCATGACCATCCATCGCCAGCTCTTGAGCTATTCTTTTACTAACGGATAGAGGAATTGACTGTACCATTATAATGCCCCACCGACTGACAGGGCGAGCATGTTTAGTGTGACAAAGATTCGAATTCGTGACCCTTAGATTACGTGTCGAGTGGTTTAACCACCTGACCATGCCGGGCCTATGCTATTTATTTATAATGCTTATAAAAGTGGATTGTCGTTTGAAATTGGTTGACACAAATGTTTTGAATTTCAATTGGCGTATTATAAAATGTAGAAAAACAAGCAATTTAAACTTCTTACTATGAAATTTATTGACATTATCAGAACTTGTGACTTAGTCATTTCACATATATTGTTATAAAAGGAAACAGTATAAAGTTCTAATGATCTATGGCCTAGCGGGTTAAGGCGTGCGCTTTGCAATCTGAGGGTCGCGGGTTCGCGCCAAACATGCTCGCTCTCCCAACCGTGGAAGCGTTATAATGTGACGGTCAATCCCAATATTCTTTGGTAAAAGAGTAGCCCAAGAGTTGACGGTGGGTGGTGATGACTAGCTGCCTTCCCTCTAGTCTTACACTGCTAAATTAGGGACGGCTAGCAGAGATAGCCCTCGAGTAGCTTTGTGTGAAAAAAACAAACAAACAAAATTCTAACGATCTATTGAGGAGATATTTACATACCATTTTGATGAATAGTGTCATCCACCCTACCATGTAGAGATTGTTGCTGCCTACTCCATAGTACATTTTAGAAAATAATCTTGAAACCCTAGTTGTTATTTGTTCAATTTTAAACACGTCATTTCTAAAGTCGCATGTAAAACTGCTAATCGCATTTTTGTTTTTTCTACCTTTGCAAAATACCTCAGTTTTAATACAAAATTAAACTAGTAAATTAAAGAGCAGAATAACTGATATTGCTATAATCTATATTTTTTATAGTTATATAGAAGTTAGCTAGGGGCAGCCGCGGGTCATAGATGATAACGCTAAGATAGGCCTAGAAATTTATAAAAAATTTATTGTCAAGTTTTTTTCAGTAAATTCGAAACTAGCTTATAAACCTGGCTTAGTTTTTCAAGAAATAATTTACGAGATGGTAGATGAAGTTGTTTTAAGAATAATAATGATAAAAATGAATCATTTGTAATGTATTTGTATCTTTACTAGCTATCATACGTGTTGAGTTTCTGTGTACAAGCTGATTTTAAATTGATTCTAGTAGTGTTAGTAGAGGTTGGAATGTTTAGATAAATGAAAGTTTAGTAGTAAACAACCATTACGTTCAATTTATCAGAGTGTGAAAATGGCTAACTGCAAAATTGTAGAGGTTTGAATGTAAATAAGTAGACTTGCAACAGTATATGTTTTAGCTTGTAAAGATATTAAAAGGGAAATAAACTAGTTTGTTTTAATTTATGTGGAGTGGACTTGGAATAATTTTTAAAAAAATATGTCAAAATAACCTGCTAACAAAATAACGTTAAAACAATATAATAATACTGCTACCATTGAAAAAATAAATTAACTTTCCATACACTAATAGTATCGCATTTTAGAAAAATCCATTACATTTGGATTTTATTTAAAGAAAAAGTTGTTGTTTCGAATTAAGCACAAAGCTACACAAGGAGCTATCTATGCTCTGCCCACCAAGGGTATCGAAACCCGGATTTTAGCGTACAAGTCCGCAGACATACCGCTGAGCCACTGGGGGGCGAAAGAAAAAGACTTTTACTAATAAAACTAATTTTTGTATGGATGTGACATATTGAGCAGCAGACATACCACTGTGCAATTGAGGGGGCTTTCTTCCTTGTAATTAGTAGTAAAAACAATAAAAAAGTGTGCTTAGAAAACATTTCAACATTCACAGAGTTACCAATGGAAAAGTTATAATCAAAGTGCTAAGATACTATTGTTATAAATGTGTAAGTAGGTCTGCAGAATCACGTAAATATTTAGGGCACAAACACTTCACCTTCGGACTCTACTATTTCTAAAAGTGGGAGACATTTACCTTGCTTCATATTAAATAAAACGTTTGGTTAACATAATGTTTGAAATGTATATTATAATACACACACACTGGCATATAAAATAATGACTTTTAATTCATAAAATTAATTTAACACTGTTTACAAAAATCTGTTAAACAAAACTCCCTTTTACAAATAATAAAATGAATTTTAAATCATAATTTTTTATTATTATTTAAAACTTATGAACCCTTCTTTGACATGTAAAATGTTTACTATATCATAAGACTACAAAAAAAGGAAAAGCATTATATTATATAGCAGCATGCATTTACACTTGATTTATAAATTTATAACTTACTGTTTCACAGGAACACCAAATTAGTTACACAGTATGAAAATGAGCACCAAGCTCTATAAAAGTAACATCTTGCTGTTTTTAGGAAAAGTCAAATAAATAAAACACAGTGTTGAAAATTCCATTAAGTGTTAAGGTTCATTTTATATTCACCTGATAACAGGAAGATAGTTTTGGTTCTTAAAATGCTATTGATGATCCTTTGTAACACATTTTACTTGCTTTATTGGAAGCTTACCATGAGAATCCTTAATCAGCACTGTTGGTACAAGAGCGTGATCCTTTATAATGCTTTCAGTGGCCTTCAAAATGGTTGGGCGGTCATGTCGCACATGTAAATGGAAAGTGGAATTCCAACTCTCACATAGATTGTTGATGTGACCTTCCTCATCAAAGATTGCCTTATGGATATTCAATAACCATGGGGGGTAATCCTTCTCATGCCTACTGGAAGAAGTACTCCATCATGAAAAGCTGGTGGCTTTTGTTTTATTTCACTGAGGAGGTTTTGTTCTACTTTGCAGTTTATTTGAGGGGGATTTTCCAGGTGAGGTTGTCTGTCCTGGGTTGTCAGAACTTTGTAAACTGTGTCATGCTCACTACAGTTACTCTTCTGGACAACTGTAGCAGTACATATAGAACTGATGGTTTGTGTGTGAAATTGGAAATAAACCCCAATTGTTAGTTCTATCATTTTTTAAAATTCAGAATGTTTTTATTTGTTTTGTTTTTGTAAACTTTCACTTTTGAACAAGATAATCCACAGATTGGTTAACCAGTTTTATGGTTGTGTGCATGTGTTAAAATGTTGCTGCAGTTTTGCAAAAAGTTCTTTTATATTATTTGAAATTCCTCGACTGGTCTGTTTAGGAATGACTAAAGAATTGTGTGGATATTGCCGGAAACAATTCTTCCTTAATTAGATACATGTACATGCTTACACGTTCACCTCCCACTAAAACTCCTTATGAAGTTTTTTTGTTTGATATGGGAATTGAATCTTAAAATGAATGAAATACGTTGCTGCGAAATAAAGAAATCATGAAAACTATTTGCATTGCTATCTTCATGTATATGGTCTCTTCATACATAACTATTAATGTAACTTCAAATATAAGAGATGTACTGGTCCATCTAGGCCATTCCATCCACTTAACTGAACAAAAAAGAAAAATCTCAAAGCCAGCGCCTATCAATCAGATATTTATCAAACTTTATCATAAACTCCATTATACTTACTGAATCCACTATATTTCAAAGGCTATCTCACCTGTTAGAAATATAAAGTTGTCTTGGCTGAAGATGATTCCTACCAAATTTTACATTTGTGCCATCATTGGTTGAGAAAATAAAATGATGGATCAAAACTATCAATTTCCTAACTTGTCTTCACATGGCAAGCTTTCCTATAATCCTCATAGCTGTCCTCTAGAATTCAGCACATCATTTTTACCACCACACCAATGTATTCATGTCACAATATGGCTTTGTGAAAACAAGAATATTTTGGATTAAATTAATTATCATTGATATTGTTGAAAATGTTCTTCACATTATTTTTAAATAACAAAATTCAAGACATCCTGCATGGTAATTTGAGGCAGTTTTCATTTTTTGCATGACAAATATTCATGTGAAACAGTTTTGTTTAGGATAATCTGAACAGAATTTTTAATTAAGCAAGAAACTGTTTCTGTTGAAAAGCTAAATTATTTTTGTCTTCAGTTAGTTGAAATAGTTCTGTGTGAAATCAAGATGTTTCAAACAATTATGTGATTATATAAAAAAAGGGAAACCCACAAAACTTTCATACATGGCAAACGAGGTGACTGACATATGAACAAAATGTCCATGGATGTAATAATAAATTAATGCGCCAAATATTACCTTTCAATGTGTACACAATTCGTTTTTTATTTAGAAATTAAGCCCTGAAGATCTTTCTTAAATACTGGCATTGCTATTAGAGATAACAAATTTGGTTTTGGTATTAGAAATAGCAAACACGGCCCTTCATAATCTAATGACTACAAGAATTTACAAAAAGCATTGAGCATAATAAATGGGTATGTGTAGATATAAGTTTTTATACAATAATGTTAATACATGTGTAAATAGTTATTTTTTAGATAACCCTGAGTACACATGAAGCATAGCTTGTCTAAACGAATATAAAGAATACACTAAACTCCTAAATTAACTTACTGAAAATGAGAACAAGGCTTTAACAGTAACCTTGTTGACTTGTTTGAAATACCATGGAATATTTTTCTTTTGTGTAAAAACAACAAGTCAGTCTGTGTTAACTACTTTATGAAAATAACAAATATAGCCCAGAAGGTCACAATAACCTAGACATAAATGTGTCATATGTTGATAATTGTGACTAAGATGGTTCTCTTGCAGTTTAAATCCTTATTTTCCATGAACAAGTGCAACATCATAATAACAGTTAACACAGTGATCCATACATTGGTTTAAACTTTATATCTTAATCATATAACAAAAAAAGTTTGCCTTGCAATTTTTTTATAACCAGTATTCAGATTATTTTCTACTATTCCATATCACTAAAAGTAATATCAGGCTCACATATATTTATTTCAATCAGTTTATTAATGTCAAAATACAGTGAGGAAGATAGTAAATGGAATGGACAAGGCTTGCCTTTTGATCGGCTCGTACGATAAACATTATGTTTAAAGTTTCACTTTTAACAGCACAGATTCTTTACATCAACTAATAGCAAATGGTGATGATAGGCTAAGCTAAATACTGTATTACTAAAATTCAATAAAGTTATAATAGCAATGGCAAAGAATAAGGAAATAATATTCTATATAAAGAAGGTACTTCCACTTTCTTACAATGCTGGACATGTTAGCCTTGGAGCATGATGTTCACGTTACAAACAGACTATCCAGTTAACGTTCTTGATCACTTCAAAGAGCAAATGGCAACAATTCAACTTATAACAAGAAGTAATCCTCAATAGCCATGAAACTTCAAATTATTTCAGGCAGGATTAAAGTAAATTAATCACAGACCTATTTTTACCTTTTTCATTACCTATATTTCTGGGTATCAGCAATACCAAATACGAGGTGCACATACATCTGATTTTGTTACTCACCAGCATCACTTCCAACTTGCCTTCATACTGAAATTTGTTTTAGCAGCATTAGTGTAAATTAATCTAGGAAATATTGGGTGTGGTCAAATGCATTAATTGAAAGGCATGACCTTCTGAGTTCAAGACTATGATTATACCTCAAATTTGTCAAGAGATAATGGAGCTATGAGCCATTATATCACGGCTAAAAACAACAACCCTATACACTAATGTATTACTTTAATTCACACAATTTATTCAAATATGATGTAATTAACAATGATTAATGAATTCGCTTTGAGTAAACCCTGTGATGTTAATAAGCTTAAAAGATGAGTTAATCTTGTAGGTTTGAATATGTTTAATTGTATTTTCTATAATTTGCCACTGAATTCATCAATAAATATTTACCTTAGTTGTGTTTCAGTTGTGTTATTAGTTCAAGAATTAGGTACATGAACAAAAAAGTGGCTGAAAAAGAAAAGACCAGATTTACTCACAAGAACAATAAAGGGTAAAATTAAAGAAAAACATTTTATTTAAATCAAGTGCTGTAATATGAGATTTATAGGATCAAAACAGATGGTCAAACAGGATAATAGCAAATAAAAATATGTAATAAAAAGATTTAAAATGTAAAAACCCACAGAAAGATTTCTTTAAATACATTATAAAGGTAAACAAAATGATGGGATGAAAGTACAACCTTTAATGGATGATAAATGAAAGCCTATTTCTGATTATTATGAGATGACTTGGTTACTAAAATTATCATCTTCTTCAATTTTTACTAATGAATATTGAAGCAATATTCTTCATCCTGAACATTTGCCAGGTGGCTTCAAGATGAATATAGTTCTATGAACTTCATAAGGTTTGGAAGTTTAGAGAATGTAGATATGGTTTTTGACCCAGAAAACATTTATACAAGAGTTTTGAAAAAAGATCGTGGATTGGTTATGTGAGCCATCAATTATATATATGAAAACATGGTCACCAATTTGCTTAAATATCCTAATGAAATTAAGTAGTTGGGTGTGACTGGTTGTGATGAGAATGATACTTTACTTTTTGATAATTTTAGTGAATAAATGGAAGATGGATTTTAATTATAACAAGTGCAAGGTAGTGCATGTGGGTTATCATAATGTAAATTACAAATATACTTTTGATGGGAATAAACTTGGGAATGGATCTTGGTGTTTGGTTTAAACAGGGTCTTATGCCAATCAAGGAATGCCTTTTCCAGTGGTAGGAGAGACAGTTTTTAAAGAAACAGCGAAAATAAGTTTGAAATGATTATTATAACTATTGTTAGGGGTGATTCTGTCTTTGGCTTCTTACCTTACAGGGAACACTGAATTGTAAATGTTTCAAAAGGGGTAATATCTGGGAGGAAAGGGTTGTCATATGAATACAAGTTAATGCATATAAAATTCTTTTATCCAGTGGGGAAATGGACTGAGAGAGGTCTTTTAAGATTGTTAATGGAATTAATAATACTAATACATCATTTTCTTCTGTACCTAACAATGAAAGAGGACACACACAAATTTATAAAGATTGCAGTCACTTTATGTTGCTAACACAGTGACTGACCTTTAGAATAGGTTGCCTTCAAATCTGGTAGATGCAATAAATTACATCATATATAACCTCTTTAAATTTGTATTATGCATTTCTATAGATACAACTTATTTGCCCTTCCACTAAGATATTTTTCTTACCTCACATTATTGAGATGATTTCATCAAAATTATACTTGAAATTCAATCCATAATATCCCACATGCACCACCTTGCATTTATTAAGATCGGTCTTCTGACATCTATTCATCCAACTGATATAATTATTGAAATCCTTCTGTGAAACAATTGCATCTGCCTCAGAGTTAACAACAAGCAAAAGTTTAGTAATTAGAAAAGTTAAGTAGCCTATTGACTATTCTCTGATCTTTATATTAAGGATTATGTTGTACATTATTTTTGTTATAAAACAGTTTTCACATTATAAATACTATTAATATATAATGGCAAGTGAACTTTGATTAGAAAAGGAGACTTTATACCAATATTGTGAAACATAAATGATAAAATGAATAGCCTGCAGTTCTACACTTTGAATGTATATTATTTTTTTACAAAATTTAAAATAATCTTAATTAAACTCACCATATACTTCTACCACTAAGCAAATTTGATACTTAACCACTCACACGAACTTAGTTCCCATTTAAATTTTTTTGTTTTTTCAGTATGATCTGACTCTGCGTTATAGAAATTAATTTTCCTTTTTCTTCCAATTATCATTGATGGATTAAGGATATCAAATAATGTTTTCACCGCATACAAATACACGTGATTTTCGAGTATCATTGGAAAACATACAATATTCTGAAAGTCGTTGAACAATCACTGTAATTTCTCAAACTTGTTAGTTGTGGCCTAACTATTTGTCAGTTAATTTCTTATCGAAATTGATGTAATAACCCATCTTTGGAAAGACAATTCTACGAAAAAACTATTTTGACTCAGCAACCAACACCTTGATGCAGCCTTGACCTTTTTCAACCGACAGTAAATACAGTAAAATATATCATATTTTTTACAGAAATCGACGATATTAGTTAAATTGAATATTTTATGCCATTGAAAATACTTGTAATAGGTAAGTAATGAAATTACGATCTGTATAAGAAGCCGTTTTGAGTAAACCCTTAGCTAACCTCTTGCCTTAACCCATCACCTTTGTCTTGAAAATAGCAAAGGAGCTTTTCAATGTATTCTTAGAGAGAACAGTGTCTTACAAAGAGTAAAGTACGGTAGGTTATGATCAAAGAAAGGTATTTATATGAATCGAAATTAAAACTGTCTGGCAGTGGTAGTGAGTACAGCTAAATAAGTATACTTCTTTTTTGTCTTACGTTCTGACTGGTATAAACTGTAAAGATTAGAAGCAGAATGGGCCTGGCATGGCCGAGCGGGTTAAGGCGTGCACTCGTAATCCGAGGGTCGCGGGTTCGCGCCCGCGTCGCGCTAAACATGCTCACCCTCCCAGCCGTGGGGGTGTATAATATGACGGTCAATCCCACTATTCGTTGGTAAAAGAGTAGCCCAATAGTTGGCGGTGGGTGGTGATGACTAGCTGCCTTCCCTCTAGTCTTACACTGCTAAATTAGGGACGGCTAGCACAGATAGCCCTCGAGGAGCTTTGTGCGAAATTCCAAAAAACAAACAAATAGAAGCAGAATACATTGTTTCATCAGTTGGCTACAGTTGCCTATTATAACAATTCACATAAAGATGTACTTGCGCAAGGATCTCGAAAGTGTAGATTTTTTGTTTGTTTTGAATTTCGCGCAATGCTACTCGAGGACCATTTTTGCTAGCTGCCCCTCACTTAACGCTGTAAGACTAGAGAGTTTGTTTGCTTTTTCAATTTCGCACAAAGCTACTCGAGGGCTATCTGTGCAAGCCGACCCTAATTTAGTAATGTAAGACTAGAGGAAACTCAGCTAGTCATCACCAACCACTGTCAACTCTTGGGCTACTTTTTTACCAACGAATAGTAGGATTGAAGTTACATAAAAACGCCCCCACGGTTGAAAGGGCAAGCATGTTTAGAGCGATGGGGATGCGAATCCCCGACCCTCGGATTACGAGTCGAGTGCCTTAACCACCTAGCTATACCAGGCCAGTTCAAAAGTAAATAAAACCAAAATTAATCGTATTAAATATTTTTATTTCTTACTTTTAAGTTAATTTTTTAAATTTTGTTTTAATTTTTTGTTTTTCGTGGGGGCTTTATAATGTGACGTTCAATCCCACTATTCGTTGGTACAAGAGTAGCCAAAGAGTTGGCGTTGGGTGGTGATGACTAACTGTCTTCCCTCTAGTCTTACACTGCTAAATTAGGGACGGCTAGCACAGATAGCCCTCGAGTAGCTTTATGCGAAATTCCAAAAAAACAAACAAATCATACTAAAATTGAATGACCCGAATAAATTAAAAACAGAGTTATCTTATTTTATATGCAAAAACGGCTCGTTTGGGTTGAGAAAATATAAAATTCTCAACAAGTGGGTTTCTCGACATCACTGAGAGTTATCTTATTCTTTGGTAATAGTAACGAAAATTGCTGTTGGCTGTTTATTTAATAAACTAATATTATGATGATGGCGTAATGTTCCTAGTTTATTTTTACTATCAACAATATACTTTTTGTTGTATGTTCATATCCAAAAAGAATAAAAAAAAAAGATACAAGAACTTTAAGCCTAATTAATTAATTATTCAATAAAATGTTCAACTTTTAGAGCAGACAGCAGAAGTTTGAGCTGCTGAAAACAATGTCCTGTTCAGGAAATTGCATTAAAATCTTGGCACATCACAGTGTTTACTAACAATATCACTGTATTTTTTCCAAAACTTAAAAAAAACGATTGTCGCAAGACCACAATTACTTACATTTTGCAGTTTATAATATTCGAATTCTATTAACTGTGTTATAAATCAGAAGAAGTACCCTAAAAACAACATTCAGGCAACCACTCTTGGAAGTTAAGCGGTATGATGAACATAAACATATATGTTGTTTTTTGGATTTCGCTTAAATTTCATTGTTTGTTTGTTTGTTTTGGAATTTCGCACAAAGCTACTCGAGGGCTATCTGTGCTAGCCGTCCCTAATTTAGCAGTGTAAGACTAGAGGGAAGGCAGCTAGTTATCACCACCCACCGCCAACTCTTGGGCTACTCTTTTACCAACGAAAAGTGAGATTGACCGTAACATTATACACCCCCACGGCTGGGAGGGATTTAAAACAAAACCAATGAGCGCCTAAAAATGTACATTTTCATTAATGGATAAATACAATATTATACTTTACAGCAAGACAACATTGCATTTGTTTTTGTTTGTTTTATGAATTTTGTTCAAATCTACATGTGGATTATATGCTCTAACCATCCCTAATATAGCGGTGTGTAGGACTAGAAGGAACGCAGCTTGTCATCACCACCCGCCGCCAACGTTTCGGCTGTTCGTTTACCAACGAATAGTCGGCATTCAACTTTGTTAAACCAAGACATATGAACAAGTCATTGAGGTCTTTTTTTGCTTGGTTAATATGAGTTTCTCTCACAAGCTGCACTCTGAAATTGTAATCTGGATCTTCAACGTCTATTTTGAATAGACGTTCTGATTTGCTGCTCTCTTTTAAGGATGGCTGCTTTCTCTCTGGCAGAGTGGGTACAGGGAGCTCAGGGCAGTTTGGTATTTTGGCGATGATTGATGGAAGGTCCGGATACATGATAGCAGATGCATTCTTGCCAGCCCGACGTTTGGAAACGTCCACTAAGCAGAAGTAGCAATTGCTTGAGTGGTCAGTGGGTCCACGCCAACTTCTTGGAAAGGCGAACTTCATGGCTCTCTTTTCCCCTCTGTACCATCCTGCAAAGTAAGATTGCCGTTATTAAGAATAAATTTATTTCATCCACAACTAATGTGTAAGAGATTCATGCAAAATATTTTATATGTGATATTTTTTTCTACTATTAGAATTTTAAAAGGTCTAAAATTTGTATAATATAAAATTTTACTACTCAAGCAAGCAAAAATTTCCGTCTTACCTTCTGGAGGCTTTTTGCAGTGCTTGCAGGTAAAAAGAGGTGCCCATGGTTCGTCTTGGTTCCCGACGGGCATGCCGAAATATGCCTTGTAGGCTTTACACATTTTAGCAGACGTTGTCACAGAGTACTTTTTCGCTCTTGTCTTGATAAGTCGGCCACATACGTAGCAGAATGCGTCTGGAGAATGCTTGCACCTTCTTGATGCCTTCTCTCATAAAATCAGATAGGTTTATGTGTTCACTTAGCCAGCTAGAACTAAACTGAAGTGATGAGCCCTGTATAAATATATTACTATGAAGAGTTTTATAAAATTCTAAAAGGTTCATGAAAATTCTTGTAAGTGTTACAACATTCTTGAAAGTTCTTGAAAATTCTGGTAAGTTCGAAATCGTTCTCTATCAGCTAGTAAGCAATGACTTTATCTCGAATGTTCTGAAAAATGAGTAAATTTGAAAATTTATTACCCAGATAACAAAAGCAAAGTTTGAAGAAAAAATAGGTCTTTTCTATTTACTTTAGGCATAAGCAAATGAGAAATAATACTTTCTGCCCAGGAGAAGAAAAACTAAACATTTTGTTACATAATGTAATTAGTGTGAACAAAATTAAGCGCTAGTTTAAATAGAGTTGGGTTTTTATATTACAGTTTGGTTTGGCTTAGGGTTACTGATGAGGATACTATTCTCTATTGTTAATCTGTAGAAATGGATGGAAATAATAACTAAAGTCTCAGTTTGTTCATAAAAAGTGGTTTAAAAAGTAAGTAACAATAAAACACATTCGAGTGATTTGGCCATGCCGAATAATCATAACACCCCCACGGCTGAAAGGGCGTTATTAAATCATGATCAATCTCATTATTCGTTAGGTAGCCCATGAATCGGCGGTAGGTGGTGATGACTAGCTGCCTCCCCTTTCATGTTGCACTGCTAAATAAGAGACAGCTTGTGACTCTTCACGAAATTCCAAACTATCAAACTGGATGTTCTAGTGACGTGAAAAAACAAAATACTAGAGCTATCTCGTTAAAAATTACCAAGTATTTATGTGCTTCTTTTGAAATTCGCGCAAAGCAACAAGAGGAGCTATTTGCGATAGCCGTCCGTAATTTCGAGAGAAAATAGTCATCACTACCAACCCTCAACGTTTGAACTATTATTTAACTAACGATAAAGAGTGAGATTTATTGGTCATTATATCGCCCCATCCGCAGAAAAGGCAAGCAGGTTTGTTGAGAGAGGATTCAATCCCGCGACTTTCATATTTCAAGTATGGTGCCCTAATCACCTGGCTATGCCAAGCTACTTATGTACCTTTGATGTAGCAGCTCTGGTTCGTAACAACGCAGATTCAATCCCACTTTATACATACGGCATCGCTAGGTGGTTAAGGCACTCGACTCGTAATTCGATTGTCGCGGGTTCGAATTCCTGCCACACCTACATGCTCACCCTTTCAGCCGTGGGGGCGTTGTAATGTACGATTAATCCCATTATTTGTTTGTAAAAGAGTAGCCCAAGAGTTGGCGGTGGGTGGTTATGACTAGCTGCCTTCTCTCTAGTTTT
The DNA here is from genome assembly GCA_011833715.1 of Carcinoscorpius rotundicauda. Lineage (NCBI taxonomy): Eukaryota > Metazoa > Arthropoda > Merostomata > Xiphosura > Limulidae > Carcinoscorpius > Carcinoscorpius rotundicauda. Next base: position 14,511,165 of record CM022399.1, on the reverse strand, counting down.
ACACTGCTTAATTAGGAGCGGCTAGCACTGATAATCCTCGTAGTTTTGCGCGAAATTGAAACACAAACAAACAAACTTCCAACCTATTGAAGCTTATAACGTTAACGCTAAATCCGTATTCAATATTTTTTTCTGTATTCAAAAGGAAAATAAAGTCTTGCCGTTACGAATATTCTAAAATACATATTCTACTCAATTAATGTAGAATACGGTTGGTTTAATTTTGGAATTTCGCACAAAGCTACTCGAGGGCAATTTGTGCTAACCGTCCCTAACTTAGCAGTGTAAGACTGGAGGAAAGGCAGCTAGTCATCACTACCCACCGCTAACTCTTGGGCTACTCTTTTACCAACAAAAAGTAGGATTGACCGTCACATTATAACGCCCCCACGGCTGGGAGGTCGAGCATGTTTGGCGCGACTCGGGCGCAAGCCCGCGACCCTCAGATTACGAAGCGCACGCCTTAACACGCTAAGCCATGCCGGGCCAATGTAGAATACAATAATTAGATACAATAGCATTAACACATATTTGCAATCACATTAGATCAAGGAAATATTTCAAACGGAGAAAAAAATTATCCTAACTTTAATGATTCCGATAATAAAGGATATTTCACAAGCTAATATTTTTTTACGAGATATATGTTTTCAGAAAACTGCTTGATGATAACAGGTATCTTTGTCGGATAAGTGTGTCTGTTGTTGTGTGTCAAAATGATATCAGTTGAATGACCTTTTTTGTTGTAAGTCGGAAAAACTAGAACAATTTCTTCTCTGCATTAGAGGGCGTGATTACGTGCTCCAAATATATGCATGTGGATAGTTATAAATATAGGATAGGTAGCAGGATCTGGGTATAACGGTACACTGTGAAATATCAAAACTTCGGGTAGATTGGTGATACTGATCATAAGCTCGTGTTTACAGTTTGTAAATGGTAGAGTAAGTGTAAGGATAATTTATGAAAAATGGAAGTTGTAAACACAGATACAACAAGTTCTAAACAATCGAGGTTTCAGGTAGACAAAGTTGATTTTGTCAGTGAAAATACAAATACATATGAAAATACACAAAACATCAGAAGTTTACGTCATTATACAAGGGAAGCTCTACCAAATGTCGACTACTATCGAAATATCATGTCCGTTCATGGTTATTTATACCGTCCAACACTGGATGAACTCCATAATGTTACACATCAGCAACCAGGAGAAAAGGTAATGTGTTTAGCAAATTTGATTTAAAAATATCAATCGATTTAGTGTTAGATTTTATTTCTGTAAAAAAAATAAAAATAAAATAATGTATAAGACCAATGTTTTGTTGTTGTTTTTAATTTGGACACATCATTTACCCGAGGCTTTTGTGTTCCACTTTATTTCGAGAAAAATAAACCAAGAAGCCTAATAACCTATAATGTCATATGTGGAAACCATTTTTTAATAAATGAACTGTTTTGTTGGAATATATCCAGTCCTTTTCATTCTTCTGTTTTTTTTTAATATTGCTTAGAATAGTAAATATTGAGCAGTTTTGGTGCAATAATGTATCTTTTAGTAGTACTGGTAGCAGTGTTAGATAATGAATAAGGTGGTTAAATGCACCTATCTATGGTCCTGACTTCCTCATTTCAGTAATCTCAGATAAACCTTAGGTGAGATGCATTCCAGTATTTTATATATGTTTATAAAACTGTATAATTAGATAGCAGTTGTTTTATAACATAATATCTACCTTTAAGAAACATCAGTTACATTCTGTTGTCAAGATTAGTTACATAAGTGTAAATACGTGTGTTGTACTTATCATAAAACTGTGAGACTGAAACCCACTTTTGCTAAACTTACAAATGTTATGAACATGTAACAAAGTTATCCACAGTATGTAATAACTGTGAAGGAAAGCAGACAAAGTGAAAAGGTTATGTCTTAACATAGTTAATTAATTTGTAAAATGCTCGAAAATGACAGTAACAAAAATTAAAGCAGTTCTTTACTAATAAATGTAAATTAGTACCATATAACACTGGGTTATTTGTATTTGTAAATTTGTATATCTAAGTACAAAATTATCTGAGATAACTTTTTAGCAATACTAAGTTGTAATAATGAGAAGAAGTTATGCAGGGAGGGAATTGCAAAATTAAAAATGGTTTTTAACTGTAATTTAAATTTTAATTATTTGCACAGATATGGTTACACTCTAAGAAATTATAAGAAAGACTTAAGACATAAAGGTAATCATAACTAGTTTTTAATGTTGTGCATATTGATACTAAAGTTTTTATAGCATTAATACATATAAGATGAACACTATATATACCTCATATTAAATTGAGGTATATGCTACACATTTAGCTTATTTGAGGTGGTATATGAGAAGCAAATTTTATTATTGTATGATTCTATTATTGTATTTTGCATGGAAAACTCAAAAATACAGTTACAAATGAGTAGAAACCAAAATTGTCTGAGTATCATGTACATGTTTTTTTTTTTTGTCTTTTGTTTTACAATAACATCAGCAAGATATGAAAATATAAAGTAAAGCTGTAAACAAATTAAACAGACAATGCATGTTGTACTAAAACAAGATATGTCGTATCTTTCTAATAAGATGCTGGGTTCCAATTACAAATAAGTTTTAAAACAATGATCCACTTTGTGATAACTATGAAAAACAATAAAAACAATGCAACTTACTTTTAAATATGTAGGCAGATGTAAGTGTGAGTACTTGTTCTTGGATTAGAAAGCTGGAGTTGGCATAAGAAATTTGAATATCAAATTAAACATTGAAGGTATTATATAGTATTATATATTTCATTTGTAAAATCATGATAGTTTTAATTTTGAGTGTAGGGTGCATGTGCATAGTGAATGATGTGTGATTGTGAAATAGCTGATCAGGCACATGATTCTGTACATTATTGAATTCTAAGAATTTGTAGGTGAAAGTAAAGAACAGAATATAAAAAAAATATATTAACCTCATTGTGTGTTATATAGGCTGTCAAAAGGTCTAATACTAGGGCTCATTAGACCAACTTGGATAAGACAGACACAGTTGTGATTCAAACATTATTTACATTTTAAATCTGCAGCTGATATGCTGCAAAACACATAAATCAATGAAGTGTAATTTTGATCAATTTTATGATTCATTTAGAAATAGGCTCGGCATGGTCAGGTGGGTTATGATGTGCAAATCGTAATCTGAGGGTCTCAGGGTTCGCATCCCCATCGCGCCAAACATGCTCGCCCTTTCAGCCATGGGGGCATTATAATGTGATGGTCAATCCCACTATTCATTGGTAAAAGAGTAGTTCAAGAATTGGAGGTGAGTGGTGATGACTAGCTGCTTTCCTTCTAGTCTTACACTGCTAAATTAGGGATGGCTAGAGCAGATAGCCCTCTTGTAGCTTTGCGTGAAATTCAAAAACAAAAACACACATCTAGAAATTAGAATAATGATTAGTGACAATATTTTTTTAATACCTTATATTATTTATTTTTATGTGAATTAACTTTTATACATCACTTTTAAGAAGTGGTAAAGCAGAAAGCTAGTACTAAGGGTACTCACTGGTCAGATTCAATCTGGAGACATTCAGGTATATTGACAGAAGGATAAAATCTTCTGGCAAATTGTGATTTGTCTATTTCTTTTTTCAGAGTAGCAGAGTCATGTGGGAGAGATAAGCATGTTTGTTGCTCCGTGTGCCTGCCCATGCACTTATTACATGTTTTGATTATTATATCTATGTCTGTTTCTTATATGCCCTTATCATTGATGGAGAAAGTATATGTATTGTGGACCCAGTGATCCATCACATATACCATTTTTAATGATATTTTTTGAGGCATTTTCATTGGGGCACATATGCCTTAGTCCAACATGTAACTGAATTCTGGCTACATATTGAATCAGTGTATTATGACTGATTCGGCTATCACTTGTAAAGACCTAACATTGACTTAACTTGCTTGACTTTAGAAGCTTTGGCTTACACAAGTTTTTGACCATTCTTCAAAGGTACGAGGTTAAGAATTGCAACAGACTTGTTTACTATTTTGACAATGTTTTGAGTCAACACATAAGTAATTATACATACATCATGTGATTGAGAACTGTGTTATCATTGGCTTGTTTGGCAGTGCATTGAATCAATAAGTTATGGTTCTTATGGCTTGTTATGGATGTGAATCATTATTAAGTATCACATAAATGAAACTGTCTATACATAAAGAGGGAGATAAGAAATACAAGATGCAACAGAAACTATTGGAAATGACATAAGTAATTACAACAACATAATAACAACAGGAGAATATGATTATTAGTAATCTGCTCACCTCCAAGTGCCATAGGATTTAAATTTTATTTTCTACGAGTTGGTTTTAAATCCTAAAGCAAATTTGACATTTGCAATAGTTTTGCACTAATTTCACTTGTGTTTTTATCTTAACTTGACTTCCTCTTCATCAAAATTAGCCAAAATTGTCAAAGAAATTCTAAATCATTTATAGGGAACCACCTATCAAATTTTCTGTTTTTCTGCTTTCAATTGTTACACTTCTGACTAGCTTAACATACTTCAACTTTGGCACTTCCATACACACACATTACTTTCAGTGCCTAAAATTATCCGTTTATAGTAGAATATATATTTTAAATTTGATTGTTCCACTTAAGGGACCAGCGGCTTTTTTTGTATTGAAGAATGGAAGTCTATGAAATGTGGGCTTTCGAACAAGTTCTTGTTTTACAAGAGAAAGTGCTCGTAATATTACTAACACTGATCATTCCATTGGAAGTATTGGAATTAACCTGAATTACTGAGTAAATAAGACAGATTTTAATAATAGTTAAAATACCATGTTCTGTTTAATACAATAGACAGTGAGTAGGTGTTTGAAGATTGGAGTTACTTGGGTCACTCGTAATTTTAAAAATCATTGGCCTCTTAGTTTTACTTCTGTATTTGGAAACTTTTAAGTGGTCTGATAAAATAAAGTCTGCAAAATAATTTAGTAAAATATTTTATAAATAACAGCCAGTGTGGATTTACTGAATGGACATTTTTTTCTTAATTTTCTTTTAACTTTTGTTTAAGGATGAAACTTGTTATCTGGATGAAGGAAGACTTTATGTATAACACAAGATAAACTAAGAAAATCATGTGAGTGATGGTTAGGCAAAAACTAATTAACTGGTTCATAAGGTGAGTTGGTAACAAAAAAGACAAAACAGTTTTTAATAGAGTCCATTCAAACTTTGTTACTCGTGTGCCTTGGAAATCAGTGCTTGTACCCTTTGGTTTTTGTCACTTGCATTAGTGATGTTGATATGAATATTACTAATAAATTAGTGCAATCCAATGATGAAGTTTAACAATAGAGTATTTTTATGTGTGTTGATGGTGTTGAGATACAAAGAGAATGGTTAGGACTATCTGTAAAGCTGAACAAACATACAAACAGTCCCTAATTGTAATAAGTGCATGGTAGTGCATATGTGTTATCATAATTTGGATCTTACATTTAAAAGATACACTCAAGAGTGGACCTTGGCATACTGATGGTTAAGCAATACAAATCACAAAGACTACTCTGTTTCTCATAGTAACGCTAACAGAATTTGAAGGTGCTTTTATAAATATGTTTATTATTATTTAAGAGGTAATTAACTCTTTTTACAAATTGCTAGTTAGACCTTAATTAGATGTTATGTGCAGTTTTGGTTTACTCGTCTAAGAAAGGATGTTGGAAAGGATTAGTTGGATGGGTTATCTTGAGAAAAGAAGGGTAAGAAATGATCATATACAATATTGCAAAAATTTTACTTTTGGAAAAAGTAAACTAAACTCTGGTAAAAAGTTTTTCAATTATTTTTACAGGGCAATTGACTCATGGAATGAGTTGCTGTTGGCATTACTGTAAGCTGGTAATTTAAAATAATGTAAAGGAGTGAATAGATGATTCCCTTTTAAATTGAAAGGTAGATCTAAATTTATCACTTCTTACAGGTGGGTATGTTTGGACAGTCTTGAAGGATCAAATGGTCCTTTGTATTTGATAATGTTGTGATGGTATCTTCCTCTCAACTGTTACTGTTTTTGAATATATTTACGGAACTTACCATTGCAATACATTTTTATGCTTTTATAAATGTCACAAAAACTGTACTACATTTGAATGATATAGTTGTTACTATATTAAAAATACTATTAAATATATGCACAAATTTTCAGAATGACATCATAAGAATGTTATCTTCAAATTTTAAACTTTACTGTAATTGTATTCAAATGGGGAAGGAAATTTTTTAAATCCTGTTTTGGTTAATTAAGAAAATGCCCTTTGTAAAGGCCTAGAAAACTTAATTAAATATCTGATTTTGTTATGAAGATGAATCAGCTAATAGGGTTTCTCTCACAACTACCAGAAATGTATTCATATCTTTCTTTTCTTTGTCTTTGCTAATTACTGTTCTTCCTTCAATTACATACAAATTACTTTTCTTACAAAGTTCAAGTGATACATGGCACTTAATATTAACTAAATTTACGTATTATGCTCTTCTATTCCATGACAGCAAGACTGTAGATTGTTGTTGTTTTGAATTAAGCACAAAGCTACACAATGGGCTATCTGTGCTCTGCCCACCACGAGTATCGAAACCCGGATTTTAGCGTGTAAGTCCGCAGACATACCGCTGAGCCACTGGGGGGCAAGACTGTAGAAACAACAGCAAATGCAGTAGACATCTATGGTATAGTATAGTTTTGGTGTGTGTGCAAAACTTTCGAGAAGGATCTATCTGTGGTGGGGACTTTATCCCAATCTTCTTTGTTACTAAAACAAAATCATGGATCCACCCCTAACCTCTGATGTGCCATGTTCATAGCACTTATGTTTTTGTTCATCTTTACAATAATATGGAAAGTACATCGTATTTGTAAACAAGTGACTGTATGAAGTCTCACTGAAATGTAATCACAACAGCTCATCAAGACACACTGGAGTGTTTTTGCAGCCAAGAAAAAGACGAACAGGCAAACTTGAGACACGTTGCATACTGTGTTACGTATTAGAACCAATGATTTTCAGCTGCCTATGAGTTAGTAGCCCTTCCATTAAGTTTTCTGTATTAGTCACATATAATAACTTCCAGTCTAATCACCTTAAATTTGAAGAAAAACAACGTAACCAAAACTGAGATACGATATTTACATTTTTTTATGCCTCAAACTGTACAGATTTAAAAAAAAAACATGTAAAACTTTCCCCGAAACTTCTATTTTTTATGAAATTTCGTACATATATAAGATATCGTTTACTCTGTGCAAAATATTTCGAAAACCAAACAAGGTTTAGCTGTTACCAGTAAAAAGAACACCAATTTTTGAAGGATAATTTTTTTCATAACTGCAGGTTAAATACTAAATGAAATGTTCTGAAATTACTTACAGGAATTTCCCTTATTTCAACTTTAAAAGCGGTTGTTATCCGGTTTTTATCAGTTATCGGTGCTTGGAACAAAAACTGACCTTGATGACAGTTAACGAGGTTTATACGCTTACAATAGTACGCAGCTTATATACATTTTGTATTAAAGCTAAGCTCATATTGTTATTTCAATGTGTAATATTTTGCATATATTTAAATACCAATATAATATTGCATGATGGACATTTAACCGATTTGTAGACTAAATGGCCCTTGACATGATAATTTCATGAACCCAATCATGTACATTGATAATTGCTGGCTATGCCAGTGCAGTAATAACATGGACAATTCAGGTAAACACAACGTTAAAGCTATAAGTGAAACATCAAGGCTAACAACAGAAATCCAGCGCTCTCTTACTAACCGTCTTGTTTCGGAGGATATTTAGAAATGCTACTTAAAGCCAGGCAGTCGAAAAAGCGTCACTGAGCTGCTGTTGGCTTGAACATGATAGAATTTTCGGTGTAAGTCCTGAGACTCGAACCCGGGATCAGGTCGAAGTTGGTGGATACCTGGATGTTTTCTGAAGGAAGATTTCTCTTAACCTCCCTCGTGGAACCCATTGAGAGGTCGTGTGAGAAGAGAAAGAGAAAAACAAAACAAAAGAAACATGCATGTGTCAGGAAACCATATGGGGTAACCAAGAAAAAAATTCTCTTATTACAGACAGTTGGACGGTTAAGGTTCTTTTTTCCACTTTATAAGTAGCTGAAGAAAATGATTTCAAAAGCAGTCGGTGAGAATCTACAAATTTAATATCCCTATTGGTTTTTATATGGAAATAAAACTGAAAGGTCCCGAGGAAAACCGAATTTCGTAATCGGGATGCCAACAAATTGCTTCCAGATAGTGCCAGAGCTGTTGTTTGTTTGTTTGTTTTGAAATTTCGCACAAAGCTACTCGAGGGCTATCTGTGCTAGCCGTCCCTAATTTAGCAGTGTAAGACTAGAGGGAAGGCAGCTAGTCATCACCACCCACCGCCAACTCGTGGGCTACTCTTTTACAAACGAATAGTGGGATTGACCGTTACATTATACACCCCCACGGCTGGGAGGGCGAGCATGTTTAGCGCGACGCGGGCGCGAACCCGTGACCCTCGGATTACGAGCGCTCGGCCATGCCAGGTCACCAGAGCTGTTGTTCAGAAATTGAACCAAAAAAAACATAAGTTAGTACATTACACAAGCTGTGAGGAGACAATTGGTTGCGCCATGATACGGGGATCGAAACTAATTGTGAAGAATTTACTGGTTAATGTTTTTCGACTGGCTGCTGCCCGATATTATTTGCTAATTATTTTAAAAAAATATATTTTTAGTTCGGAGAACTTTATATGAAATGCCAAGATTGGAAGGTGATGTGGTAAACGGAAAGCTATGTGAGTGACAGTATTCAAGGACTTGTAAGCTATTGTGTAACCTGTCAGACATGTTGTCTGTTACCAACAGCCTACTTTGATGTTTACGATCTTTCGTGACTGAGGCTCTATCTAATAGATTTAGAGACACAAATAATGAGTCTGGTACGGCTCGGCATGGCCGAGCGCGTTCAGGGGTGTGACTCGTAATCTGAGGGTCGCGGGTTCGCGTCAAACATGCTCAGCCTCCCAACCGTGGGGGCGTTATAATGTTACATTCAATCCCACTATTCGTTTATAAAAGAGTAGCCCAAGAGTTGGCGGTAGGTGGTGATCACTAGCTGCCTTCCCTCTAGTTTTACACTGCTAAATTAGGGACGGCTAGGTGCAGTGGACTAACTCACTTAAATTCCTGTTACGAAAACCGCAGTGATTGCGGTCCTGTGTTCCTTAATGGAATCGAGTGGCAGATGATGGTGATGAATAATTAATCTGGACTAATATTTGTTGCTGTTGAACATAATACCGAAACATTAAATAGTTTTTGTGAATTTGGTTTCGAGCCCATGAGTTTTAGTAAAACATCATAAATATATACATATGCTTTTTTGTTTTTCTTTCATTACAGCCGTAGAAAGTGATAGCCTGAATCTTTATCGGTTTTAATGTACGTAACTTATACCATGTTGTGACACGGATAAAGAAACGTGAACTTCATAGCAAGCAGTGGATCTCGTGATGTGTTCCAAAGTTTCTTTGTCATCTGCACATTGCGATGCATGAGTATATTTGTAAGGTCAGGAAAATAAATGTCGTTAACGAATATCTGACCAAAAACACTTTGGGTGTGAAAAAATAGATTAAGCATCTCACCTAAAGAATGAACTAAAAATTGACAGCCAAATTGGAAGCAACATTTTTTTCTTTGTTTTGGAATTTCGTGCAAAGCTACACGATGACTATCTGCTCTAGCTGTTTCTAATTTAGCAGTGTAACGTTAGAGGGCAGCTGGTCATCACCACCCACCTCCAACTCTAGAGCTACTCTTTTACCAACAAATAGTGGGATTGAACGAACATAATAACGCCCCCACGACTGAAAGGGCGAGCATGTTTGGTGCGACGGGGACTCGAACCCGCGATCTTCAGATTACTAGTCGAACCTCTTAAACCTCCCGGGAGCAACATTTATATCATCGACAAGAATTATACAGGAAATATTCATTCACTAGTTAAACAGGCCTCGTTTGTTGTTCAGCTTGATGCATTATGGCGGGTAAAGTACGTGGCCGAAATAACTAATGAATGAATATTAGCTGTAAAATTATTGTCAGTGTTATATGTGTAATTACCATTTCGTGTGTGAGTTTTGGTTTCATTCCTGCAAGTCACACGCTCAGGTTTTTTGTAAAACTTTTTTTAAACATCTAAGGTGCTTTTACTTATATAACTTTTATTTTATCAACACGCACTGACAAACTGGAGCAAATACGAAAGTGACTCTTGGTAACAAACATTAGCCGTAGGGTCGCAAACCCTATTAATTGTGACACACTCATTTTTTACCAAATGAACGAAATAAAATAAGTGCTGGTAGTTCCCCCTGTAAAATAATGTTAATAACTTCCTTTGTAGTAATACTATGGAAACTCGATTAACAGTTTCGTATCACCCGCATGTGCTTGATAAGCTGTATTAGGCAAATTGGTTAAGCCTTAAAATATCACGTGACGCTAAAAGCTATTTAATTAGGAAAAATTAATAAAAATAAGAAAATTTATGGTTAAAATATGGCAATGAATGATCAATGATAACCGTTCACTGTATTACTATTTAGAAATTTTCAGCTGAAAACTGCAAATCTGTTACGTTTGGTTTATCTAATATTTACTTATCTGCACGGAGTTTCACCATACAGTTTTACTTCTATAAATCAGTCGCCTTTTATCAGGTTGACGAAAACAGAAAATGGTTCACTTTTAATTTTAGGTTAAGCTGTTTTTATACTAATAGTACATGGCCGAGCGCGTTAAGGCGTGCGCTCGTAATCCGAGGGTCGCTGGTTCGCGCCCGCGTCGCGCTAAACATGCTCGCCCTCCCAGCCGTGGGGGTGTATAATGTGACGGTCAATCCCACTATTCGTTTGTAAAAGAGTAGCCCAAGAGTTGGCGTTGGGTGGTGATGACTAGCTGCCTTCCCTCTAGTCTTACACTGCTAAATTAGGGACGGCTAGCACAGATAGCCCTCGAGTAGCTTTGTGCGAAATTCCAAAAAAAACAAAAAACAAAGACTTTACGTACACGTGTGTGAAATCTTTGGTCAAAGTTGAGTAGTTTTCTTGGGTAATTTTGACACATAAATTGTGATTTAAAAAAAGAAATCCAAAGAAATTAAGTACGTTTTTCTGTCAAGTAAAGTTTCTTTACTTTTAGTGCGAAAAAAGAAATCCAACCAAAACTGGACATTTTATATTTCATGTATTTCTTAATCGATTGCCTTGAAATTTGATACATGAATATCGGGCCTAGTTAAGAACATGCAACTTGCCCTGCAGGTTGTTTTGGCCGCACGACGCACTACTATATGTTTTGACGATGTACATAACTGGTCAAAATCGTAAGGCCAATGAACATGAAAAAATAAGTATTTTGTGTTGAGTAGAGCTTTCAAAGATTCAAATAAGAAAAGGGAAAATAAAAACTTTTTAGCATTTAATAGGGAAAATGTGAACACTATGAAATTAGCCTAAATACTACCCGGCCAAAAGTTTAACGAAGCGTTAATCGGTAAACACGTAACGAAATTTAGTCATTTGTGTTCAAACATTAGTGTTGCAAACATTTCCCACTGACGTCTTTTGTGTTACATTGGCTAAAAGCATGGCAAATGCTAAAAAGTTGTCAGAGTTTGAACGTGGCAGGATTGTCGAGCTGTAAAAGCAAGGTCTCTCTCAACGTGCTATCGCTGGTGAGATTGCGCGCAGTAAAACTGTTGTTGCAAATTTCTTAAAAGACCCTTTGGGATATGAAACATAATTTCAAGTGATAGGCCAAAGAAAATTTTGCTAGCATTGAGCAGGAGAATTCGACGGGTTGTCCGACAAGACACCAGTCGATCGTCGAACCAGATTAAGGCCCTTACAGATGCAGGATGCACCTCAAGAACAATAAGACTGCATGTACGACAGAAAGGTTTTGAAAACCATAAACGTATTCAAAGGCCACTCCTCCTTCCACATCACGAAACAGCTCGGTTAAACTTTGCTGAGAAGCACCAAACGGGACATAGAAATGTGGAAGAAGGTTTTGTTCTCTGATGAGAAAAAAAAATTAATCCGGATGGTTCAGGTGGCTTCCAACGTTAGTGGCATGATAAGGATATCCCACCAGAGATATTTTTTACACGACACATTGGAGGAGGTTCCATCACGATCTGGGGTGCTTTCTCCTTCCATGGAACATTGGAGCTTCAGGTTATACAGGGGCGTCAAACAGTAGCTGGCGACATTGGCATGTTGGAAAGTGCATTCTTATTGACTGAAGGCCATCACTTGTGTGAAAATGACTGGATCTTTCAGCAGGACAACGCTACAATTCACAATGCCTGCAGGACAAAAACTTTTCATGGTGAATAAAGTGATTTTTTTGGACCATCCAGCATGTTCGCCCAAACTGAATTTCTGGGAGAATTATGTCAAACACTGTCAAAAGCTTTTTTGATGTCAAAAAATATTGCAACTGTTATGTCTTTTGTGTTAAATTGTTAAAAACTGTTTCTGTAAATCTGATAAGTGGTTGGCAGTTTGGCACTTTCACTGAGAGAAGCATTTTGCACTGTTAATAATAATGTTTTTATTTTCAAGACATTACAGGAGGCATCCAAGAGGATTTTCTCTAAGGGTTTACTTGTGTTATTAAGTGAACTACTGAGACCGAAGTTATTAGGATGGTATGGGTGACATTGGAATGATGGTATTTTCCAGCTTCTTGGTTGGTATCCTTTGGTATGAAAGACAGGTTGTAGATTGCTATTAAGTATGAGGTGTATTTGTCTGGAAGGTTTTGGAGAATCAAAATTTGGGATTCGTGTTGATGAAAAACTCACATGAAGTAAAAATATATTCTCAATGCTGCACTTTATTTCAGCACTTTAATTAAAATAAAGTTCAGAACAACGTTTTGACATTCTTAAGTCATCTTGATAACCTGAAGGTCAAAACATTGTTATTTACTTTAAAGTTTTAATGCCCATACCAGTTATCTTGAGAATACCTTTTTAAAATTGGGACTGTATCTTTCCCAAGAACATTGACCATTCTAGTGTGTATGTGAAACAAGGGCATGCAACTGAGACAAGAGTCCTCTGTTAATAGAGTGAAAATATTGTAAACTCAAACTGGTAATAGCATAAAGCCTTGTTATCCATCCCAAGAAAATTTAGGATGTGCTTTGTAATTCAATGAACATGTGTCAAGAATAGTTGTCTGTGCATCAGGAAACGTCATTAGCTTTTGCCAGAGGAAGTGAAAGATATGCTCTGAGCCTAGGCAAGTCAAAAGACCAAGAGAGGTATTTAAAACAAAAATATCCATTCCATGCAGACTGTTTTAAGAGCCAGTCATTGTTAATATCAAAATTTGACCTATAGAACATTATACTGTTGTATACCACATTATTTCATGTTGTATACTAGCCATTTAATAACCTCAAGTTCGCATTAAAACGTAGTTTTTCATATTTTATTTAGCTTTATTGATCCAACTGTTGTAAATGTTTCCAGTTATTTCAAATTGTTATGCATATATTTGATTATAACATCAACACGCGTGTCTCTAATCTGTTTGATTAGAAAGAATTTCTTTCTTGGATTATCTTTATGAATTCATTGGATTTCTTGGCTTTTCCAGTGGGTGAGGGGTGAGAATGAATTGTAATTCAGATTTAATGAAATGTAAAAAATAGTGTACTTTTAATTAAAACACTTTCACTCAACAAGTTTACAATGATATATATTTTGTTATTATCAGTTATGATATTTAAATTTTTTTTTATGAATTTGTAAAAAAAAATAAAAATTAATTAAAAATACATTCAGTTATTTCACTGTCACTAAAATAACAGTCAGCTCCAGCAGTCAAAACTGGACCAACCAGTTAATTTGTTAAGATTGCTGTAACTGATGTTTGCTTTCCACAAGTAATACATAACACTGTTGTCTTGATTATCTTACTTCCGTGTAACATACTTAGAGTTCAAGTCAACCCACATGACATAAGCATCCAGTCCATCAAGAAAGCAACATCCTTTCTTCATGTCATTATATATTAAAATGCCTGTTGACTGTACCGTTTGGAAAGAGGCACACATGCTGATATGGGAGACCACATGATGGCTGAACTTTTGTCCCATTTGTTCAGTCATAGTGTCAAAATTTATTTTTAATGTTTTACATTCTGGCTCCTTTCCAAGAACTGGCAACGTACAAGAAATCTTTGTTTTTGAGATATGTGACAGCTATTCCAGTGGTTTTCTTTACTCAGATGGGTACACCGTGTCCCTGTATCTCTCAAACATGTTACTGTAGGTGCCACAAGCTTAAGAATGGATGCCAAGTTTAGGTTTTCTTTTTACAAACCTTTGATGAAATTAGATACTGCTTCATCCAAAGCTACTATAGTAAAAACAACACTAGATTTCTTAATTTTCAGCAAGACATCTGCTGCTAATGATGCTAAATATTAACCATCTTTGTCCAGCTGCATGCAGGCCATCAAATTTGATTTGTAACAAGTTAACACAACACGAACCGGTTTTTGATTATTGAGCCTGTGCACTTCAACTGATTCTGGAATTTTTCATTTAAGTACTTCTAATGACCTCTGAACCTTGTGTAATATCTATGTATTCATGCTTTGACTTGTGGAATAGTGAATATGTCTTTGACTTTGATCATCTTTACAGATACAATTTTATTTCTAGCGCTGGTTAATTCTAATGAGAGATGGGCCTTACAATGTACATAAGCAAATTTCCTTTTTGATTTCTTTCAATGTTACTTGTGCATACCATTAGTTTATCCTGAAAAATTTGCAGCAGAATCAAAAGTACAAGAAGTTATTTTCGTATAATTAAGATTCCTTTTCATCAGTTTTTGTCAGGTGGACTCATAATAGTTTTGGAATCAGTGCCTCCAACATAATGTAATTCTCCAGAATATTTTTTTTACTTCATTGTACTCAGCTGATTAGCAATTGACTGTAACATTTTGCTCACCTTGTTGATGTCTGATGATTGTTGAGTAATATTTTTTATTTAATTCCAAGGTGTTACAATCATCTAGAACTTTGGATAATGCATGTAAACTGATCATAAGCTGTAACTTTTCTCGCACATATCAAACAGTTGCTCTGATTTTCTACTCATTCATTCAGAGATTTCTAGCATAAGAAGTTGAGAAATTAAATATTCATACTTCATGCTCTGTGGGATTTTTTCTTTTGGTAAGAAGTTGATGGCTCTCACAAATGTAGCCATTGTTTTCCTGTTGTGACTACATTTCTGAGTTGACTGTTGAAGTATGAACTGATCTGTCAAGACCCTTTTCATGAAAATTGTGTATTGCATGAATATGCATCCTGGATTTAGAATACTTGTCCAGGTTTCTAGTGTCCCCGGTTGGTTTTTTAGTATTGGTAAAGGGAGCTATAAAAATACCACCTTTTCTGTGTACTGTATCTGAATCAAAAATTCTTGGCAGCTCTTACAAATTGTCCCTTCAAGAGATATATCAAAAAATAGCCATTCATATTTCTCTTCCAATCATTTTTCTGATATTGAACTGAAGTTTGTGAAGAAGTTGCAGCAGATACAGATGATTCAACATCATTAGTTTCAAGATTCAGCTGCTTAAATTCTGTTTTAGGCAGAGACTCAGCATCACAACTCATCTGTAGCACAAAATGAATTAGTTTTTTTGATCACATATGTAAATCCTCCTTATATATAGAATAAATTATACATTCAAAATTGTACTGTATTAGAATTCAAAGATAGAAATTAATGCACATTTATATTTTATGGAGATTGTACCAAATGATATTACTATGTCTATTTGATCTATTTAATGACTCGAGCTTTCTAGAAACTATAAAAAATCAGTTGAAAGTTATAAAATTTGTCCAAGACTAAGAGGAAGCTGTTGAGTGATTATTGAGTCAACTAGTTGGTTGAATGTTTCAGTGTTTAAGTTTGTTTTCAACAAAGTGTTACTGTTAGTATTAGAGATGTGAGAATGTTAAATATCTTAGCAAATAAGGAATTTCTATTCAGGTGTTAATTATTAGTGAAGTTAAGACTATCACTAGTGCTGTGACACTTGTGTAAGTCGTATATATAAAATTTGTAATCATATATAGTTTTATTTTGATGTGAGCTTTGTGTTCCTGTTTTTTCAATGCAGGAAAAAGGAAAAAACTTCTAGAAGCACAAGTAGTCTTGTTATTTTGAATTTGTCTTTGTCCAGGTTTGCTGATGAGGGATGGAATTATTTGAAATGGATATAGACAAGTGTATCAAACGATGAAGGAAATAATAATGGGTCTCCTGCTTATTTTTAACCCACCAACCATCAAAGAAGCAATACAGAATTTACAGAAAGGCATTGATGCAAGAGTAAAACATCTGCAATTTACAAGTCTAGTGATCAAACTATCCACACAATTTTTTGCATCTATACAAGACTTATGACCTCAAACTATGCAGTTTAGCATAAGAGCATTTATCTGTTCAACTCTTCTTACCCAATATTGTAGTGCTATTTGTGACCACATATATGCTGGTAGCCAGTTGGGTGGCTTATTGTATCCATCAATTCTAGAAGTAATTTCACACTGAGTTTAGTATGATTCTTATGATACAGCTCCATCAGAAACCGTTGGTTTTTGATTGATCAGTGTTCATTGTTGGTCCTTCAATAATACTTTTCACCTACCATTCTGATAAATCTATCAAATATGGTCGTATTACAAATCTTGACCAGAACAAAATTATATCCCAGGTGCTTTGCATCATCAGGTGATGGTAGAGGAGTGATGAGGGCCATCAACTGTATTGGCAGATATGTATTTTAAAAGGGCTTATACTACTGACATTTATACAGCACGTTACAGTATTTAAATGTATTTACAGCATGTTACAGTATTTAAATGTATTTACAGCATGTTACAGTATTTAAATGTTAAATGTATCTGTTAAAAACCAGTATTTTCTTTCTAAATAAAATGTTATCTGTACAGAATATTACCTGATGATACAGAAAACTGTTACAAAATTTAATGTGTTTGTTATTCTACTTGTAAAACAGAATTATGGTCAAAGTAATTTTCTTGTTTGTGTTATTAATAATTTTTAATTTTCAGAACCATAAGTTGTCGAAGGGAGAAGTAAGAATCCCAGATGCCGTAAAGTTTGGTTGGATACAAGGAGTTTTTGTAAGTTTTTTGTTTTTTTTCCCTTTTTCTTTTAAGGTGCTATACAACTCACCACCTGCCTGAGACCGAGTATTAGATGAACATATGACTATCTTTTATGATAAGCGAAAACATTAAATAAAATTAAATTCTGTCTGGATGATGCAAGTTATAAGTAAGTATTTACACATTTGTTTGAAAATAATAGTTTAACAAACAAGATTTGACTTTTTGACTTGAGACAATAAAGACTAACCAGCTATTATCCTCAAGAGATGTGACACCAAGTGCATCAACTCACATTTGCTTATTATAATCACAGACATCTGATTAAGCATTTAAGACAGATTAAAACTACACGTTTAAGCACCGAACAAAAAGATTATTTGGGTGATATTAGATATGCATTTATAAACAAAATACGAGCTTCAACAACTGGCATTCTGAACCCAAACTGCTGTGTGCTGTACAGGCTTTTCTGTAAAAAATGAATCTTGAATGATTACACATCATTCTTGTTTTAAAGAATTAACCTGATTTAAAATCCACTGTACAGAGGCAGTTGCAATAGTTGTATCAATAGTGTTTAATCGTTACAAAATAAAGTATAATAATTATTTTTACTTTGGCAACTTATCCTATAGAACAATAAGAATGTCTTTATAGAAGTATATGTATAGTCTTAATTTTAATGACTACATAGGAATTAATTTGTGTACTCAACAATGTATGTATAAAATTACATGTATATGTGTATTTATGTATTTATACTATGTTACATGAATGTGTGGATTTAAAATGAATTTATAAGAAGAAAAAGCCACAGTTAAAAATTAGTTTAATTGACAACAAATGTATTATTCAAAAAATAATTGACATGTTTCTGTAGAGAAGCACGTTGCATTTAAGTTCATAAAAACCTGTCCTATGAGAACTAATAAATAAATCTATTGAATTTTGTTTTTCTGTGAAAGTATGTGTATATATATTCTGAAACACTCTTACCTCTGTTCACAGTTTAGCTTTATTCCGATGAAAGATTTTCATTTTTCTCTGTTTAATCACTGGTATCAATTCTACCATGTTTGTGGTAGTCTTTATACCCCATTATATCATCTTAGTGATTCTTCACCTATGTCGTTGCATCTTCTATATCCGATCCTTGTATAAGCTCCTTTGTATATAAGTACAAAGACAGTTGTGTGTGTTTGTGATGAATTTCTCTTCGGTTTTGTCACTACACTTGCAGTATTTTCTTTTGAATTATTTTGTATCTTTTTTTTTATTAGGCTTAGCTTTATTGTTTATTTTCTTGATTTACAATTAAAAAGAAGTGGACATCTTCTATGAAGGACATGCATTTAATTATACAAATAAATTTCAGGTATTATATACAGTCTAATGCTTGTTCTCCTATTGGCTTTGAGGCTGAGTTTGTGGAAACTTAAGGACAGACTAGTGAAAATTCAGACCTATTTTTACAGCACCTTGCTTTACTTAGATAGCTACGCTTAAACTGCAGAAGGAAATTCTATCTCCTGATCCCTTCTGATAAGTATAAACAGTCCTCTGCTGGTACAGTGGTAAGTCTACGGATTTACAATGCCAAACTCAAGTGTTCAGTTCCCCTCGGTGGACTCAGCAGATAGTCCGACGTGACTCTGCTATAAGAAAACACACACATCTTGACAAGTATTAACCATGTTCATGATGGTTTTGAGTAATTCTCTTGTGGTTTATGTATCTTCAACTTCATTTTTGGAAGGCACTAGTTTGTTTCCCTATTTGGTCTTTTCACCTCAGTCAGATGTTGCTATGCATGCTAGGATATTTTCAGATGTTAAGACTGGAGCAAATGAGGTGGAGTTCATACTAATGCCTAGACAGGCAAAGAAGAGAGCCTTTCTTCAGGATAAAGCTGAAGTGTGAACAGAGGTAAACATCATAAATACATGTTGGGAAAGGAAAATGTAAACTTATCAAGCTAACAAATTTTTTGTAAACATAGTAGGATGTTTACTGATTTGTAAAACAAATATTACGAGTAGCGTTGCTGTGTAAGTAAGTGAGTTGTCTAGTGTTTTATAAATACACATCTTAAACAACAAAATACATGTATGAGTAGCAACTACATTATGTATTGGTTGTTGGTTAATTTTAAATTGAATTTTCCATCACTAGGTATAGAAAGTATTATTCTCTAGATAAAATATAGGTAGATAATGAAAAAGTACAATTACTTTAACCCAAAAAATTAATGACTTATTTCATATCACTCACTACTGGTGCAATTAATTTTGATTAATTTTATAAAATTGTATCATTATGTGTTTTTTTTTGCATTTTACAACAGTTATTGTAAAGAACTTATTGCAAAGGTGAGTGGAATCACTCATTTTCTATGTAAAATACAAAGAGTAACTAGTGAGGTTAATTTTGGCATGGATGGTACTTTTTATTCATTTTAAGGTTTGAATAATATATTATGAAAATCCTTGTAAAGAGGAAATAGATTAGAGATTCACTTGGATCCAAGTGGACCCTGGCAGTCATTTTCCGGTTGAATTATTATGATTAACATCATTATAATCTCCAGCCCAAATGATGAGAAAGAGAAAAAAATGTTCATATAATGAAGGTTAAATCATTTTATCAATCATGCCTACCAATATTTTACTGTTGTTTGGTGTTAACTGTTTGTCCATTATCTGGTTTGTGTTTCTGGACTTTAATAAACATTTTTAATGGAAAAAATAAATTATAGATAAATTGGAAAAGTTGTTAAGACAAACATCAGAAACATTTCAGATTCATATGTAAGTTTCATACTAGTGGATATCTAGGATACTTAGTGAAAGTTATTCATACATTATACCCTTTTACATTGATATGAAGTCAGAAAACTTGTTTCCAATGTTTTTTAAGTTTTGTAATGTAGTTTTGATTGCTAGTGTTTTCCAACACAGTAGACATGTATATCTACTTTCTTCGTGATTATTGAGTATATAATGGATAAGTAAAAAAAAATAGTGACAACACAGTAGACGCGTATGTCTACTTTCTTCGTAAGTATTGAGTACATAATGGATAAATAAAAAAAAATAGTGACAACACAGTAGACATGTATATCTACTTTCTTCGTGATTATTGAGTATATAATGGATAAGTAAAAAAAAATAGTGACAACACAGTAGACACGTATGTCTACTTTCTTCGTGATTATTGAGTATATAATGGATAAGTAAAAAAAAATAGTGACAACACAGTAGACACATATATTTACTTTCTTCGTAAGTATTGAGTACATAATGGATAAATAAAAAAAAAATAGTGACAACACAGTAGACATGTATATCTACTTTCTTCATAATTATTGAGTACATAATGGATAAGTAAAACAAAAGTAGTGAAATTAAAAAAAAAGAAACCACTTTCAGAGAAATTTGATATCATTTATAATATTTCAGGTAAGATGTCTTCTCAATATCTGGGGTGTTATGCTTTTTATTCGGTTGTCCTGGGTTGTAGGACAAGCTGGTATTGGTAAGTTGTAACAAGGAACTAGGTAATATCTGTGTCTTACTATTACCACAAGAAACAGCTTTATCTGATACTTAATCAATCAAATAAAATGTTTAGTTTTACCATAAAATTGCAAACTTTTTGCATTTTCTCTTTAATTTGCATGAGTATAATATGATAAACATTGCAGTTTGTAGTCATGTAATTACTATGTTTGTAAGCAGTGAAATATGTGTGTTTATTTATGTTGGTAATTCTGAATGTTAGATCTATGTATGCTAAAAATGTGTTAATGAAATTCCTGAAGAAAATAATCTATCGCTAAAAATAAACTGTTTATTACTATTTCTTTAACTCTGAGTAATTATCTTATCAACCAAATGTGAACAGTTTAGGTCGATTGAAAAAGGAATGCTGGCCATAATTCCAAATGTACTACATGTATCTATGTGTAATGTGGTAAAGTTTAACAAAGTATTCAAACTCAAGATATGTCTATGAATAGACAATGTCATTCTGACTTTAAACTGACAGAAAATAAGAATAATTCTGTCCATTGTACAGTTTGCATATTGCATTTGTATAACCTTAACCTCTTAGATGTATATCTGCAGTTTTTTTTCAACATTTGTGTGCACTTTATTTAAAATTTATCTCTCGTATCAAGTGCATATGTTGAATGGCACTCTGAAAAATCACTTCATTCCCACTTATGCACGTAGAATTAGGTTCTATTATAATTCATTGCTGTTTTAGTTACTTGTACGTTTCTTATGGAAACAGTTTCTTTTGTGACAAAAACAACAACAACAAAAAAGCAGTTTCAGTTTTAACTGGAAAGATGTAATATTTTAAAATTTTACCTTTTATACTAACTTTTAAATTTTGTCCTGTACAGATTAAACATGTTTGCACTTCTTTTTCACTACTAAATAATTCCATGCTGGAAAGTTTCTTAAAGTGGATACTGAGAATAAACCCTCCATTTTAACTACAGTATTTATTTTTTTCTCATATTCATCCTTATATGTTGACTTGTCTTGGCTCAGCAGTAATATCTTAGTGCTTACGATGCTAAATATTGCATTTTGATGCTTGTGATTGGTGCAGCACAGATAGCCAACTATGTAAGTTTTGCACTTAACAGCAAACAAACAAATGTATAGATTGATTGTGAAACATTATACCCTATATTATAAGTAGGATGATTTGTAGTTTTCTGTCACCTTTATGTTTTAATTGTTGCTGATGTCTAGATAAGGTTCAATAAATGAAATGTATTTGCTAATTAAGTTAATCAGTAACCCCATTAACCTTCAGTTAATTGATTTGTATAGTGTTTCTCCAATCCTAGTACATAAAATAAAAAAAGTTGATACTACCAAAACATTACCTTCCCTTTAGTCATTTAGTCAGTAACAGAAAAGGTTAGTGGTGGGTGTTGCAGACAGTTGATACAACCAATTTGTTGTCACCATTTAGTCAGCCATTAAACATTAGTAACAGTGACTGATAATTTTAGTAGCTTTGCTGTATTGAAACCAAGGTGAGAAAGTATGGTTGAAATATTTTAATTCCATGGATAGTTAGAATAATTGAAAACAATAACAGTTGAAAACCATATCAGTTTATTTTCCTAACAATTAATTTTATCATAATTTTCATTAATTGTTTTTTAAATAATGAATAACAATAGTGATTGAAAGTACTAATTTTGATTAGTTAATAGATTACTGGCACCAGTTTGTATAATTTTTGTACCGTGGTAATGACTTACATCATCCACTTCTTAGTACCAACTACAGTGTTGGAAACACAAAGTGTACCTGGTTAAGAAAGTTTTCTGTGCAAATGTTTGTTTTGAAATTTCACACAAAACTACTCGAGGGCTATCTGTGCTAGCCGTCCCTAATTTAGCAGTGTAAGACTAGAGGGAAGGCAGCTAGTCATCACCACCCACTGCCAACTCTTGGGCTACTCTTTTACCAACGAATAGTGGGATTGACCGTCACATTATACACCCCCACGGCTGGGAGGGCGAGCATGTTTAGTGCGATGCAGGCGCGAACCCGCAACCCTCGGATTACGAGCGCACGCCTTAACGCGCTCGGCCATGCCAGGCCCTGTGCAAATGTAAAACATGCACATTGAATCGTCAATCAAATTAGATGTATATTTCGTATTAACTGAAAAAAGTATTTAAGTTTCTGTGTGTACTAATTTTGTATTATCATGTGCATTTATGTCAAAAGTGAGTAACTATTGAACTCACGGTTGCTTTGTGTAAGATTACAGTATCTTTTTTTATTAACAGTAAACGAATATGTTAAGAGTCGAAGAGAAAGCATTTTGTAATTTAAAGTCTTAGAAAAATTATTTGTATGTTGAATCACGGATAAAAAAATTGTGTTTATTACAGTTTCATATAATAAAATATCAGCATTGTTTGTAAGTCTTGTATTCTATTTCAGGACTAGCATGTGTTATAATTCTGTTGTCCATGGTAGTTACAGTATTGACAACAGTGTCGATGTCAGCTATTTGTACAAATGGAGAAGTAAAGGGAGGTATGTTATTTGAAAAATAGAGACATGTTTATATAATATTGTTATTTTTACGTTTTGTTGTTAGATTATTACTTACATCACAAAATAATTGTTTATTTAAATAACAATGAACAATAACTATAATTTCTGTTAATTTATTAGTTTATGTGATATTAAGTGATGCAATTATTATCACTCACTTGTCGTATGAACTACAGAATTAGAAGCACAGAACGTACCTTAATAAGAAAGGTTTCTGTGGAAGTGGGAACCATGTGGGGTTACATTATTTATTATTGTTCATAGGTAATTCGTTATTCCACTAAGCTCTAGTATCGTGACAATCAATTTAAGCATAATTTTCTATAATCAATTGTTAGAATAATCAAAAACAGTAATAATATGAATGTCCACAGTGATCACAAAAAGTACGTATCAAAATATTTATAAAAGTAAAAGCATATTAGATAAGAAAACATTCACGAACAAACACTGAGAAAATAGTCATTTTTTTCATTAACTCTTTCACATTAGAGGGATTACACTATGCAACACAAATTTTGTTTTTGGATAGTTTGTATTATTTCTTAATTACCTATGTTGTGAAAGTACAGAAAATGTCCATTATTCCCCTCAAACTTTGCTTTTGTGTTGTGACCTGGATAATGAAATTTAGAAATTAACCTATTTTCTATGTAAAAACAGACAAATGTTCACATTTTCATTTACATAAGGTCCAAATAAAACAACATATGAATCAAGATTTACACGTATTTATACTAAAGATATACAAAAATGAACAAAAATGTTTAGAAGTAAGTAGTTTTTCGAGATTTGTGACTGTAATATAAATCATTGTCACGTATCAGCCTCCAAATATAGTCTCCTATTATGTTTTTTTTATGTACCCCCAGGTCACAAAAGCAAAGTTTGAAGAGAATAATAGGCCTTTTCCATTTACTTTAGGCATAAGCAATTTGGAAATAACACTATCTTCCCAGGAACAAGAAAAAGGAAACATTTTGTTACATAGTGTTATCATTAACATTAATAACTGCATTGTTTACAGGCAAATATTCTTTGAGCTGCAAAGTTACATAGTGTTATCGTTAACATTAATAACTGCATTGTTTACAGGCAAATATTCTTTGAGTTGCAAAGATGTCAAATTATATTTTGATAAGCTATGTTAACATGAAATGTTTCAGAATAATAAATATAATGATACTTTTTGGTAAATAAGGATTTAATTTTCTAAAATATTTTATTACCTACCATACACATACTTAACCTAACCAAGCTTACTTACGGTCTCAGAGAAGAAAATATCCGTATATTTTAAACAGATTTGATGCAACTTGAAAGCATTTTCCAAAAAGCCAATAGTATTTAATGAAACTCTAAATAAATTTCTAGCTGTGCTTCAGTGTTTCTACACGTCCCATCGAGTTATGTTGTTCACTATCATAGGAGCTCTAATTAGTTGAGAAATCATAAATTATTTCTGAAATCAATTTCTTTAATCTGTATCATTATAAATGATTTATAAACTGCTCTTTCCAGTCATATTCAAATGTTTTCTAAATTAATTTTCAATCCAAGATTCATTTGTGACTGTTCTTATCACATATTTTGATATTTAAAAGGAGGTTAGGAAAAAACATTTATAGTAATAAAGCTGCTGATAGAAACGGATAATTATGTGAAGAACAAGCATATATAATTATATTCTTAATGAATGGATGTTTCTTAGTAATTGTAAACAGATATTTTTGGGTGTAGAAAAAAAAATGAACAAATCTATAAATTCGGTATTTTCTTGTGAAATTCCTCAGGGCAACAAAGATATGAAATTTTGGAATACATTTCCTTTTTGTTTGTGAATTAAAAAAGTAGAAGTAACAAAATTGTAAGATATTAAGTCTAAAATACGTGTTAGTTAACAATTGTTGAAAAAGATTGTTCTTTTTTGATGTTAAGTCTTTAAACTGGACTTTCAGGAGTATACTGAAACCCAAAATGTGCTTACTGTTCTTGATTGAGTAAATTCAAACTGGACTTTCAGGAGTATACTGAACACCCAAAATGTGCTTACTGTTCTTGATTGAGTAAATTCAAACTGGACTTTCAGGAGTATACTGAACACCCAAAATGTGCTTACTGTTCTTGATTGAGTAAATTCAAACTGGACTTTCAGGAGTATACTGAACACCCAAAATGTACTTACTGTTCTTGATTGAGTAAATTCAAACTGGACTTTCAGGAGTATACTGAACACCCAAAATGTGCTTACTGTTCTTGATTGAGTAAATTCAAACTGGACTTTCAGGAGTATACTGAACACCCAAAATGTACTTACTGTTCTTGATTGAGTAAATTCAAACTGGACTTTCAGGAGTATACTGAACACCCAAAATGTACTTACTGTTCTTGATTGAGTAAATATGTTTCACCCAAATACTTATCATCGGTGTTGTTTTTTATATTTGTAGGTGGATCATATTACATGATTTCACGGAGTTTGGGTCCAGAATTTGGGGGAGCTATAGGTTTGATTTTCTCATTGGCAAATGCAGTTGCTGTGGCCATGTATGTTGTTGGATTTGGGGAAACACTAAGAGACTTGCTTGTTGTAAGCTGTCATGTTTTGTTTTTTTGTTGTTGTTATTGTTTTTTTAGTGAGATTTTAAGAGATTTGAATGTACTTTAATTACAGAAAAATACATTAGTTCTGTTTTCTGAGGCAAGTTATGTTGGATATTTTAACCCTTTTGGCGCGGTTTGCAACTGCAGTTGACTTGAAGGCTCAGAGCGGCAGGCGACCTTCCTTTATTCCTGTTATTCTTATGTATTGCATTTAACATGTATAGTATTGAGTACAATCACTGAACATTTCAGGGACTTTTGTTGAGTTATTTCTGAGATATCATGCTTTTAGTACTGATACCATAATTAGTTGAAGTATCAAGTATATCTATTCAGCACCATGCCAAACATTAAAAGTTGTTATTCAGTGCTGAAAGGGTTAAAATATTCATAGTGCTGGAAATTAGGGTATAACATTGGCAAGTAATTTTTTGCATGCATGTATCTCCAGAAATGTGTTGTGAAAATTTTATATTCATTTCAGGATGTTCAATAGGCATTTTCAATCCATTTGTTGAATTTCCTCAGTTTCAGGGAAAAATGGAAATATTATTATTTCTTTCATAAGGATACTACATTATATTCTTATAGAATATCTGTAAAGAAAGGATTTATACTGGTTTGCACAATGAAAACTCGTAATAAAACCAATCACGTAATGTCAATTATATGGCAGTTTCGTCAAAATTGACAGATGGATGAACATTTTATTTAGATAATACTTCAGATTAATGCAGATGTACTCATTAAAGTGAAGGATAATATTTACTTCTTAGACAATGACAGTCAGTGTGCAGATATCAGAAAATGACAATTTGTGGCCGCACAGTTTCTTTGAATAAATTTTGTGCCAGTGTACATCTAACCAATAACATGAATGGTAATTGTGTAAACCATTCAATTATTCTTAAAAATTTAGAATAATGATGAAAATGGTGTTAAGATGTTTATAGGCTTTATGATGATTCATCCATGTAGTTAGTTGTAATTATAACTGTATGATTGTGTGATTCTCCTTTTCTTAACTTTACAGATTAATTACAGTTAGACCAATGTAGTAGCTTTCAAATACAAAACTTTCATACAATTTATTTCTGTTTTTCTTTAAATGGAAAATACGTGTGTATACACGGAATAAACATGTTTTTTTTTACTTAAGTTTAAAGTTCATCAGTAAAATAAAAAAAAATATTAAAATAGCATTCAATTTTTATCAATATCATAGACGTAATATTTCCAACAGTGTGTATCGACAGGTCTTGGTAGAAGTAATGGTATGACTACAAGTGTCTTTATACATTTTGAGGAAGTTACTCTGTTGTTCTATGTCGATAAAATTTGAGACTCAAGTGATACATAGTCATAATTTTTCTTTCCTCATAATAAAATTATATCGTGATTTGATGAACCCTACAAAGCAGTTTCTTTGCTATTTTAGGCCTGTTATTGAAATTTCTCATTTTTCTGGATGAAATTTCTTTATGATGATAAAGTACTTTACTTAAGGTTACATCTGTGTGCTTTTCATTCTACTAAATATCTTGAATTATTAGCTTGCTTTTTATTGTTTCCAGTCTCTTAACATAGTTATTATTGATGGAGGGATGAATGATGTTCGTATCATTGGAAGTGCAGCTGTACTGGTCTTACTAGGAATAGCTTTGGTTGGAACTCAATGGGAATCAAAGGTGAATTTAGTTAAAAATTACTTTGATTAGAGACTTAAATAAAATGCATTAATCACAATAAATATATCTGTAAATAAACTTTATGAGTATGTTTCGTCAAATTATTTGTGTGTGAATAACCTGTATCGTATGTTCGGTGTAATCTTAGTTGTTTTGTTAGATATACATAACTGATTAAGTTAATGCAACTGTTATGATTTAGATGAATGTTTAATTTAGTTTTCTTTTCTTAGAAGCAATAGTTTATTATAGTTTGTTTTTTTACATAACCATATATTAATCATACCTTTGTATTTTAATTCATGTAAATTGATGGTGGTTGTATTATTACATCATGCTACTAGAAACTTCTTGTTTTGGTTGAATATCAGTGCATCGTAATATTTTTAGTATGTAAAACATTCTAGGCCTCGGTTAGTCTTTAATACATCTACAAAATGTAGACAGAGTAAGTAATATTGATTAATATAGTAAGATAGCTAAGCGATCTAGAGTGTGTGATTGTGAGTTTAACCACAATAGTGTATAGTGATGATTTTAAAATGAAATGATCACTGACTTTATTGTAATAACAGCATGTAATAATTTATCTTGCCAGTTGTGTTCTTAAACAGCCTGTGAACTTTGAAAAGAGACAATATTTAAAGTTCTGGATGCAACTGTAATGAACATATGCATACGTGTCCGACTTGTTTTAATGTTATTTTAAGACAAGTGAACTGTGTGCTATTTATTTATTGTTGAAATTTATAACCAACAAGTCACAGACACCTTCTATAAAGATCTTGGTCCATGCTTTTACTATTTAATTATAGAAGATCAGTTTTGACATTTACTGCAACTTAAAGTATAAATAAAAACTGATCATATGTTATATTTATAACACCTCCAAATTTGTCAAGATTATTTTTCATTCTAGGTATTTGTCTGACATAGATCATTTTGTGCAAATTAGTTTTTCTTGGTTCATTTAGTTATGTGTGTGTATTAAAATAAAAATAAATACCAGTCAGTGTATATTTCTGAAAATCAATTTTTACAACATTTTTGCACATTTTTATGGTTCAGTGAGTAAGACTGAGGGCTAAAGGCATGATAGTTTTGTATTTGATCCCAGCAGTGGGCACAATGCATTTAACCTAAGTGCAGCTTTGTGTTTAAAAAGAAATAAAACCAAAAATACAACATATATATCAGTGTTAGTAGAGTTTTGTAGTTAAACAACTTTTACAGGTAAGGAAACCATATCTTACCTTAATTCAGATTAACACTGTGTGGGATAAAAATAGTATAACTGTAAGAAAACATAAAAAAAAAACGTGTGTAACACTAAGAAAAATTACCGTTTTATAGTTTCAGTGTTCAGTATACTGTGTATGTTAACACATTAAAATTTCTACTTTAAATATATGGATCTTAATCGAACAATATTGAAGTCATTCATAGAATTCCTATTTATATTCATAAAATAAACTTTTTAAAAAGTAATTTAACATATTAGATTAATTGAATTTTACAGTTAAAGCAAGTTGTACCTTTTTTATCATTGCAAACATCTGTAATAGAAAAAAGTGATAAAATTTTCATTTAGGCCCAAGTTGTTTTGCTGATTATACTTTTGACTGCCATGGGAGACTTTTTAATTGGTTGTGTTCTTTCACCAACTGTCACCCAACAAGCTAGAGGATTTGTGGGCTGGGATGGTAAGTATTTCAGGTGTTTTGGATGTATTCTGTGTCACCCAACAAGCTAGAGGATTTGTGGGCTGGGATGGTAAGTATTTCAGGTGTTTTGGATGTATTCTGTGTCACCCAACAAGCTAGAGGATTTGTGGGCTGAGATGGTAAGTGTTTCAGGTGTTTTGGATGTATTCTGTGTCACCCAACAAGCTAGAGGATTTGTGGGCTGGGATGGTAAGTATTTCAGGTGTTTTGGATGTATTCTGTGTCACCCAACAAGCTAGAGGATTTGTGGGCTGGGATGGTAAGTATTTCAGGTGTTTTGGATGTATTCTGTGTCACCCAACAAGCTAGAGGTTTTGTGGGCTGGGATGGTAAGTATTTCAGGTGTTTTGGATGTATTCTGTGTCACCCAACAAGCTAGAGGATTTGTGGGCTGGGATGGTAAGTATTTCAGGTGTTTTGGATGTATTCTGTGTCACCCAACAAGCTAGAGGATTTGTGAGCTGGGATGGTAAGTATTTCAGGTGTTTTGGATGTATTCTGTGTCACCCAACAAGCTAGAGGATTTGTGGGCTGGGATGGTAAGTATTTCAGGTGTTTTGGATGTATTCTGTGTCACCCAACAAGCTAGAGGATTTGTGGGCTGGGATGGTAAGTATTTCAGGTGTTTTGGATGTATTCTGTGTCACCCAACAACTTGGAGGTTTTGAGGGCTGAGATGGTAAGTATTTCAGGTGTTTTGGATGTATTCTGTGTCACCCAACAACTTAGAGGTGTTGTGGGCTGGGATGGTAAGTATTTCAGGTGTTTTGGATGTGTTCTGTGTCACCCAACAACTTAGAGGTGTTGTGGGCTGGGATGGTAAGTATTTCAGGTGTTTTGGATGTGTTCTGTGTCACC
Organism: Carcinoscorpius rotundicauda; assembly: GCA_011833715.1. Taxonomy (NCBI): domain Eukaryota; kingdom Metazoa; phylum Arthropoda; class Merostomata; order Xiphosura; family Limulidae; genus Carcinoscorpius; species Carcinoscorpius rotundicauda. The sequence goes on along the minus strand of CM022399.1, from coordinate 14,480,842 downwards.
CAACAACTTAGAGGTTTTGTGGCCTGAGATGGTGTTTCAAGTGTTTTGGATGTATTCTCTTCTCTGTATGTATATATTTTAATGAGCTAATAAGTAAATTCATGTTAAATATTTTTGAATTTGTTTATCAAATGTTTTTTTAATTTATTTTTTATCTGAACAAGAATTACTTGCCAGAAAATATTTAACAGTGTGTGTGTGTGTGTATGTGTATGTATGTATGTGCGTACTTGAGTCAGGAATTGTAGACAAAGGGAGATACAAGTTAGGGTATACAAGTTGTATCTGTTTACCTATCAACATATATAAAATTCATGTACGTGATTCCATTGTGATCAAAACCTTAAAGTATTAATTTTTATTTATGCTGAAGCAGTGCTGTAGTATTTAGTAATGTATCTTTTTATCAGTTTTTTATTGTAATTGCCCATGCTATTATGATGAATATCAATATTATACAGCTATATGAGATATGATTATTTAAATCTTCAACAAAAACTTTAAATTTCACAATTTGTTTTTCTGTTATGGGTGTTTGTCAGTTTTTGTGCACAGTTGTAATTGTCTTTGTTTTGGTTGATTTCTACATCAGTAACTGTGTTTCTAAACTATCAAAATAAATGTTGTACAGTTTTGCTTGTAGTTTTGAATTTTACTAAAATTTTTGATTAATATTATTTCAATTAAATACAAAAAATTATTCGTTACACAATTTTTCATTATTTAATTTGTTCATGTTAAAGAAAGAGGACTTAACGGTCTGTTCAGTTTCTTTTTTCTTATATTCATTCTTAATGTACATTTAAATTTTTATTAAATCAATTGATTTTGTCTTGAAAAAAATTGATTTTTTTGTTAGGTGCTGTAATGAGTGAAAACATCCAGCCTGATTTCCGAGGAGAGGACTTTTTCTCCGTGTTTTCAGTATTTTTTCCCGCAGCAACGGGAATCTTAGCTGGAGCTAATATCAGTGGGGATCTAGCTGTAAGTTATTAGTTCTGAAACATCCAGAAATTGAAAAAACAAAACAAAATTATAATAATAAATTCAAAATTTGTTTTTACGATTCAATAAAAATAACAAGCTACACCCTTGTGCAAACTAGTTGAAACAAATGGTCATTTAACAATATTTTCAGCATGGCGGCCGGTGTAGGCTTGCTGGACCTGCTGATTTCCTTTAATAGGCATTTTTTCATACAGATGGCGTCATTAGCTGTGTTTTGCGGTACGGTTGATCTATTTTTGTGATATGTGACGAAATTTTGAGGAATATTACGTCATTCGAAATTGCATTACAAGGACAACGAGACCAGTCAAAAACCAACTTACCAACTCAGTGAAGTAAAAAAATGGTATCAATTGGGTTTGAAATACAATGGAGGAAGATGTTATTCAGCGACGAGACTCATTTCTTCGTACAGGGTCAAAGAAGTCTGCATGTTCGCAGATCTCCAGGTGAAAAACTTTGAGAATCTCACATCAATCAGTTCATAAAACATCCTTTAAAGAAGATGTTTTGGGGCTTTTTCAGCTGCTATGGCATCGGAGGCTTACGTATCGTAGAAGGTATGATGCGAGGACTACGATAAATCCAAGTTTTTGCAGAGAAGAGTCATTCCAGAATTGAAAAAGAGATTTCCAGATAGATCTGGCTCCATGCCACACATCAAAACTTGTGAAGAATTTTATGACTACCATGCGAATAAAGGTGCTGGACTGGCCTGGAAACTCTCTGGACTTAAATCCTGTTGAAAATATTTGTAAAGAAAGACTTCAAGGAAAAGACTGTGCCACGAAAGATAAGCCAATTAAGGCCATAGTTAAGGTGTGGTACTGCGATCCCAAAATGAGTAAAGATTGCAATAAACTCATGGGCCCAATGCCAAAACGAATTAATGATATTCTGAAAAATAAAGGCAGTAATATCATGTATTAATTTGAGTAATTTTTTTGATTCTCAGAAATAAAATGCAAAAAATTGAAAAAATCGTAATTTTCCATCTTGTTTCAATTAATTTTCACAAGGGCATATATATAATGGTTAACAATAGTAAAAAATACATAACAGATATATATACTTGACAAGTACATAGCAGTTACAAAAGTGGACTGCATTAAAGATATATATATATACATTAAGGCTTGTTAGTACAGTTCTATGAAAAATTTACATGTATGTCAAAAAGACGTATGGATGTAGGAATCCAAACCAAAATATTTTCGTTTAGTACGAAAATAAAACCTTGTCAGTGTAATAGTTCTTTGCATATTACTGCTTATAGGTGTGGCTGTTATAGCATATAAAAGTAATGAAAAAATTAGTTTGTCTTATTACACTTTTAACATTATTTTATGAAATTTGTTTATTGCCTAGTTGGTTATCTTTGTGAGTACTGAGTTGTGTGATTGTTTTTTCTGCGGACTTACACGCTAAAATCCGGGTTTCGATACCCGTGGTGGGTAGAGCACAGATAGCCCAGTGTGTAGCTTTGTGCTTAATTCAAAACAACAACAAGAAGTGATTGTTTTTTTTATTTTTCTCATGGAACTGCTAATTTCATCAGTGTTTATACTAAAATCACAGTGTTGGTAGAACAGTTTTCTGTTGGTTACTGTAATCATGCACGTTTTGAAATGAATTTTTTAATTCTAGCATCAAGTTTTTGTTGTTCACATTATTGCTGTATATTTAATGTTTATAGTATTAGAAATAAACATGAACTATAGTAATAAACAGAAAAAATAAATACCTCGTGATTTGAATACCAGTAAACTATTCATCTTTGTGACCTGTAGCATAATTTATTTAAATAATTTGTTTCAATAAGAACATTATGCCATCTAAATATTTTACAAGTAATTTACACAGAGTGTACAACACTACATCATAATAATTGTCATACATTTGTCCATCGTACTTTGTCTGTTTAGAGTGGCTATAAAGAATTTTGATTATACATTGTTATTGTTTGAGTACCAAATTAATACAATTAAGTATTCAATGAATTGTGTTAAATTTGGTAGTAAATGATAGTATTGAATAATATATTATTCTCACTTTTAAATGAAATAAAGATAATAACACAGGCTGAAAAGTACTTTTGAGTTTCTATCAGTTTACTGACAATTTTTCGTTTACAAATAAAAATCATGACATAATTTATGAACATTCATAAAAATGCATTAAATATCATTACACACTATGTAAGATTTTTGACATATTTTTATTAATTGTCTCACAGATATCGGAAGTTTGTTATCCCTGTGAAACAGTTATATTTACTGTAGGAAATTTGCTGCTGAATTATGACATTTGTTGAGCAAGTCACCTATAGAACTGGAGTGAACGTTTTTTTTTAACCACATTGATTTACTTACAATTTATTGTAAATGTTTCAAACATATTTGCATGAAATTTCAACAAAGTGTAAAGTGTCACATTTGGTTGTTTTCTAGAATCCACAACGAGCTATTCCCAAAGGAACATTTCTAGCCATTTTGATTACAGGAATATCGTACCTCTTGTTTGCTGTGATTGCTGGTTGTATTTCCCTTCGTGATGCCAATGGAGAAGAGTTTTTTGTCATAAATGGAACAATTGATATGATACAAAACTGCTCATTAGGTCCTGGAGGGGTATGTCCTTTCGGGCTAATGAATTTCTATCAGGTGAATACATGTTTCAGAAGTTATTCTGTTCTCTCATTTAGTATAAAATTTTTCATTTTCTTTTGCATGGCATGCAAGTTTATATTCCTGTTACCTTGGTTACTACCACCATGTTTAATTCAGTAAAACCATATTCTGTTCTATCTGCATTTCTGTTATGACTTCTATTAACATTTTTTTTTTCACTTCTCTCTCTTCTTGAGGCTATGGAATTAATATCAGCATTTGGTCCCATAATCTATGCAGGAATTTTTGCAGCCACTTTGTCCTCTGCTCTTGCTAGTCTGGTTAGCGCTCCAAAGGTTTTTCAGGTAATTTTGAATTTCTATTTTAATTTATAATATTTCTGAGTATATTATTTGAATTATGTATTAAATAATTAAGAAAATATACTGAACTTGTTTCATATTTTTTTGCAATATAAATAACGTGCTTCATTGTATTTTTAAGGAAAGTTTTTTTTTTTTAATAGAGAGGAGTACAGTGTCAATTTAAGTATGAAATATATAATGGCATGCTATTGCTTTTATAGGCTCTATGCAAAGATAAACTTTTTCCCAAATTTGAGTTTTTTGCCAAAGGATATGGAAAAAACGAAGAACCAAGACGAGCATACATTTTGGCTTTTGTGATTGCTCTTGCTTGCATCATTATTGGTATGATAATATTTTATAGTTCTCAAAGACATTTGCATGTGAATGAATTTAATCTTGTGTATTTTTGAAAAGTAAATCTTGACTTTGCTTGATGATAATTATAAATCATCTGTAGATGTATTGATTATACTGTAGTTTTTACTACTTTAAAGCCCTAATATATAAGAATGATCATACAAGTTTTGAAAAAGATAATGCAATATATATAAGAATGATCAAACAAGTTTTGAAAAAGATAATGCAATATTTTTAAAGATTAATAGCTACTCTTTATTTGTTGTAAGTTTTATCTTTCTTTCTGTTATCAAACTTTTTGCTCTGTATTTTTATGACTAAAAGTGTAAAATATTTTAACTAAACGAGTTAGTGCTATAATTAGAATATTATGAGCAATTTTTACATTTTCAGCATTTTTAATCTATAATTTCACTTGTGAAATATGTGTATATCTCTTAGTTTAGATTTTCTTTCACAGGAGAGTTAAATGCAATAGCACCAATTATATCTAACTTCTTCCTTGCTGCATACTGTTTAATTAACTTTTCCTGTTTTCATGCAACATATTCCAGGTCTCCAGGTAAGAAGAAATCATTATATTTCCAAATTTCTAACTTTGTTTATGTCTGATTGCTGACACACTGTTGGCCAAAATCTTAAGGCCAATGAACATTAAGAAAAAATATGCATTTTGCGTTATTAGACTCAACCACTTATTTGAGTAGAGCGTTGAAAGATGAAAATAAAAAACTTTTTTAGCATTTAATAGGGAAAATGTGAACACTTTGAAATTAGCCTAAATACAGGCTGGTCAAAAGTTTAAGACCATACCAAAATAGAACTCCTAAACAAGGTAGGAAATGCCCAACAAGAGGTCTCAGTTGTGAGTTGCACACCTGTCATTGCATATAACTTCAAAAATTTGCTTCGGCATGGTTGATATAAGCTTTTGCAGAAGGTTGGCTGGTATGTTATTTCAAGTGGTGAAGATGGTTTCACAAAGATAATGCATTGTTTGCAATTTATGTACATTTTTATGGACTTCCCTTGACATCCACATCCTCAAACATTTTCAATGGGGTTCAGTTTGGGCAAACACACTTGATAGTCCAAAAGAATCATGTTATTTGCCATGAAAAAGTTTTTCTCCTGCAAACATTGTGGATTGCAGTGTTGTCCTGCTGAAAGATCCACTCATTTCCACACAAGCAAGGGTCTTCAGTTAATAGATGCTCTCTCCAATATGCCAATGTACCCAGCTGCTGTTTTTCCATGGAAGGAGAAAGCACCCCAGGTCATAATGTAACTTCCTCCACTGTGTCGTGAAGAAAATGTCTCCAGTGGGATATCCTTATTGTGCCAGTAACATTGGAAGCTATCTGGACCAACCAGGTTAAATTTTTTCTCATCAGAGAACAAAACTTTCATCCACTTTTCTATGCCCCATGTTTGGTGCTTCTCGACAAAATTTAACTGAGCTGTTTTGTGGTGTGGAAGGAGGTGTGGCCTTTAAAGACGTTTATGGTTTTTAAAGACTTTCGCTCATAGATACCGTCTTATTGTTCTTGAGCTGCGTTTGGAGTCCGTAAGGACCTTAATCTGGTTTGATGATCGGCTGGTGTGTTGCTGGACAACCCGTTGAATCTTCTTGCTCAATGTTGGCAAAATTTTCTTAGGTTAACTACTTGAAATTCTCATTTCTTATCCCTCAGGGTCATTTAATAAATTTGAAACAGCTGTTTTACTTTGCCTAATGTCACCAGCAATGGCATGTTGAGAGAGACCTTGCTTTTGCAGCTTGACAATTCTGTCACATTCAAACTCTGTCAACTTTTTAGCCTTTGCCAAGTTCTTACAAAATGTAACACAGGAGATGTTGACAATGCTAATGCTTGAACACAAGTAACTAAATTTCATTACATCTTTACTGATTAACGCTTCGTTTCAGTATGGTTTTCAACTTTTGATCAGCTAGTATTTAGGCTAATTTCATAGTGTTCACATTTACCCTATTAAATGCTAAAAAAGTTTTTTATTTTCATTTTCCCCTTTTTTATTTTCATCTTTCAAAGCTCTACTCAAATAAGTGGTTGAGTCTAATAACGCAAAATGCATATTTTTTTCTTTATGTTCATATGCCTTAAGATTTTGGCCAGCAGTGTATTATTAAGAATAAAAAGTAACAAGTTTTTACATGATATTGCATTATAATAAATACTTTCTTGTTTCCTTTTGAGTGCATTTTCTACTTTTTATAAATTAGAATTAATATAAGTTTACCAGTTTGATTTACAAAATTCATTAAGTTGTTAATTTAGAAAAGAAAATCATTATTAACTTGTTATACAAGGAAATTTAGTCTGCATATATATTTGTATATACTACACAGTAATTACCTTTATGTAATCAGTAAAATTGTTAACAATAAATTATTCCAAAGTATTAGTGATTATAATTAACCTTTTTTTAGGTTCTTATCAGCAGATATTTATGTTCCAAAAGTTGACAAAGTATGTTTATTTTTCAGTGTGAAAAACACATTGAAAAATTTCTATCACATGTGTTCCACTTATATTGAATTAACAGAATGAAATAAATAATTTAAGTTTGGATAATTCAAAATAAAAATATCTCTGTTATTAGGAATTTTAATGAAATAAAACCATCATTTGTTTTTTTCATTGCTATCAATGCTGGTATTTATTTATGTATTTATAATATTACAATACCTTAATTTCTATGCAAAAATAAATGTAATTGATATCTGAGGTGTTTTTGTTTCTCACTATTTGGAAAACACAACACATATCATACATGCAGTTTATTTTATAAAATTGTATTTGAAGCTAAAACATAACTGTGCAACATAATTCAACTTCTTGTGGGTTCTTTTAAAATTACCTATAAAGGAAACAACTTTTACGTCCTTAGATAACCTGTCATTAATCATGAATTTAAATAACTTCCATCCAGGGTACAGGTAAGTGTAAAATAATATTTAATAAATAATGCAAAAATTAAATTATAAAACAAATATATGTATTTTTAGTGTGTTTCTCATACTGGCAATCTCAACAACAGTTTGCAACATAAAGTAATGATAGAAAAACTAAATCAACATGAAGAATATTTTTTTTAAAACCACGAATAAATATTATTTAGTAACTTGATTCATGCAATTTGGTTAAATAGTTTTACTACCAGAAAATAAAGGGATGTTAGTGAGACTCGTGTCATTCAAAAGCTATTAACTGTCTAGTGCATTGTGTGCTATGTATTGTTTGAATAATAGAAAGTTAGTTATGGTTTACAATTTTTTAACTTGCCCTTCTGAGAAGTTTGTTTTGTACAGAGATGTAGTCAAGGGGGAGACGTAAGGGTGGCCCAACTCCCTGAACAAAATCCAGACATATTTATTGCATATTATGTATAATAAACTCGTTTTATTATCATTTTATAAAAAATAAAACTATAACAAAAGCTGTTACATTGATTTATTTTAATGACGATATTATTAAAAGTTTAGATCAATTTCACATTTTTCTTTAATTTATTACCCCCACCCCTTGACATTTTCTGCTGTTGTGTATTTTTATTTATTTTTTTTGGCTATGGTTATACATTCTGGACAGACTATTTCAAGATGTTGATATTGTTGTTTTGAAATAGAACATGGATATTATTTAATGGAAAATGTACTTGTGAGTAAGAAAATTTCATCCTAGCCACTTAATTATATTTGTTTCATATCTCTTTATTCCATAATATCAAGATAAGCAATTTTGTCACAGATAAGTGCTCCACAGAAATTTCTTGAACGTAACATCTTATCAAGAGTACAAATGAACTGTTTTTCTGTTTTCTCTCAGACCGATTATCTTCTGAGTGACACAGTAGTGCTTACAATGTCATTACGAACTCACAATGTTAGAATCTGGGTTTGATGCCCCTTATGGGTAGATTACAGATAGCCTATTATGTAACTTTGTCCTTAACATCAAACAAAACAGACCTGTTGTTGATTGACAGTTTGAAACTAGGTAACATGTCTTTCACCATTGCATGACACTGATAACCTGTTTTCAAGATTTAATAACTGAAGGCTATGAACAAAACAAAATCACTCAAAACATTCTTGTTATTGCTAAACATTTTATGTTGGTGAGCTTCAGAGGCCTTTCAGATTGTGCTGCCCGATTCCATGTTGTCTAATTAATTATTAAATGTAGTAAATCCACAGTGAACATTTTCCAGAGAATATTCAATTGTAACAGATTTCTTTTTATATTAACTTACAAAATGAATATCTCACAAGTACCCTCATTTTAGGAAGTGATTATAAAATAACTGAAACAAATTAAGAAAACAATTTTTACATTTATCTCAGAATTTGAGTAATAAAATATTGGTAGTTACTGCTCTTATACATGTGTTACAAATGAGTATCTTGTTAAACATTGTAGAATTGACAACTATAACACTTGTAAAAATATATGTATGTATTTATTTAATTTTTGAAAATTATGGATAACTTCAGTGTGATAAATGCTCATAACATTAATTATACCAAGTCATTATGTTTCAGTATGGTAAGATAAAAGCAAACAAAACACACATTAATTCCATCAATGGACTACTCATGTTCCAGAAAGTCTAAAAGTATATTATGGAAATAGCTTTCTGTTCATTGATGGTGAGATGCAACCGTCCAAAGTTTCTCAGTTTACAAAATATACATTTAATGGAACGCTGTAAGAAAGTCAAAGTGAAAGGATAAGCCTTATAATCCATACAAAACTTCTGAATAATGTTTTCAAACTTGTTCTTTCACACTTCATTCAGCTTATGTAAGTTATGGAGAAATGTGCATCGTTAACAATGAAAGTAATTTATTTGTAGGTTTCCGTCCAGCTTACAAGTACTACAACATGTGGATTAGCTTGTTAGGAGCAATTATATGTTTGGCTGTTATGTTTATTATAAATTGGTGGACAGCATTGTTAACTTTTGCTATCATCTTGGCCTTGTACATATTCATTTACCACAGGAAACCAGGTAATTAGGTACTTTGTGTCAAGTTAGTATAATCATGTAAATCGACGTAGTAAATATTATTATAGTTATTAAGAAATGTGTTGAAATAAGCAACTAAGCTTTTTCAAAGAGAACCAGTGAGGAAAATGTTAGGCCTTTCTGTGAGCTTTAACATGCTTTCTGCTGTTTATTATGTATTTTTTATGCCAACATTTATTATTAATTATACATAGAGGTTAATACATATGTATTTAGCCTCCCAGTAGCACAGCAATAAGACTGAAGATTTATAACATTAAAAAACATCAGATGTTGATACCTCTAGTGGCATTTTACAAATAGCCCATTATGTAGCCTTGTGAGTAGCTACAAACAAACTAAATTGTGTGTGTGAATATAAAACCATAAATTTTCAAGCTATAAACAAATATGTCATGTAGGTGTGAGATGCTGTGTGCTTGATCACCCACATAATTTTCTCCTAACTTTTGATTTTCTTACATGAGACTAGCAAGTTGGAGGTTAAGACTGATAGATGGTGTGTCCCCATCTCAATGTGGATTCTACTTCTCAGCCACTTCTAAAACCTAGGAAACATTTTATAATCCCATGTTGTAGCTTCCACCCTAGGATCCTTTTATTAAAAATATGCAGTGTGTTGTTTTATGTTTATGTATTTTCTTTGTCTTGAAAATTTATGATTATAATATAATTAATCAGAGGTTAGGATTTGCTGTTTTTAATGCAGTCCTTCATCATAATTTTATTTATTCATTTGGCTTTATTTGTATGTAATTATTTAATTCCACTAAATATATATATATATATATATATGTATTTATTTAAGCATATACACTAAATTGTGAGTTTATTTTTTTTTGCTAACTCTTTCAAGTGACACGTGTACATATCATATGTCATGCAAAAATAACAGAATAGTGGTTTAACAATTAAGAAATTGTTATTTTTCTCTATTTGGTATGTTTAAAGATAAAATATCTTTGTGGAATTTTCTCCAAATTTATCTTTTCGTCAACATAAAATAAAATGTCACTCTGTTTTGTACCGTTTCAGATGTGAACTGGGGGTCATCAACACAAGCCCAAACCTATAAAGGGGCTCTGAGTTCAGTTCTCAAACTAAACCAAATCCAAGAACATGTTAAAAATTATAGGTAAGTGTACATTTGCTAACTTTATTTTCAGTTAAATGTATAGAGGAAATATCCATCTGCAATATGAAGTAGTGTATACAAGTTTAATCTAGTAATATTCATTACATAATTCAATCTGAATTTATGTTGCAATATTATTTGAGTTTCCAGTCTTTTAATTTCAATAATATACCTCAACTACAAAGTTTCAGAACACTAGTTGAAACACAGTTCAGTGGATGGGGAAGATGCAGAGGTTCCCAGGGGGTTACTTAGAGGGGCTATATTTGTACTACAACACTCCTATGTTACCTCCAAGGAGAATAGTTCTTCAGTTTTTAAGCAGACATAATACATGTGAGGCCTAATGGTACATTCCGTGTTTGGAAACAATTCATTCATCTGGTCAACATTTATAAATGGCTTGGAATAGTTTTATTAACAATCAAACATTAGAATTTGTTTACTCTATATTTATATTTGATAGGTTTGAGTGTAGATATTTTTCAATTAATCTAGCATTAGAGATTGCTGTGTTCGTTTTGAATTTAATTACACTTATAAAATTTTGCTTTTAAACTCAATAAACATAATTTTCCAAATCTTTTGTATCTTTCAGGCCTCAGATTTTGGTATTGACTGGAAAGCCTAGTAGTAGACCTTCTCTGATTGACTTTGTTTACAGTATTACCAAGAAATTGAGTCTTATGATATGTGGAGATGTTCGTAATGTAAGTTTTTTCCCACCTTTCTTATATATTCAGGAATTGCTTTATGTGCATTGTAAATCAAAATACAAGATATTGTGCTTTAACAATGATGACAATCAGTTCAAACACAGAAGTCCAAAAGATACACATTACATTTGCTGTATTGTATTTCAAGACCACAAATATAATGTAATTTTCATTTTGTTTCACAGATAAAGTTTTGATGTAATTTACTGTGTATCCACCTTTTACTGTTTAGTTCAGTTTTGAACAGCAAAGATTGAATTACGTTTTGTTCTATTATTCCTATATTACCATAGATATGAAAGCATTCTTGTTTTCTAAATGTCTCAACTGATACGATTGCACAGAATACCTAATTACATGATGCAGTAATGGTTTTGTTTGCATTTTGTATTTATTGGCTAAATCAGTATCTTGTTTTTCACACGTTCTTCAATTTGCAACATTAATTTGCGGTTATTATTTGTTACATCTTCTCAGTTCCTTGTGTAATTTTCGTTTTAATTAGATAATACTAAATCAGCCGGACAGAGATCAACTACATCGAGAAGCATATTCATATTTACAGAAAAGGAGAGTTAAGGCATTCTACAGTTTGATACAAGAAAGCAGCTTCTCGAGAGGAGTCAGGTCACTTATACAGGTGTGCAATTTGTTGCACATTTCTAACATACTCTGTCTGATTTTCCTTCCATATACTACTTTCCTGAACACTTAAGTAAATTACTGATTGGTGATACTCTAGAGTTAGTTAATAAATAACTATTTTAACAGTATTTTCTGATTTTACTGAAGATGAAATGAGTGTATTCTGAAATATTCTATAGATGAGATGTTTTGTCAACTGTCTTCATGTTTATTAGACTTCTTTTCCTTTCGGCATGAATCCACATGTTACTGTATCTTAGTTTCATCGTATTCCTTTTTAGAGTTGATTGTTCTTAGTTTTAAAAACATAAATAACATCTATGCAGAAAAAATATCTGGTCCTTTCTTTTTTAATGTTATCGACACAGCACTGTGATATCTGGTTAGCTTGTTTGGTTGTTTTAATTTGATTTAAAAACAGCATGGTAACTTTCTCATTAAGAAGTCAAGTGTTGTTCAAATTTCATTATATATTCGTGGAAAGTCAGATAAAACTTCTAAAATTCAAAGTCTTTCTTTATATAAAGAAGAAAACATAGGATATGTTCAATGTTCTGTTTTCTTTCCGACTGATTTTTCAGTTGGTTGGTGTTGGCAAGCTTCGACCTAACATGATTTTTATGGGCTATAAAAATGACTGGCAAGAATGTGATAAAAAATACGTTTTGGAGTATTTCAACATCATTCAGTAAGCATTATTTTATTTCTCTTGGTAATTTCTGTTTATAATCATGTTTATTAGCCATAAGAATGTTTAGTTTTAGAGTTATATTAGTAACCGATGAATACGCAACACAGTTATTTTGTTGCTGACGTAGTAATCACAATACAAGTTGATGTGCAAGTAAACATTGGTATTTGTTTGTTAACAGAACAACTTAGTTTTTAAAAGTTTAAATTTCTTTTCTTATTTTTCAAGATAATGTTATGTATTGTTTGGGTTACATGAATAATTTTCCCGCTCTGAAACGTGCTGGGAACGTATATAAAAAGTGTTGTGTGCATGTGAAGAGTATAGTAAAATCTGTATAATAATAATTCAAGAAATATTAATTTGTTGGTGTGCCATTTCTGAAAGGTAAGGTTTCAGCTGCTCAGTGTTAATTATTACACTAAAATAGTTGGTTTCAGTACTTATGGTGAGCACAGTGCTTATTGTCCACTGTATAACTTTGCACTTAAATGTAAAAAGCAAACACCAGCAAACTGAATGATGATTTAGTTGAAGTAAAATAAATAATAAAAAGAAACAATTTGGTGTGAAAATGAATAAACGACATAAGATTTAAAAGTTTATGTTCTAATTCTGAAGTGTATGAATATAAACTGATTAAAAAACACACACAGCTGCTTAATCTGATTCACTTTAAAACAGTTGTTATTGAAACTGTTAACTTGTGTGAGTAGTATTTCAGTTAATACTGTGTCGGTTGTATCTCGGCCAGCATAAAAAGCTAAGGTTTTGGTGAAAGATTTTGTTTGCACTGGAAAAAGATGTGTGTGGGATATTTGCTATTATACATTTGTCTTAGGTTTTGCTCTTATAATTAAAATGACTGCAGAAGGTATTTAGTTTAAATTTTTTTTTAGAAGAGTTAAAGATGTGTGACTTCAGAAATGAACTGGGACATGTTTCTCACTTTTCATGAATGTGTGGCAAGCAGTTTTTTAAGAGGTCTTTGTGCTACAGCTCTCGATGGCCTGAAAACCTGAATATTTCATGTGAAGATGTTTGATCTTAAGCCTGAAAACCTTGTTTTACTAGTGTGAAAATATTTTAAAAACATTTCAAAGCTGTAACTCATTTTGGAGAAATTGCCAATATCAGACACACTTATATTTTGAAGTGGGTGGGACACACTTGTAGTATACCTTACAAATTGACTTGACTGATGCAAATAACAGCTAAGATCATTAATATCATGCAGGTTTCCCTGTGAGAATAGGCTTCAGTCACATAACTATCAATAAAATGACGTACCATCATGTTAATGTATTTGTGTGAGAGCCTTGAAGTAAGTTGCATCTGGTTGTATCAGCCATCAAAATTTGCAATAAAAATGAAGTTGGATTAAATCAGATTATCAGGCAGCTTGTTTGGATTAAATCAGATTATCAGGCAGCTTGTTTGTAAGGTGGTTAATAATCACTCATAAGATGTATCTTTTTGCATCTTTTAAAATAAATGGTAATCAGCCTCATTGTTAAGCCAAAGGATGCCTACTCAAGCTGGTAATTATTACATAATGACCAAACACGCCATTGTAAAATTTTAAATCTTCACTGCTATTTCTTAAATCCTATAATGAATTCTGTTTATTGTTTATGGAAAATGACTGAATCATTTTTACTGGGTTAACTTTGCAGGAATGTATGTTGTATATATCAATCTTTTCATTTGCAAACAGTTCATATCACTAGAAAGTAAAAGACAAAGTTATTCACTAAAGAATTTACAAAATAAACTGTAAATGTAAAAACAAGATTATTCAAGATTTGGAAGACCATGAATCCAAGTTTTTATTAACAATTATGTCACTTTTGTTATTCTAACATTTTATTATATTTCTGAGGTCATAAGCAAGTATTATTTTTCAGTGATGCATTTGATATGCACATGTCCCTGGGAATTTTACGGCTTCAGACAGGGTTTGATTATTCAGAGTATGACATTTCGGAGGAGAATGGACTTTCAAATGATGTACTACAAGGCTTTGAAAGAGAAGAATCAGATCATGCTTTCCCACGAAATATTTCAAGTGCACAGCTTTCAAGTAAGTAAAGACATCTAGAATATTTTGTTTAATAAATTCTGAGAGCTATTAATTTTTATTCAATATTTTTGCATAATCTTGACTGAATCTTGACTGTTTTCATTACTTACGTTTTGTGTTTCCATTTAGAAGTTTTAATTAGCATAAGATAATCTGCCAAAGTTTTATTATTGTCACTTAGTAACCCAAAATGTTATTATAAACATAGGTGTAATATTTATCATAACAGTTAATACTCATGAAACAAAATGAAGGTGCATTACTCATTTACTTCATTTATTTCAGTCTAAACTAGAAATAACAAATGTAATTAGCCAAAAGTCTTTAATTAATTAAAAAGAACATTTGAAGGTATAATTAATGAATTAAAAGAAACTAAACCTGTTAAAAAGTTGGAAGGCCCATGCCTTTTTTATTTGCTAAACATTAACAAATGTGACAGATTATATTTAGATTTCTGACTCTACTTTAATTAATGGATGATTTAATATAAAACTGACATTAATGACCTAGCAGTGACACACAAACTTTAAAACATATGTAGTGGTTTACTGGCTTTAAGATGGCAGCACTGTACAAAAATGTCTTTACTGGTGGAAGTCAAAGACAAAAAGGGGGGCCTAGACAAAAAATTCTGTTATACAAGAACTTCATTCTAAGAAGTTACCAAGTAGGTTATCATCCATTTGCTTGGTAAAATTTCATCTTGTACTTGTAACTCAGAAGATGACAAAGGTAATGAAACTAATACTGTACAATCATGCAGGAAGTACAGAGAAACTAGTATCACTAACAGACAGGCTTAGTTTTACAAGAACTAGGAAACTAAGATATTTACTCCATTAGCCTTTAAGTTTATGAAGATAAATAGTTTTTCTGATGACAATAACTTATTATAACTGCAATTCAGATAATTTAATAAACTCGTTGATGCAGCATAATTTAATCTTAAATGTTTTATCAGTTTATTTATTCTCAAAGACTGAAATTTTCAAAACTACAGATCTAAGTGTATAAAATCCAAGAGTTTTCTTAATTCATTTACCAAAAAAACTGAATATTTTTATGACATTTGAAACTGAATATAATGGCAAGAAATGTAATATTTATGTTTGAGGCTTTATAGAAAAGGTCAATGTAACTTGACGAATTATTTGGTTTCTGTGTAGAACTCGACATAAATGTTAAATTGCAAGTGTCAGTTGATAGGTACATGTTTAAAACATGGTATACCATAATCAGAATGAATTTTTACAATGAGGTAACAGCCAATCTGTTTTATAGGGGATACTTTCTGTTATCTGCTTTCAACTATTAATGTCCTTTCACAGTGTTTCGTGTGATTAATTGATTTATAAGCACTGCTGGAGAAGTGTCTTTTGGGCCAAAATTGAGGTATTGTGTAAAAATAGAAAGTTGGTTTAACTGCCCAATAAAACAACAAAAAAAAACAAAAAAAATTATTTCAGCCTTATCTTTGCTACTGAAGTAGAAACTTCACTTGAGTTTGTGTTATTGTAAAAGTGGCAGCCATTTTGTTTCATTGCATTCTTCTATCTCGCAAGATTTTATGCACAGTGCTAGATATATGACATTTGTGTGGCTTCTACCACACTGTGTATATGTTGTTGTTCCATCTGTGAATGTAGCCATCTTTCACTTAGTTCAAAGATAATAAATGCTTAATAACAGCAGTTATGGGGGTGAGGGGTTGGTGAACCCTCCATTGACATGCCCTTTATTTCAAACTATTATTCTACAAATCAGCAACCTTGTAGTAGTTAGATAGTTGACAAGCAGACATACACACAGATTTTTGTACTCGTATATATCGATTCATTATCCCTTAAAATAAAATTACAAAAGTTTTGTAGACTATTGGTGACAAGTTTTTATGGTTTTTACAAATTTACTTTAAAATATGTAGGAATTGTACAATTTATATTATTATTTTTGAAATGTATAAACTATGTGTTACAAATGTGTTTAGTACAGAATTGCAAGGTATTTTCAGAATATGATTTTAAGAATTGAAAATTATACTTTGTTCAATATGCACATAGTTTTAGTATGTTCTTGTGTTTACCACACATCACTGACTCAGTCTTGTTTTAAGGAATTCTGATGATGATCGATAACCATAGACAAAAGGAAAGTGATCAAACTGCAGCTCAACAAGTGGTTTAATATTGTTCTTTGTGTTTCGTATCATAATTTAGGGTTATTAACAAAAAGTGATAAATTCTTTCATTGACAACCATAGATGAATAGATAAAGCCTCATTTACTTTTGCAAAATATGTCATGCATTTGGATAATGAGGAAACTAAAAAAAATGCTTTTTTCAAACATTTTATCTAATGAATATTAGCATAGAAGCAACATTAGCTGCAATTATGTCTCACATACACATACCTGTATATAAGTATAGGTTATTTGTGGTAGATAAATGACAGCTCGTAAAACATACCACAAACTTCATCAGTCCATGGAGTTTACAAACTATATGTTAACTTTCACTCTGTTTGTGTGTGTGTAAACGTCATGATTTGTTTTCTGTCACCATTTCTTGGTATAACATTTTATCAGCTATGTTTCTTTGCCTTTTCCTTCTATTGGCATCCCCAGCAATGAAGCCTACATCTTCATGGCTGATGATGTTTGCAGCCTTTTCTGGTGTTGGTAAGTTGTATCGCCTGTCAACTGCTGCATGCCCTTTGTAGAATTTTTCTCACACCCTCCGTCTTTTCACTTATTAAAACATAAGGTAAAACATATGGTAAACTTGTTTAAAATTTAAGGTATTTGTTATATTTTTCATGTAATTTATCTGGTTAATGTTTGTTTCAAAATGGCAACACACTTGGCATCCAAAAAATAAAGTTCTCAATTGTTTCTTAGTTAATCTTTGTTTATTTTCATTCACTGAAAGAGTTCTATGAAATATCAGTCAAGAGCCTAGTGTAACTTCCAGAATTTTTTTGTGTGCTTACAATAATATATTGTGTTATTGCATGTAAACAGTATAGTCGTTTCTGTTAACATTATGGTAAACATATTAATTTTTTGAAATACCATTTAGTATCCTATATGTGTGTATTTTTGGTGTAGAATGTTTTTCATATAAGCAAAATAAAACCCTAAATAATATAGAAATTCAAACTTGAATAATGTTTGACAATGTGTCACATAAGAAGCTTATAAAAACGATTATAGGCATGGGGAATAAGTTAACAGTTTGGGAAGATTAGTGGCTTGATGTTAACATTGAATTCAGTCAAACTGGATTGATGTCAAGTTGGTACCTCTGGGCTAAGTCTTAGGACTGTTGCTCTTTCTGATTGACATTTGTGACAGAGATGGAGGAATGGTCATTAGATTAGTCGTAATTGCTGATGTAATCAAGGTCTTGGGTGTTATTGGCTGTGAAAAGAATTCTGCTGCTTTACGACAAGTTTAGATCATTTAGTGAGTTGGGCAAACTATATTGTCGTAATGGACAATCTGGCTTATGAGGTTTGGGGATGCCGTATATTTGGGGTGTGCGTGAGTCGGTTTTACGTAGATAGGAATAAAGTGTTTGTGGAATTGTGTTGGCAGATGGGTTTTAATTACAATAAATACAATACAATGCATAATTTCAATAAGAGAGGTCGTCATAATTCGAATTACAAGTATAATTTGGATCTGAATAGCCTTAGGAGTATCAAGAAAGAAACTGATCTTGACGTATTGTTTTTTATATGCAAAAACGGCTCGTTTGGGTTGAGAAAATATCTCAAATAGAAGAGCGAACAACGTTTCGACCTTCTTCGGTCATTGTCAGGTTCACAAAGAAAGAGGTAACTGACCGGAAGCTGACCACATGTTTGGAAGGGGTTGTGTAACTGAGTGTCGTAATGTAGAGGGCAGGATTAGATGTTTGAATATATAATTTTATCTATAATATTAATATAGGTATAATGGTGTTTCTTTATATTGGTTTATTTTGGGTTTAAGTTGTTGTATAAGTAAGGCTTCTTTAATTTTGCGTTTGTTTATGTTTGTTTCTTTATTTAGTATTTTAGTGTTTTCTATGGTTATGTTGTGTTTATTTGACTTACAGTGTTCGAAAACGTGTGAAGGTGACTTTATGTTCTTTGAATCTGGTTTCCATTTTTCTACTTGTTTCTCCAATATAGAAGTCGTGGCAGTTATCACATTGTATTTTATAAATAATGTTGGTGTGGTGTTTGTCAGTGTAGTTCTTACATAGTATAGACCTCAGTTTTGTGCCTGGTTTTTGAATAAATTTAGTATTAACTGGAATGTTATATTTTGTTACTAGTTTTTGCCAAATGTTGGTTATTTGTTTGCAGATGTCAGGAATATATGGTATACAGCAGTATTTGATTTCGTGATTATTTTGATTCGTGAGATATATTCACTTTTGTTGGTTGATTTTGCTTTCTGTCTAGGTCTGTGCGTATAAGGTTTTCTACAGTTTGTGGAGGAAACTTATTGATGTTGATGAAGTATTGTTTTATTTTGTCTAATTCATCATTAATTTTATCTGGTGAGCATAGTTTTATGGCTGTGTTTATCTGGTTTCTTAGTATGTTGAGTTTTTGTTTTGTTTCTTGTGCTGAGTCCCAAGGAATGTATAGTCCAGTATGAGTGATTTTTCGGTGGATTTCGGTTTTAAATTGTGTGTCGGTTCTTATAATTTTGAGGTTAAGAAATGATATTTGATTGCTTTTTCCTGTTCACATGTGAAGTTAATGTTGGAATGTATAGAGTTAATGTGATTGAAAAAATTAAGTATGTGTTGTGTAGATTTGAATCCTGCAACCGTGTCATCTACATATCTGTACCAGTATAGTGGTGGATGTAATGCTGTATTAATTGCTTGTGTTTCAATATGTGTCATAAAAATATTGGCTAGAACTGGTGATACTGGGTTGCCCATGCTAGGGCCATTTGTTTGTATATAGTTTTGGTTGTTGAACATGAAGTTTGTCTTTATTGTGATGAATTCTATGAGGGTTGCTAACTGGTTACTGGGAATATCTATAGTTGGGTTAGGATCTCGGATATAGAGTTCAAAGGCTATCTTGCAGGCTTCTGCTGTTGGAACTTCTGTAGAGAGGGATATAACATCGAAAATGGCCATTAAGGCTTCATGATTAAGTTAATTTAGATTAGACTTGAAATTAAAAGAGCCTTTGATGAATGACCTGGCTGATGTTACATATTTGGAGAATGCCCATGCTATGTATTTCCAAAGATTGTAATTAAATGATTCATATGTTGACATTATTGGTCGTAATGGACAATCTGGTTTATGAGGTTTGGGGATGCCGTATATTTGCAGTGTGCGTGAGTCGGTTTTACGTAGGTAGGAATAAAGTGTTTGTGAAATTGTGTTGGCTTTTTTCATTTGTAGTAGTAATTTGTTCAGTTGCGTCTCATGTGTCTTTGTTGGATTTGTGTGTATTGGTTTAAATTTGTTCGTGTCTGATAGGATGTTATTCATTTTTTGTATGTATTCATTCGTGTTCATTATTACTATAACGTTACCTTTATCTGCTTTTAGAATTTTTATGTTTCTGTCTTGTTTTAGGTTTTTAATGGAATCAATGTCTCTTTTTGTAAGGTTGTTTTTAAGTTTTCTGTTTTGTGAAATTATGTTGATGGTTTTGTAAGAAAATTCTTTGAAAAAATCGTTTAGGATGTTATTTTTAGGTGTTTCTGGAAAATATAAATTTGTAATTTCACCCCGAAAGTTTGGCTGTTGGATGTCAATAAAATTATCTAAGTTGTCTTCTTTCTGTTGGTTGTTTTTGGTTTTTTCTTTGTTTTTGTTTTCTGTAGAAAGTATCACAAGTCTCCTGGCTGGGTCTTCTAAACATGTTTTGATTTCTATGGTTGGAATGTACCTAGGTGCTATTGTGAAGTTGAGTCCTTTGTTAAGTAGATGTATCTCGTCTGTGTTTAATTGTCCGTCGGATATGTTAATTATGAGGTTAGTCAACGGTTTGTCGTTTTGGTTTCTTTTCTGATAAACACAGCCATAAAACTATGCTCACCAGATAAAATTAACGATGAATTAGACAAAATAAAACAATACTTCATCAACATCAATAAGTTTCCTTCACAAACCGTAGAAAACATTATACGCAGACACCTAGACAGAAAGCAAAATCAACCAACAAAAGTAAATATATCTCACAAATCAAAAAATCACGAAACCATATACTGCTGTATACCATATATTCCTGACATCAGCAAACAAATAACCAACATTTGGCAAAAACTAGTAACAAAATATAACATTCCAGTTAATACTAAATTTATTCAAAAACCAGGAACAAAATTGAGGTCTATGCTATGTATGAACTACACTGACAAACACCACACCAACATTATTTATAAAATACAATGTGATAACTGCCACGACTTCTATATTGGAGAAACAAGTAGAAAAATGGAAACCAGATTCAAAGAACATAAAAAGTCACCTTCACACGTTTTCGAACACTGCAAGTCAAATGGACACAACATAACCATAGAAAACACTAAAATACTAAATAAAGAAACAAAGATAAACAAACGCAAAATTAAAGAAGCCTTACTTATACAACAACTTAAACCCAAAATAAACCAATATAAAGGAACACCATTATACCTATATTAATATTATAGATAAAATTATATATTCAAACATCTAACCGCGCCCTCTACATTGCGACACTCAGTTATACAACTGAGTCTTCGTCAGTTACCTCTTTCTTTGTGAACCTGACGAAGACCGAAGAAGGTCGAAACGTTGTTGTTGTTTCATTGTTAAGGCTACTGGTTAGGCCACATTTGGAGTTTTCTGCTCAATCTTTGGCTTCATGCCCTTGGAAAGACATTGACTTGTTGGAAAGGATTAAGAGAAGAATTACTTGGATTGGAGAAGAAGTTCTCATATGATGAGAGACTAAAATCATTAAAAATTGTTTTTTCTTTAAAAGTTACAGGGGATCTGGTTGAAATGTTTAAAATTATAAAATAAATTTATAATGTTGTTGCATCACCATTTTTCATATTAACAGTGAGATGTACAGAACTGGGGAACACAAATATAGATTTAAGCAAAGTAGGAGCCATCTTCAGCTGAGACAATTTTATTTTTCAAAATAAGGTCGTTGGCCTATGGAATGGGTTGCCCTTGGATATTGTGAAGACAGTAAATTTTAGTAAGTTTAAAAGAAAGTTTGATAAATATATGAACGAAAAGAGTTGGCTATAATGTTGTTCTTTTATTAAATAGTTTTAGCAGAGATGGACCAACAGGTCCCTTGTTGTCCCTAAACATTACGTTATGTAATTTTAAATGTTGCATAATTTTCTATTTATGCTGTAGCTTCAAGCTCTCGTGAGTGTACTCCCGTCTCTACTCCTGTTTTAACTCGCTTTAAGTCTCCAACTTCTCGGGAAGAGAAGGAGAATACTACAGAACCACAGAAATGTTCTCAGGTGATGAAAGAACCAATAAAAGAGATTCCGAAAGATTTATTAAGTAGTGTAAACCAGTTTCAACACAAACAAAAGAAGGGGAGGATTGACGTTTGGTGGCTTTATGATGATGGTGGTAAGTTAACTATAATTATATTCTTCATTTCTGTATCTTTAATTTGTATTTATACCTACAGATAACCTGGAGAATATTCTGTTTTTATTCCTATTCATATGTAGCTTATGTTAGTTTTCATCAATAATTTTAAAACGTGTAAGCTAACAAAATAGTGTCAGCTAAAGAAATTAATTAATTAATTGAGTTCTGTATAACCATCTGAATAATAACCATTAATCAATGATGACGAGAAAAAACACCCCTGTGTAAAAATGGCTGGTTTAGGTTGAGAAAATTTAAAAAACACAAAAAGTCACCTTCACACATTTTTGAACACTCTAAATCAAATAAATGCAACATAACCAGAGAACAGTCAAATACTAAATAAAGAAAAAAACATAAACAAATGCAGAATTAAAGAAGCCTTACTTGTACAACAACTCAAGCACAAAATAAACCAATACAAAGGAACACCTTTATACCCATATTAATAAATATAATCAAACATCTAAACACGCCCTCAACATTCCTACACTCAGTTACACAACTGCCTTCAAACACGTGTTCAGTCACCTATTTCTTTCTTCGTGAACCTGACGATGACCGAAGGTCGAAACGTTGTTTGCTCCTCTACGTAAAAAATTTTCTCAACCTAAACCACCCATTTTTAAGTATATATTTTTCTCTAGAAGTGGGTTTTCTTGTCATCAAAGAAGCTGTGACCTTTTTAACAACCAATAATTTAAAGAATTTTGTGATATGGAAATTGGTTAATACTATCAGATATATTTGAGATATTATTTCAAATAAAGTTACAACATTATATTTAAGATTTAAGAGTACTTGTAAATTTACAGGACTCACAATGCTGATACCGTATCTTCTCACAACTCGTTCTCAGTGGAGTAGCTGTGAGCTCAGGGTTTTCTCTTTGGCCAATAAGAAAGATGAGCTTGATAGAGAACAACGAAAGTAAGCTTCTTCATGGTTAGCATTGTGAAGAATACAATGATCCCGTATATAGTTATATTTTCAGCCTGTATGCTGTAATTATAATGATAAGATACTATACTGTAGACAATATATGCACAGTAAGTTACATTAAACAAAGTTTATTGATGGTATTTTGAAGGGAAACTGATTTTCTTTAAAGAAATGTGTCAGTAACAGAAGATATTAATTCTGAAGTACTGGATGTTTGTGTGTGCATATATGAAGAAAGACACTCCTCTGTTTACTAACACTCCCTGTATTCTATTAAACTTATACAAATGTTGAATGAGAATTAGTTAAGAACATAAACTGTAGTATTTATATTTATGATAAAAGAACTTCAATCATGTTTCCCGAAATGACTGCTTGAGCTTGATAAAGCTAACTAAGGTGTCATATTATAACATACTAAATATTTATTACACTGCATTCACAGGATGCATGTGCTGTGCGTGTTCCTTTGGTTAATTGATTATGACATTAGGGATGTTTAACCATTGAAAAAAAATCCAAGTGGAAAAAAAAAATCCTTTTTTAGTTCATCACATTCTCAAGGCCCGGCATGGCCAAGAGTGTTTAAGGTGTGAGATTCGTAATCTGAGGGTTGCGGGTTCAAATCCCCGTTGCACCAAACATGCATGCTGTTTCATCCATGGGGAGCATTGTAATGTGACGGTCAGTCCAACTATTCGTTGGTAAAAAAGTAGCCTAAGAGCTGGCGATAGGTGGTGATGACTAGCTGGCTTCCCTCTAGTCTAACACTGCTAGATTAGAGATGACTAGCACAGATAGCCCTCAAGTAGCTTTGTGCAAAATTTAAAAACAAAACAAACAAACTCCCTCCCTCCCCACTAGTACAGCAATATGCCTCCGAATTTACAGTGTTAAAAGTAGGGTTTCAATTCCCCTCGATGGGCTCAGCAGATAGCCCTCTGTGGCTTTGCAATAAGAAAACACACATACATTTTCAATGGTTAAATGTTTTAGTTTATGAAATGGGATACTTAGGAATAGAATAATACAATCTAGAATAAGCTGATGCTAATAAGAAAATAAATATCAGATTGTGTCATTCTACTTTTAAGTATATTTTCTTTTACTTGCAAATTCTCAAGAAAGGTGTACTTAAGTAGCATTTTTTTTTGCTCTAAATGTCTGTTATTAAGATAATACATTTTACCAGAATCTAAAAAACGTGTATTGGTATTTAATAGAGAATAAAAACCCTATAATATGTATATGTAAAGGAATTTTTGTGATATCATGAAGGTCATCTGGTTTTCCAGGAAATTTTTATTTCCTTTTTTATTTACTATTGTCAGCATCTCATTTCTGTTACAACGTAGCAGATGGTGAGAGTGTACATGAAAAGGTGTTAGAGATATGATGATTTAAAAAGGGCTAATATATGTATATTTAAAATTATGCTAAGGTGTTTAAGTAAAATGAAGGTGACATCTGGAAACTGATTGAAAAAGATGTATTGTACTAATCAATTAACAAAAACAGATATTAAAAATTTAATATGTACTTAATATAATTGATTGAAAAATTAAATGAAAAGATAAAAGCATGATGTTGGACCTTTTTATTTTATATCATGTTAATTGTAACTTACACATTTTAAATCATCTCTAATTAGAACATATAATCTACTGACTGTAATATATTTTTATTTTTTTAAGCATGGCTGCTTTATTGAGCAAATTTAGGATTGACTATTCCAATGTTATTGTCGTCCCAGATGTTGTGAAGCCTCCCCAAGAATCAAGGTAAAAAAAAAAATAAAAAAAAAATGCTTTGTGAACTTTTATCAAACAGATATGATACGTTTCACAGTAGTTATTCAAATTCAACATCAACCCTGTTTCATTTATCGTTTTTAAATACATGGTATAGAAATTAAAGCTCACAGTAATTTGTTTAAAAAAAAACCTTGGAAGTTCTAACTTCATAGAAGTTAAATATATTCATATCTTTAAAGTGTGTTTATATTGACCAAAGAAGCTGACATTTGTGGGTGAAAGCAACATGTCTGTGCTGTACAGTTCCAAAGATGGTAAATTTTGACATTTAAAATAAATGTCAAAAATATGGAAAAATCAAAAACTGTCTATATCACTTCTTAGGACCTGCAGAAAAGTATCTTTGTACCAAATCCTATAAAAGTTGGTTGAAATACACATGAATTGTTCATGGGAATCCATATGGTGTTTTCCTCACTGAAAAATTGAGGAAAAGTAAAATTCGTAAATTGTCTATATCTCTGCTTCAGATCTTTGTACCAAATTCCATCTAAATTGGTCAGACTAAGGTGAGTGGGTGCCACAAAAGTGATCTTGTTTGTAAACGCTAAGTCGTCTGCCCACCTAAAAATGTCTGAAAATATATAAATCCAACTTTTATTGTGTGTCAGTGTGCTGGACACACAGAAGTACATTTGTGCCAGTTTTTATTTTAATTACAGTAAATCTGATTGCACAAGAGCCCAAAATATAAATTTTTGGGTTGGTTTACGTTTGACTTCATGAAATGTTCAAAAGGATTTAAATAAAAAAAAAATGAAAAATATACATGGGTATTTTTGACCAAAGTATAAAAACTACTAAGTTTCAAGTCAATCCACCAAGAAATGAATCAATGGAAAAAGAAGATAGAAAGAAGAAAGAAACACCAGAAAAACAAGCTATGTGGAAACATAAATATACAAAGGTCGAACATTCGTAAAAGCACAACAAATATAAATTCAAAGGGGGATAGCTTTTCAGTATTTTCTCTTTTTTTGGTATCAAAATGAACTTGTAAAAATAAGATATAATTTTATCATCTTGTAAATAGTAATTTTGAGATTGTAATAGATGAATAATTATGGTAATGGGCTTTATCAGTTTATTGTCACATTAACTAAACATTTCATTGCTCTATTAACATCAGAATATTTGAAATTTTAAACTGTTACCAATTGATTTTGTTTATTCTTAGTAATTAATTGCTTTGCCTTTAGCAAACAAGAGTTTGATGCATTATTGAGTAAATGGAGAACAAGTGATGACTCGGAAGAAGATCCACTTCTGTCTGTGTCTGATTCTGAGATTTTAGCCCTGAAGGATAAAGTAAGTATTTTTTCTGCATTAATTGTTCATATCATTATTTTCATTATTTGTTTTTTTTACATATTCGTTACTACTACTCTTAACCCTGATTTTTTTTTCTCTCTCCTGGTACTACCACAACTGTTAAGTTTCATGACAGAGATGTGTTGTCCCTAATTCCAGGGTCAGCATCCTTTCAAAGAAGAGCCTTTTATTTTTGTTTAAGACAGTAATATTGTGAGAACCACAACATTACATAACGGTTTAACCTTAAGAAACAATTCTCTTGGTGGGACAGTAGTAAAGATTTACAATGCTAAAATGAGAGGATCAATTCCCCATTGTGTGTGAAATATTCTGAACTTTTCTCACAGTCACAGAGCTGTACAAATCCCCATAAATTGCTGCATTTTGCCAAACCTTGTCTTGTAAAAGAAATTTTGGTTGTATCATATATATATTATGGGTTTGGGATGTTAACAGAAATGATGTTTATAATTTTCCCATAGAATCACATATAGTATAAATAACCTGTGTTTCTTATACACATTCTTGTTCCAATTTCTTCAAGAAAATTTTTAACATTAATAATAAAAAAAAACATACCTGGCCTAACATGGCCATTTAGTTAAGAGTATACATCTCATAATGTGTGGGCCACATGATCAGAATTATTTGCCCTACATACTTGTTCTTTAAGCTGTGGATGTATTAATGTGATGGTCAATAGGACAGTTTATTGGCAAAATAGTTGTTCAAGAGTTTGTGGCAGGTGGTTTTGACTTTTGTCTTCCATCTAGTCTGTTACTTCAAAAATTCCATAAGGCTTGTGCAGACATTCCATTACTTGTATTACTTGAAAGTTCAACAAAACTGAAAAAGAACCATCTCTTTGCAAATGTTATTTTGTTGAGTTTGTAATCAAATAAGGTAAATAACCATCTAAATGTTAGATTGTAAACATAATTTGTTGTCAAATGTCTACTATTAACAGAGAAGGTAATCACCTCTGTACCAGGCACTGTTGTGTTATTCTTTGAAGTTTGTTTCACTAACAGGGTAATAATTATCCATGTATGAGACTTGGTTGCAGTTCCTCGGACAGGTTGGTAAGATTAACAAACTGGCTGGTCATCAGCATGTCATACTCTTAACTTCAGTCACAATTCTAACACCAACACTATAAAGAGGATAAATTATCTCTTGTTCCAAATTTCCAAAGGCAGAATAGCAAACAGCTAACTCTGTATCCTGTTGTTTTTGTACAAAACATGATATACACATAATGTTCAACATTATTCTCTCAATTTAAGTTCACCTGCTGTATTGGAAGAATTTGGTTTTAATAATTCATAATTCAAAGAAGATAAACTTGTCTCCACACTTTTTGTCATTCACAATGTGTTGGATCCAAAACTACAACAACCATAAGCAGTTGAATGAATATATTATCTCTGATGCCCTAACAGTATCCACCATTTCTATTTTAGCTCTGCCAGCTTATTCCTTCTCAGTCTTAACTGTTTAAAAGCAGGAAACATTAAAGCCCATACACTTTTTTGAAGTATGTTTTCCACAAATCTCAGTTTTTATGGAGCATTGAAACATGATATCATATATGTATATGATTAAATATGTATCTGTATTATTGTTTGTATACAAATAAACTGATGTATCCATCCTCTGACTAGGTTACAAACTGAAAAAAAAATATGGGGCAGATGGTGTGATAAATGGTACAAAAGTCCTGACTTTCACGCACTATATTTATGATTTGTCATATTATTGCAGAGTCTGTTACTACAACACCAACTATTTTGTATCAACTTTAAAAACTCACTATGTATATATATGTAAAGCATGGTATACACTGGACAATGGTCAGGGTGACTGAAGGAACAAGTAGTGGCTTTGTGTACTTTCTGTTACCCGATTTCAACCCCCAGCACTTACTGTTCCTACACAGTATTTCATGTGATTGATTGATTGATATACACCAGATATAGAAGTGTCTTAAGGGCTGAAGTTAAAAGGTCGTAGATCAAAGTATAAAGTTACTATAACTCAAATGGTGCTCATATAATGCATATTGTTGCTAGTGTAGCAGAAACTACAGCTTAATTTATGTATCATTAAAAGAGTAGCAGCCATTGTTTTACTTGTATTTCTACATAGAGAATGTTAGCACATTCTCTGTGATTCATAAGAGGTTTTTGTGCCCTCCCATAACTCTGTGTATGTTTTATTATAAAAGATTCAATAAAAATATTTAATGGTGTGGTAACATCTATGAATGTAGTTAAGATAAATTGATATAAAAGATGATAAACGCTCAGTAGCAGCAATAATGTGAACTCTCCGTTAACCCCTTATTCTAAACTGTCATCCCATAAAGTTTGGTTAAGATTGACCCAGTGACCTAGGAGTAGTTAGATAATGGTCAGATACAGATCTTTGTGTTTTTATGTGTACAGATGTTGGTTAGGATGTTCTTCAGTATTTCAGTGAAGAAGTGCACTTAGATGTGGTAATAATCTTTTCAAAAGCCATTATCACAAGACAGTCCTGTTTATTTAAAATCATTAAAATTATTCATTGGGATAATTTATTGTTCTACAAGAATCACATTCTACAGATCTTCACATACAGACTCTGAATTATAACCATTATTTATATCATAATCATAAGCTGTTTTAAAATACATTCTACATCTGCATTCATTAGCAGAAACCTTTCTTTGATCTTCATGTTGTCTATCTTGTTCTACCCTAGTGGCAGTTTCTGTAACTGATTCTTTCATTCTGCTATGATTTCCTTCTTATGTGTGAGAATTTTTGTCAGGAATATCTTGTACTCTTCTTTTAGTTATCCTTTCTCTGTCTTGAGCTTGTCTTGCCTTCAAAACCCAAAGTTGTGTAAAGGTGTAGTAAGTTTGTGTGTGCACTTCACAAAGTTAAGTATTTGGGAATCTACAAAGTAGCATTTATTCTACATACAGATATATATTATACCATTTGTTTACAATTATTGTCAAAGTCAAAAGCAGTGTGTGATCTCTTTCAGGTAATGGTGAAACATTGTGGAACCAAGGCAACATGTGGTTACTTTGTTTTCATGTGATTAATTAATTGATGGTCGTTGTCACATTATATAAAATGTAATCAAGTTTTTCTTTTTTTTGGTGTAAGAATGAATCTAGGTAACTTGCATCATCTCAGATTTACTCAGTGATCGAGGAATGCTTAGATAAGGAACAAACAGACAGACACAGAGATTTTTGTGGGCTATTTAATTTAGATATATTGGGCTTCATTTGAAAATGACCTTTTGTAATATTGGTATTACCACACACAGGTTTAGTCTAGAAAGTAAAATAGAAATATGTGAAAAAATAAATTATAACTCATTTTAAGGATAGGATAGTGTTTCGAAACCATCAACAAAATGTAGTATTTGTGGGTTAAGTTATTGTTATTGTAAAGTTATTCCCTTATGTGGAATTAAATTGTTATGATTTGCATTTAATCTCAAAGTTTCCATTGTTTGTCGACCCTGATTATTCCGTACGTGAGAAACCTGGCACGGCCTGGTGATCAGGGTTCTCAGTTGGCAATCTGAAGGTTCAAATGCATGTCTCACCATGCATGCTTACCATTTCACTCATTGAGGTATTATAATGTGATGGTCAATCCCAGTATTTGTTGGTGAAAGAGTTGGTGAAAGGGTTGGTGGTGGGAAGTGATGACCACACACATTCCCTCTTGTCTTTCAATGCTAAAATGAGGTCGGCTGGCTAGAATGTCCTTGTGCATCTTTGAGTAAAGTTCAAAAGAAACAAACTAGCCAACCATGTTTGAGTGCACTTTATATATTACTTGATCTCAACATGGAAATTGTTGGTTGTGTTAGTGTGGTTTATATGAAAGAAGTACATCCGACTGTAACTTCCTTTTCTTTTGGTTCTTCACACATGACTTCATTGTACAAACAGACTGAGCCAGCAGGTGTTTTCATTGGTAACTGTATACATTATCAAATTTAAGACTGAATTCACTTTGTTTTTTAATTGGATATTACCAATACAATTATTTGCATATATAAACTTCCAATTCAGTCTGAAGAAGAAAGATCTCTCTTCTGAAAATGCTCACTTTATTGGGTTTCTTACTGGATTTATTTAATATTTTGATATTACATGTTGATATAGTTCATTGTAAATGACTGTACACTTATTCAGTTTCTTTTTTACATCTGTTTTTTGCACTGTTTTATTTTCGAAATAGTCTGTTTTATTTTCTTTATCAACAGATAATTGTGGCTAATAAAATTAAGTCTTATTGTTCTGTCTTTTGAACCATTTTATATTTTTCAGCTGCATCTAGTTCTTTACAGCCAAAAATGTTTTATAATTCACAGAAAAACCTTTAACTTAGTTCAGTATAAATATAAAATCATTTTTCGTAGCCCAACCTGAAAGCATTTTAAAGTAGGTGTACTTCATTTAAAACTATGTTAAGATGATACATGTTAAACCTTTCAATGCACATAATGCAGAAGTTGAATATTTATAATCTTATTTTTCTAATGCATATTCCTTATGAATGAAATGTAATATATATATATATATATATGTATATTTTTTTGTCTTCAAATAAATGAAATATTGAGCATGTAGTTAACCATTCCAATATTTTATTTATCTATTTTTCTAGAGTCGTCGCCACGTTCGACTCCGTGAGCTGTTGCTCCAGCATTCCCATGATTCAACTTTAATTGTAATGTAAGTTTGTTAGATTTGTTTGTTTGCTTAGTCAATACATCTTGTTACAAGCTATATTAATATATATAGTACTGTAAAATATTTTTAACAAGAAGATAATAAATTATTAATGCAGGACATAATTATTATAAAAATATTTATTATTACCAGATTTCAGTGTCTCCAGTTAACTCTTGGGGTCCTCAAACTCTTTTTCTTCATCACAATTCATTGAATGCTTGGCTTCTGCACGCTTGTGCTTCTATTTGACAATTATTATCTAAATTTGGTAATTGGATCTGGAAGAGGTTTTTTTTCTAGCTTTGGTTTGTGTGGCTTGATCATCCAGTGAGTTCTTATTAGGCAGGATCATAGGCCTAGACAGCGTCTTTGATGCGGATTTGTTAAATCTTGAAGGTATCTAACGGTTCTTCTCCTGGTATAGTTTCTTAGCTCTGTAATGAATGAAGACAAAGAAACATCAACAGTTAATACATTTTTCAGCAACATCGAATGAAGTAACTATTGTCTTCATAAAAAGGTTAGTTCTTCCCATCATGTACATTTCATGGATCAACAAGGAACTATCTTTCTCAAGAACTTTGTTTTGTGAGTAGATATGGATAAATACAAGTTCATCATGAAAGCAGTGAAAAGGCTGGATCCACTGGTGGGAAACGTATGATCTTCATATTTTAAAACCTTAGTTACACAAGAATACCATAGCACTAATGGCTTCTAGGTTTTGTCAAAAAAAACTGCTTTTTGATGAATTTCAACCCTCCTCCAACAAATAGATAGACGGTAGTTTTTCTTTAAGTACTGAGCTAACCATGGTTGTTATGTCTCTTCCCTGTGGTGTTTTTTGTTTTATACTGTTATCTTTCGTTTGAGTTTTATGGTATATAATGCTTAAGGTACTGAGACATAGTCCGTTGATTGAATGTATATGTAATATTATATCACATTGGGACTTATAATAGTTTTACTCACATCTTATTTGCTGGCCTTGTGGTAACTCCAATCAATCTAGTATTGACTGGAAGACATCATGTCCAGCATGTAATTGAAATGCTATTACATTTATTTATTTTTTACTCTTCTTACCTAAAATTCGTTTAGGGTTGGTAAAGGTATGTATTGTAAAATTATTGTAAGTTTCTTTGTGATGTAATGTTACACAAACTACCAGAGTAAACTAATATTTTGTATTTATTATTTTAAACAATTAGCTTCATTCCTTGTTATTAAACATTTCAATTTGTATTTTTACCTATTCTTGAACCTTATGTCCATAGTTTCTAGACTATTCATTGTTTCGTTTCGGTGTACGTAAAATAGGTATAGTAAGCATTTGTAAACACATCAATGTATTTCTTTGGTCAGGACGTTGCCCATGCCGAGAAAAGGCACTTGCTCTGCTCCGATGTACATGGCGTGGTTGGAGATACTGACACGAAACATGCCTCCGTTTCTGTTGATACGTGGCAACCAAACTAGTGTATTGACATTCTACTCTTAAACATATCTCATTACAAGAAAAAGAAAACAACTATGCCATTCTTACATCATACAAACCATTAGCCTTTTTTATGTTTAGGTAATTATTAAATTAATATACTTTTTAAATGTTCAATAGATATCCAGATGTCAACTACCTATTTATATGTGCATAAAATCAAAATAGTGTATTCCAAGATTTTGAATTTTAAAGTTTGGATACAGTTTTAATTATATCAGTTTAGTTTATTTATTTTTTCACATGCTAAAATTGTTTAGAATATGATTCGTTTGTAAATACTGTATGCATACGTGTTTTTGTTAGTCCTGAAACAACTGTATTTCACTTAGTTTTGTGCACATGTTTATCTTGTAATAGATAAG
This sequence comes from Carcinoscorpius rotundicauda, assembly GCA_011833715.1. Lineage (NCBI taxonomy): Eukaryota > Metazoa > Arthropoda > Merostomata > Xiphosura > Limulidae > Carcinoscorpius > Carcinoscorpius rotundicauda. The sequence goes on along the minus strand of CM022399.1, from coordinate 14,447,848 downwards.
GTGATACACGGTTTTTATTAGTAGTCTTTGGGTTACATTTTACTGAGAGCAAATTATTTATATTTTTCTTCTTTCTAACAAATAATTTGTAGTACAGTTAATTTTATAAAATGTGAAAGTATCACGTTAGAACTAAAAAGACAGACAAGCAAACTACATCACACTTGTGTTGTTATCTAGGGTTCTCTTCAGTATATAAAAACACAAGTCTTCTGATATTTTAAGAACAGAAATGTTCACAAGTATTGCTTTTGTTTTTACGTTATTTAACTGAATATTATTGGAGTATTGATATTAAAAAAAAATTCCTTACTTTGAATCAACTCCCAGACATATTTATTAATATGCCCTATATATATGTAGTTTCTAATGTACTTAACTTTATGAAGCATATTTAATTTGAGATTTCTGAAATTAGGTCATATATACAAGTACTATGAAAAGCCCTCATTTACCGTTATTACAGAATATATAATCTATTAAAATATCTTTAGAAAATACTTGAATTATTACACAAAGATATGTTAATAAAGATGTAAAGCCCATGTATATATTTTATAAAATATGAAACTCAAGAACGAGATTAAAGATTGACTGACAACACAGGCAGACTGACTGCAGGTTGGCGAAGTGAGAAAACTTGATAAACAGAAAACAACAACTATGGTTTGCTCTCTTAAAAACTTTGACCTTCTTTTGTGTTCAATAAATTCTTACAATTTTATATAAAAATCACTGAATGAAAGATATCTTTTTGTTGGTTAAAATCTGTATTATAATATTAACACCAGTCTGTTTCAGACAGTATTAAAAATATAACACGTCAAACCTTGAAGGGTAATTTCGTGAGTGGACAGCAAGCTCTAACAAAATTCAGACCTTCCTCAAAATTAATTCTAAACAATCTACAAACATCATTAGTATTATTGCCTAAAAAAACTTGTCCCATTATGGCACAAAGTCTGTTTTCAATTATGCTGAATGTTTTTTGTTTTTTTTCACAATTTACTTGAGTAAAGGTCAAGGTTAGAAAATATTCATAGCTTTAATACAAGGTTGTGTAAGCAGATGAGTGGATGTTGTATTTATGTAGCTGTTGAAGAAAGCTTGTCAGATATAATTCTCATTACACTTTGCTGACAGGTTACAAATCACAGATTTACTTTCACTCTCTCTGCCCTCAGTTTCACTCTTTTCTTGTCATTTTACCATTATCGTGTTATATAGCTGTTTCAGTTGCCTTGGTGTTCCGTTTAAGGCCTTCAACTTTCCAATGTGAGCTTCTTTGGAATATTTTGCCAAATGCTAAATGTTTGTCTCTCAACTTCATTTTGTTCACTTTTGAAAGACAACAAACAAACTCAGTAAGAGTGCTATTCCAGGTTGCTGTAACTTCTCGAAAATTCATAAGATCTAGAAAATGTACAGAACTAACTTGATTCTTATTTCAAGTTTAACTCACAAAAATCTGATTCTGAATAGTACTCTATGCTTCTCTTTGATATACATTTAACTTTTTCAGGTTACTCATTGTTGTCCATTTCCTTGTTTTGTGCGACCTTACAGAAAGGAATCTCCAATTCGACTAAGATTTTGTCTGCCAATAGACAAGTTTTGAGTTTTGTATTGGCTTTTATAGCAAAAGTTTGTGCTTTGTCGAGCATGGTGTCAAAACTTGGATTTGAAATAATACTCATGGTATTTTGTACCATGTTTCATCTTGGTAGTTAACCTAGGGTTCTTTCTAGGTACATCAAAGCTAAGCCTACTGCTGTTAATACAGAAAGGTGAACGTGTATTGTAAAAGCTGTTTTAAACATACAAAGTTTTATATGTAAAGCAGGTATTTGAAAGTAGTTTTTGAATCAAAATTGCTGGAATTCCCTTGATATACTAAAGCTTATTCAGAACAGTGGGGAAATAAACGGTCATGAGACAACCAACAGGTCTCACCAGTTTATTTTTTTATTGTACTTATAAGATAAGAGAGGGAAACAACAATTTTTATTCTTTTTCTTTCTACACATTCATTTCTGTGTGTTATTTAACAAAATATACACTTTAGCCATTGATCAGATCAAACAATCTGTTTTTGTGATTGATTATCAGATGTATCACATACATGGCTGTAGCAACTGTAGCAACGGTTATGGAAACTGTTTTTTTTTAGACTTGGTCGATCGGTGCTCGTACCGTAACAGTTTTGTCTTATTGAAATACCTTTTTAAAAGGTAGGTAATATGTTGATAATATTGTAACATTTAACACAGTCTTTGAGATCATGTAGACCCTGACTAGAGTTATCTCTCACAGAGGGAACTGCAAACAACCTTTATTTTACAACAGAATATTTGCATCTGTCTGAAACCACCACTTATTTTTAATTGCAATTGAATTTCCACTAAGAGAAGCAAGAGTAAATGTAGGGGCAACAAAGGTAACTTCCGATTCTATTTCTTATTCAGAGTAAGAACCATACTTACATTGTATTACATTAAATTGCATACCTGTTTAATGCAACAGACTCCTGTCCTGTGAAAGTGGGTTTTTCTCGGGGCACACCCGTTTCCCCCCCACATCAAAAACTTAGACATTGGATCTTAAGATTCCAGCCCAGGCAACTTTATTGCCATCCCCTGAATTGGGTCGTTTGTGTTCACATTTACTTTGACAGCTGCCTTTTGGGATGGGATCTGGCTGTTTTTCTCCGGTGCTACCTTTGCCTTGTTCATGAATAATATTAATTATGACCAGCTTTACCCCTTCACCCCAAAAAGAGTTTAAAAATAACCTTCCATGAAAGGGGACGAAGAGGAACCACAACGTTCCTGACCAGTTGGAGAGAGAATTATTCTGATTTCTCTCTCTCTAAACTAAACTCCTGCCATGTTAGTTTGAGTTTGGTTAGATTTGTAGTTTCTCTATATTTAAGTTCATTACAATGACTAAAATTTCTGCCTTAATACTCTGAGAAAGATGTTTGTAATTCACTGGTGATGAATGAGTAGTTTTATATAAAATAATGGTTTATTAAGATATTACTTGAACACAACAATGCACAGTACAATATGTGCCTTACTTTGTTGCACCAGTGTTGCACATGTCCATGTACTTGACAAGGTGTAATGTGATACAAGTATATTTCTGGTAAGGTGATGAGAAAATGTGACGAATCATTCCATAAGAAGTATATGTATTTATTTACATTCACATATGAAAATATCATGTAGAATGACTTGCCTACCATTCATGAGCACGTGGTGTCTGGGGGCTCCTAAAATAACATGTCATTAATGTGAATAAATATATGATACATATATATGAATAAATATTCTTGAGGAATTGATCAGTTTGTTTTTATTTCCTCAAAATGACTGTATTTGCAAAAGAAAAAGAAAAGTAAGTATTAGAGAAGTTACTTTAAAAAATTCTGATTGGAAGGTAGAAGAATCGAATGGTGACGACTAATTTGGTACCACTTTTTGAACCGGTTTACACATATGTAAAATATAAAAATATAAACTATGAAAAAGTTCTTCATGAGTCATATGTAATTATGTAACCATTTTTAATGTAATAAAACAAAAAACCTTTAAATAAATACAAGTTTAACAAAATACTGCAACCAAGCCTTTACTAAAAAAATAGGCAACTGTCTGGTAATACCTCCAACAATAAGTTAATTCCATTATTTTTAAAGATGTTTAACTTTTAACATTTGTTTCGAAGACAAAAATTATTCTTCTCCTTCAGGCTGTCTTGACAGCAAAAAAGGTTTGAATGAATTAAGTGATATTTAGTCTGATAGGTGCACTAGCAAAGGTGTAAAAATTTGGTCTTACTTGTTTAAGATGTTTTAAAATATTAACTGATCTGTGAGTGGATGGAAATAAACGTTAAAATAATTTATTAACAGCTAGAAAAGTTGCGTGGTGATCATTTCAACATCTTGTGAACTCGTTTTGTTTCAATGCTTGTCATTAATGTTTCATGACTCAGTGCAAATAGTAATGAGTAATAAGTGTTTTTATGGTTATGGTTGTGAAAAGCTACTAATTTGGGTATTTGTGATGTCTGGTACTGAATTAATTTTAGAAAGAAAACAATATTTATCTTCATGTCGTAGTTGACATATAAAACAATAGAAAATGTAAATTTATGTGCAATAAAATTCCTCTTGTTCCATGAATGTGTAGTTGTAATTTATTATTCCACATTGAAACACTTACAAACTCCTATTAGATTCAGTAATGGCCGTTTGCTTAGTATAATATATTTAATTATTGTTTAATCAACTAACTGTAAATAAATTTACAGCATAATGTATTTCAGTTACTTTTCACTTTGGGATAAACATATTTTGAATATACGTCAACATGGGGAACTAGTTTCCAATTGTATTTACTAGTTATCAACTTAGTTTTATAAAGTACAAAATTATTAACTCCAGGAAACGACTACCTTGATAGTATACGTGTGTATTTTTCTCTTCGGCCACATCGGTCCATCAGCTGTGCACCCCGAGGGGGAATGAAACCCATGATTTGAACGTTGAAAATCCGACCTTGAGATAGTGAAGATCGTATGTTGTTTGTTAATATTATGAATTTCCCGCAAAGCTACTCGAGGGCTATCTGCGCTAGCCGTCCCTAATTTAGCAGTGTAAGACTAGAGGGAAGGCAGCTAGTCATCATCACCCACTGCCAACTCTTGGGCTACTCTTTTACCTACGAATAGTGGGGTTGACCGTCACATTGTAGTGGCCCCACGGTTAAAAGGGCAAGCATGCTTGGTGTGACGGGGATTCGAACCCCCATATTACGAGTCGAGTGACTTAACCGCTTGGCTAATTACAATCTTCCAAAATGCCTTAGGAACTGTAAGACATCTCTCTACACTGACTGGTCTTTTAGAATACAAACAAGAAAAACCAGTTACATGCCAGAATAATTTTGCACAAATGATAATAAGCAACAAACAAACAAACAAACTCACGATCAGTTCCGGTAACCAATTTTGTTCATTCATGAGATATGTAGTGAAACTATTTTCCGTATTTTATACGTTCAAAACGGTAGAGGAGATTTATTAACGAAAATAGAATTAAAAAAAAACTTGAAAAAACGTTGGTTTTTTGTTTTTGAATTTCGCACAAAGCAACTCGAGGGCTATCTGTGCTAGCCGTCTCTAATTTAGCAGTGTAAGACTAGAGGGAAGGCAGCTAGACATCACCACCCACCGCCAACTCTTGGGCTACTCTTTTACCAACGAAGAGTGGGATTGGCCGTGACATTTTAACGCCCCCATGGCTGGGAGGGCGAGCATGTTTGGCACGACTCGGACGCAAACTTTCACATAGGTCTAAATTAAAACCCCAATTCACTAATGAGCCTTTTTTTTGAAAAAAATACTGTTATTGGTTATGTCGCGTTGATTGTAAAGTGTGGGGTTGGGGTTGGCTTGCAATAATTATTGCTTTGTCGAAATTAAGTTTGTGGCTCAATATGTAATTGCTGAAGCCGATTTTTCAACTTCCGTCGACAGCAGCCTTCGTGTTTCTACACTCTAATTCAATTAGATAGTTTTGTTTGGTCTATATAAGCGCAATAGCAAAAACAAGAAATGGAATAATTACCATGTCTCTGACGGATTTGTTTTAAGTTATTCAGTTTTGTAACACCACCTAGTTTATTTGATATGAAGCTTATTAGCATCTTTAAATAAGTACCATTTACATTATTTGGTTTACTTTATTAGTACGAGGACCGGCATGGCCAGATGGTTAGGGCGTTCAACTCGTAATCTGAGGATCTTGGGTTCATGGACGTTATAATGGACGTTTATGGAGGATCATGGGGACGTTATAATATGATGGTCAATCCCATTAGTCGCGGGTAAAAGAGTAGCCCAAGAATTGGCGGTGAGTTGTAATGACTTGCTGCAAAATAGGGCTGTCTAGTGGGTTAAGGCGTTCGACTCGTAATCTGAGGGTCGCGGGTTCGAATCCTTGTCCAGTTAGCCGTAGGTTGTTATAATTCGACGATCAATCCCACTATTCGTAGGTAAAAGAGTAGTGGTGGGTGGTGATGACAAGCTTCCTTCCCTCTAGTCTTACACTGCAGAATTAAGGACGGCTAGCGCAGATAGCTCTCGTGTAGTTTTGCGCGAAATTCCAAAATCAACAAGCAGGTTGCCTTGGTGTAGCTTTTCGTGAAGTTCAAAAACAGCAATCATTTGTACGATTTTTAATTTTGTTGAACGCATGAAATATATTCGGTTTCAATCTTCGGGTAACAGGAACATTTTGAAGTAGTTTGACTCATCGTCAGAAGTAATGTTCAACGCACAGCAAATAATAGCTTTGTATACATCGTTTTATGAAGACTGACTAGCTTGACTGTGTGGCAATAAGCTTACATATTCAAGTTTTTGATAGATTTTTTTTTTTCAAAATTCGCGTAAAGCTACATAAAGTCGCCCATAATTTAACAGTGTAAGACTAGATTTAAAAAGGCACCCAGTAATCACCACTCCCCGCCAATCTGGGGATACTTTTTTAACCAACAAATAGCATATTTGGTGTGACGGGGAAATGAACTGATGACTTTCAGATTGCGACTCAAGTGTTCTAACCACATGCCCATGCATGGCCTTGTTGGAAGGAAACTGAAAAACTAGTGTTAGCATAACATATCTATACAAGTAACCACAACAAAAAAAGTATCTTCGACCAAGCAAAAATTATTAGAGAACAAATTCTTCCATCAACACAAAGTAAGAGAATCAATAGAAACCTTTCAAAATCGGTAAAATGTACCTCATATTGAAACGTGGTTTGAACTGAAATTTATTTTCAAGTATTTTATTTATTTATTCTGCACAAGAATGATAAGTGTGGCCTGTCGAATCAGTTTGGAATTTTTGTATTTTTTAATGTTTTATTTACCCTATAATATATTGTGCATTGTTATGATTGTGTGTCATTACTGGTTTTTTTCAATGAACTTAAAATGTATTTATCTTTTAAATAACTCATTTGCTTAGAAGGATGGACTGAATAAACTTCGAATTCTATTCCGTAAAATTCTGTTCAAGCAAGCCAAACTTGTATATGATGAAATTAAGTACCAGATATTTCTGTCAAAAATTTTTGTTTCTTCTTGAATTTCGCCAAAGCTACGCGAGGGCTATCTACACTAGCCGTTACTAATTTAGCAGTGTAAAAACAGAGGGAAGGCAGTTAGTCATCACCACTCACCGCCAACTCTTGAGCTACTCTTTTATTAACGAATTGTGGGATTGAATATCACATTGTAACGCTCCCCCACGGCTGAAAGGACAAGTATATTGGTGTGAAGTGATTCGAACCCGAGATCCTCGGATTTCGAGTCAAGCTCCTTAACCATCTTGTTATGCCGGGCCTATATCAAAAGTTTAAAATAGCTTGGCAGGGTAATATAAACGCAAATGAAGTTTCAACATTTTTATTAAGAACTTACTCTATTTTAACAAGTGTATTTTGATACTGCATGTGTAAAATAATCGTTTGAAAGCACTTTTATTTATATCCAATGGTTTGAGAGTTTGTCGGTTAAGAATAATATAATTTATAGTTAATTTGTATTAATTTTATTAAAAATGTATTCATATTTACACTGTAGTAGTCGGAGAACTATTTATATAAGCCATTTGTTATAGAAACTATTGTTATGGCGTCGTTGTACCTAATAGCTCATATAAATAGCGTGCAACCCACACTATGTTTTTTGCTTCCCATCCAGCCAGGTCCTGCATGGCCAAGCGTGTTAAGGCGTGCGACTCGTAATCTGAGGGTCGCGGGTTCGTATTCCTGTCGCGCCAAACGTGCTCGCCATTTCAGCCGTGGGGGTTTGTAATGTGATGGTCAATCCCACTATTCGTTGGTAAAAGAGTAGCCCAAGAGTTGGCGGTAGGTGGTGATGACTATCTGCCTTCCCTCTAGTCTTACACTGCTAAATTAGGGACGGCTAGCGCTGATAGCACTCGTGTAGCTTTATGCAAAATTAAAAGAAAAACAAAAAAACAACCCCATCCAGCCTGCTCAACATCTGTACTGAACTAAACATGTCGCTGGCAATGGATTTTACGGACATAGCGTAGTTGAAATATTGTTATACTATGTATAACTCTAATATAGCGGTTCTCGAACTCTTATGACCGGAGGATTCCTTCTAGTTTATATGTGTTTTGACTTTTATATATTCATTCGAGTATGTTGTTTCAGAATTTCCATACATTTTATTACTTTTAATCATTCTTAGAAATTTCATGTGATGAGCTGGAATTTGTGTTAATCTCTGTCCAGGAACCACAAATTCATCATTCTACAGGTTATAACTACTTCTTCGAATTATTCTATTGTTTTGGTTTGCAGGATACAAACAATATTCAAGCCTAAATGAGGTCTATAAGAGTCAGTATAAAGAGAAAATTTGAAATTTTCTTCTTAAGTGTAAAATGAGCACGACTTATCTTATGGCTACTGTTGTTGTTGGATGTTAATGAATATAGGTAATATTTCGCCAGACAAGTCAGAGTTTACAGAATTATCCCAGTTCTTTGATAAGAGAGAATTTGACTTTAGCAGCTAGTTCTAGTTAGGAGAATATAAAGATCTGTACAATGAAATCTGTGACGAAAATCGTGCTAACGTTTTTAAAAGACATAGTGATAAAATTGCGGTGGAACATTTCTTCCACGAACTCAGATCATAGACGATGACGTCATACTTTGGATGTAAATTGCTTGCACTGCCTTCAACCAGTGCATTTAGATCTGTCACGGAGTAAAATCATCCTTTCACACTTGGTGCAACAGAAGTAATATAGCAATATAACTCGCTACTGTTATATGTATTTCATCTATAATGACAGTGATTATTCAAACAGGAAAGTGGATAAACTGTTACCCATAACAAGAGAACAGTATTAGGCTGTTGCTTCTCCATGTACAGATCACTGCTCCATATCTAACACTGCTTGTTCCTGGATATAAAACATTGCACTTCACATGTTGGTTTCACCACTACACTTAGAATGTACTAAATCGTAAGAAAACATAACTTAATGCAGTCTTACTTTTCTAGGCCTATTATAGCTGGCATTGAATATTATTAAATGGAAATAGATTGAAATGTTTCGCAAGCCATATTCAGACATTTGGCTCTCCAGTCATGTTATATAAAGATAGATGAATCAGTGAATCACCCAGGCAACTACCAAGTTCCATTAAGCCCTGAAAGAGCTTTGTTGACGAGTAAATCTTTTGATACAAGATGTCTTCTGCACCCCTAACCCTCAGATTGACTAGAACTGTATCAAAGTTTTCTATTTATTCTTTGTTCCAGTATTCAGTAGTACAGCTTTAAGAGTTAGATCATCAGAACTAAGAGTCAGGAATTGCATCACCTATTTCCAACTCCGGCCATTTCAAGTAAAGACCTACCTATATATATGTAAAAACGACTCTACGTAAAAAAAAAAAAAATCCCAACCCAAACGAGCCGTTTTTACATATATATTTCTCTACAAGTGGGTTTTCTCGACATCACTGATCACTAAAGACGTAACCTGAAATACCTCAGAAATTGGTCAAAATTTTCCTATGTGACCCTTAAACATTAAGGGTTACATTTGTTTTAGTTATCTATCAGAGCTTTCTCTAATTTCAGTGTAAATCTTGTTGCCAATACGTTCTCGTCTAAGTCTAGGTTGGGACTTCAAAAACATTGGGAGTGCAATGGATTTGGCATGCGCAGAAACACCTACACTTATCCAGCTGTTTTACCGGTCGTGTGGCCGACAAGAGCAAGAACTGAATTACACAAGTCAGAAAAAGCTTGAGAGTACAGTAAAGTGCCAACGTTTCGTACTGTGCATTGTAGGAATACCATAAGTTTTATTTCTCATGATATTAATTAAAATATCAGTTTTCAAAACTTCTCATTTATTTAGGAACATATGGAATTTTCACACGACACTTTGTTTAAGAAAGTCAATAAGTTTATAATGCTCTAGTTATCTGTTGTTCTGTATCATTAAATAAGATAGCATCTTGTCCTTTCAGGAAAAAGATAATTTTATAAAGTTTTATATACTATATAATACACAAACATTACTGTACATTGTAAAATACACTTTACTGTAAAAACATGTGTCCAGTCTCTTTCTTCAAAATGTTAGTCAGATTTTAGTGTTATTTTATAGTAAATATCTCAGTTGAGATTTGTTTATTCGTAAGGTTTGTTTGTTTGTTTGTTTTTTGGAATTTTGCACAAAGCTACTCGAGGGCTATCTGTGCTAGCCGTCCCTAATTTTGCAGTGTAAGACTAGAGGGAAGGCAGCTAGTCATCACCACCCACCGCCAACTCTTGGGCTACTCTTTTACCAACGAATAGTGGGATTGACCGTAACATTATACACCCCCACGGCTGGGAGGGCGAGCATGTTTTAGTGCGAAACGGGCGCGAACCCGCGACCCTCGGATTACGAGTGCACGCCTTAACGCGCTCGGCCATGCCAGGCCATTATTCGTAAGGAAAATCAGTTTTACTTGAGAACACAACTCGATTCTTAGTATTTGCGTGAAATAAACAGGTATAAAACTGAGACTTTTAGTGATTAATAATGTCATAAGAACATTTATGGTGCAAAACAGTGAGGTTATTATGATTAGTAATGTCATAAGAACACTTTTAGTGTCAAACAATGTGACTTTTAGTAATTAACAATATAATAAGAACACTTATATTTACCAAGATAAAACAAAACATTACCATAATTGTTAACAATTCTTGATACTGGTGATGCAAAACTTTTTTTTTTAAATAAGATTTTTGTCTGTTTTGGCGTATATCTACACAGTAGATCATCTACATTCTGCCCACCAGGGAGAATAAAACCACAAATTTTAGCGTTTTATATATCCACGAGCGTAATTTGACCATTTGAGTAACTCGTGATAAAGGAGGCTGGTATAACGATTACAAAAATTAAGTGTTTTATTTGACTTGTGAAGTTTTCAGTTTTTTTTTCATTCATATTAATAGAATTACCGATTGTTACGAAAGAAGTAATACTGGTGTAGTTTTACATTTTCTATGTATACGTTTAAATTTTCTCTGAATGATATCAGATTTTATTCAGTGAAACTGATAAATCTTTAGTGTCTTTTATTTTGTGACAGACATAAATCTGTAATTTTACGTTAATTTACAAAGTTTGGGAACCCAAAATAATTAACGTATTTCTTTATTACTTTTTATTTCAAAATGGACATCACTGTGTGATAAAGTGTAATATGTATATATTTCCACTTTTAATCCATTTTGCTTCCCAATGGCATAGTTGTATATCTGAGGACTTATACTGTTGAAATCGGGTTTCGATACCTTTTGTGCAGCTTTATACTTAATAACAAACAACAAAAATAATCCGTTTAAACGTGCTTAAATTAGGATTTGTTACTTGAAGGCTTAAGAGTGCAATTCATTTTTTTCACTGAGCTCGAAGTTAAAACATAGGTGGCAACTGCAAACGTATAACCAGGTTTTCTGTTTGTAAGTCACTAGACGATTCCGAGCCACAAAGAGGCTATATAATTCAACCTTAGTTATTTTTAAAGTATTGTCACGTATTCTGTTTGAATAAAAACTTATGTATTTTCCACTTCACCTTCAGATGTGACGATCTGTTTACTTTATATTTTTGCTTGTCTCTTTGAAAGCAAAGTTAAATAACAGAGTATCTCTGCTGTGCCTAACTCGTGTATTTAAACCAAATATTTTTGCGTTATAATTCTTCAGACTTACCTTGGAGTGTGTGTGTGTGTTTTTCTTATAGTAAAGCCACAGCGAACGACCTGCATGTGTCTATCGAGGGAAATCGAATCCCTAAATTAAGCCTCGTAAATCCGATGACTTACCGCTGTCCTACCCGGAAATCTAGGTGAGCGGAAACTAGCTTATAATACAATTAACTAATAAGCAGTATCTATCACAATAAAAAGCGTTGATGGAAAATAAAAACCGTCAAAACATAACGTAGCGCCATCGTTTATTCCCATTCTCAAAACATGTACCATTCAATACAAAATAACAGCAATAATAAGGAATTAAAATAAAATGTTTCAATATTCATGATGAATAGTACATAAAAATAAACTACAAAATAACAGAAAAATATGTAATAGAGTCAGATGTGTATGCCGTAACAATAAAAACATTATTGACACTCGATGTGACTCATAGTAGATTCATCAGTCCACTCTCAGAGCTTCGTAACTTGGTCTATTTTTATCATTTTACTTTTAAGATATACCATATATAGCGTTATTACTATAATAGAAAAGAGAAATTGCTATGAATTGTTAATTCCCCTTTATTCAAACGTTTTGTGTAACGTAATAAAATATTACAGGGTGGTCGCTTGAAAAGCGGAAAATTTGAGGGTCAGATGAGATCATGAATAAAATGCGTGCTTACTCATTTATATTTTGATTTTTTTACATCATGAATAAAATGCACGGACGACATTTTGAGCATCTATGAGTGTAATATAGCATATGCCTTTTAAAAACTTTGTAAAAATAAATAGCTGTTTGACAAATTTTCCGCTTTTCTAGCGACCACCCTGTATATAAAAATATATACTACGAAGTTACTCGTTCACAAGAGAACAGTTCTAGGCATAGCCAGGTGGTTCGGGCGCTCGATTTGTTAGCTGAGGGTCCAGGATTGGAAATCCGTTATACCAAGCATGTTATCCATTCTAGTCGTGAGGCCGTTATAAAATGACGATCAATGCCGCTATTATTTGGTTAAAAAGTAGGCCACAAGTTGGCCAGTGGTTGGTGATGACTAGCTGCTTTTCTTTTAGTCCTTCACTGTTAAATTAGGCGCAGATAGGCCTCGTGCAGCTTTGCGCAAAAATTCAAACTCTCAAAGCACTGTGTAAAAATTTCTGAAATTGCTCAAAACGAATTATTTTATAATTTTAAAGAGAATAACTAACATTACTGATATCTTTGGGGTGTGTTCATTCATTAAATAGCTGTATATTATCCAGTTTTGCGTATTATAATTTATTTCGGACGATTCTCCGATTTATTATATTACGTATACTAATGTATTATTATTTAAAATAGCCGGAAATTTGCATTTCAATTCATAGATTAATAAAATGCTAGTATGTATTAAATTTATGATATTTGTCAACAAGATTGAAGCACAGAATTTCCATTTTGTAACAGATGTACATTTTAAAATATAAAGATAAAACAATAACATTTATAATAATAATTTTGAGAAATAGTTATTGCATATCATAATTTATCTACAGCCATTTTACAAACTCATATACAATATCGAATCTTCTAGCTTGTTTGGAACTGAATATTTTATCGATCAACCTGGTTTTCGACGAGCAATCGAGTTTCTTGATTGACCTCACACCAGGTACTGACTCCTTCCAGAGAAGATTTTTTTCTTTGAATTTCGCACAAAGCTACTCGAGTGCTATCTGTGCTAGCCGTCCCTAATTTAGCAGTGTAAGACTAGAGGGAAGACAGCTAATCATCATCATCGACCGCCAAATTTTGGGTTACTCTTTTAGTGTAATAGTAGGATTGACCTTCACATTATAACATCCCCACGGCTGAAAGGCGCGACCGGGATGCGAACCCGCGACCCTCAGATTACGAGTTCCACTCCTTAACATGATTGGCCATGCCGGGACCGAGAGAAGATATATGATGTCCTCGTAGAAATCTAGCGTCTGAATTAATTCACTGAAGTTGAACAGTTTGTTATGGTTGAAGTCTATAATATTCTTAGTCCAGTTCTGTATTTTCTCGACTAATAGACGTTAATTACAGTTATAACTTCCTAGGTCTATGTAGCGTACTGACTGTAGCTGTCCAATAATATTTTCTTCTTCTGTCTCTCGTCCAGCCGTTTTTTATAGGAATCACACGAGTTGGTAGAATTTTTGACAAAATTCTCGCACGCTTTCCTCAAACCAGTAATGTTGATTTTTACATCAAGAACGTCTTATAAATTCCTAGGACAGGTCATATCAAAAAAGAAAAATGTACAAAAATAAGCGTGGACACTAAAATGCTTGTGCAACAGCAAATTCGTTACCAATGAACATGTTTGTTAATTAACAGCATAATAGACCATAGACGACGATTTATATTCACAATAAGAAGATCAAATATTAAGTATATTATGGTTAGTTAATATTCCGTGTGATAGATGTGATAGCTAGTCATCATTACCCACCACCACCTGTTGGGTTATTCTTTTACCAAAAAGTAGTGAGATTGAACATCACATTATAATGCTCCTACAGCTGAAAGGACGATTATATTAATATATTAATATTATGGGGTGTAACGGGGAATCGAACCTATGGCCCTCGGATTAGAAGTCAAGCATCCTAACTACTTGGCCCGCCACACCAAGCCTCTTGTCACTCTCCCTTAAAGGGTAACTGTATTCAAATCGTCATATTTAAACTGGTCACAAGACTGTTTCAAAAAGTCTTCAGATATTTAAATGTTTGCTGGACATTTAATCTGCCTGTAGATAATATTAAAATATTTCTTTCTGACAGAAGGCCTGTAGCCATTCGCTGCTTACATTTTTGTATATCACAACGTCTATTACTAACCAATATACAATAACTGTATTCCTGATAATCGATTTATTAACCAGGCTGTTTCATAAAAAATACGAATGAAAGAAAGTAAAATGTTTAAAAATATTTAATATTCTACCATTAGTAACGCATAGAATCAAGAACAAATAAAAATAATAGGTACAAGTATACGAAGTAGTCTTAAGCAAATACCAAATTCGAATAATCTCTAATCATAAATGATTTTTCTCAGTTGGCAGGATTTCTTTTAAGAGAACTTCAGATTCAGACTTTGCAATTGTTAGAATTCTAACGTTTAATTAATAAATTGTCGGAATTCTAACGTTTAATTAATATAGCTGTCGAATGTTCTGTGTGTTCATTATACTGAAGTATTGCAAGTTGTAAGTAATTATTTCCTCTCCTACTTCTTTGTGACCAACAGTATGGTATAGAAGCCATATGTAGAGTTTCTGAAGGTTGTGCAAATATTCACAAAATAAATATCACCACTAGACTGTAGTGAAACACAAACCTCATTGATGAGTTCTTCAGTCCAAAATAGTGTCTCAGTTATGCCTTTTTCTTCTGTAGGGTACAGAAATTCACTGATAGCAGGTCTCACATTTAAAAGAAGTGAATTAAGTATAACTCTTGAAGAGACACTTGATTTTTCTCTGTCGACACCAAATTTACCAAGATTCTCTTAAGTTTATCTCTGATATCATTGTCTTTTTCTTTGACTTCAACTCGAAAGCCATAAATAATGGTTTGTTGTTCTCATATCTGAGTTTGTAGACTGCATCAGTTAGTAGTCTGTGCAAGAAAAATCAATTTCAGGAACCGTTACAAATCATAAATAGAATACTAATGTTACAGTGCTTATCAGGTTTTTATTTATCTTTAGTTTCGCTTTCACACAAGGACCGTAATTAAGATAAAGGTAGGTTAATAACGGACTTTTTAAAATCTGTCTTGTGTCGTTTCGCAAATCTGTATTTCACATAAAGTACATCGGTGTACAGTAATACCAGTTTCTAGAGAAGATGAAATTAGAGTTTGTTAAGTATAATATGTGCAATATATTTCACTATACTTCTCTGAATTTCACCCAGAAGAAATTACACACACGAACCAATTTCTTTGTTTTCCATCTGATGGTCTAGTGACCCCCAAATGGTAATACCGTATTTTCCTTATTATTTATTTATTATTTTCCATCTTTTATACGTTTATCTTTTTCTTATTTTACTTGGGAAAGGAGTCATATTCTTTCAACTGTTTGCAGGCAGTGAAGGGTGATATAAATGTGGGATGTTGTGGGCTTGAATATCCACATCTCACTCTTTTAACTTTTAATTTTCTTATGTGAGACTCGCGAATTGGAGATGAAAACTGATAAACGGTGTATCTTCACTGCGATGTGGGTCTTATTCTGCAGTCACCTCCAAAACCTTAAACGTATTTTAAAATCCAACGTTGAATCGCATACCTTAAAATAGTTTTAAAAATATGCAACGTATTTTTCTTAATTTTAATGTGTTTTGTTTATGGCTTAAAATTTATGGTTATAATATATATATTTAACTTAAAGTCTATTTCCTGTATTGCAAACACAAGTTTCAGCAAATGTAATTCACTTCTTTAGGTCCAGATTCCTGCATTAGAACATATAAGAGGATCAAAATATAATTAGGAAATGGTTCGAAAACATTTTTTAGAATCTCATGTAATCCTTTCACTCGAAGCACGAACACACTTTATCTGGATGTTTCTCGTTTCCTTCTACAATAAAGAAAACTAATAATTATATGATAGGCACTTTCCACTATTACGCTCGTACCTAGAATGGCTGAAGTAGTCGAAATTCCTTTTATATAACTTTAAATATTTTCCTTTTACTTTACGTACGAGTTTAATAAAATAAAAAAAATCACTTCTAAGGTTTCCGCTTCCTACACTAAAATATAATAAAGGACCAAAATGTAACTATGATATGACTTTAAAACTTTTTCTTTTGCAATTTGAGAATTTCATATCACGTTTATATACATTAAGATTTTACAGAAGCACAGATATTTCGTTTTGTAAACTTCCGTTGCTATTGTAATAATTATTTGTTTGTGGTTAAGGCACGAAACTACACAATGGGTTTTCTATGTTGTACCCACCACGGGTAGTCTGTAATGAACGGAACTAAATATAATTAGATCATGAGCAAAATAACTCTTTTACTCTCTTAGAAATTGCACTGGGCCTGGCATGGCTATGTGGTTAGGGCGTTCGACTCATAATCCGAGTGTCGCGGGCTTGAATGCCCGTCCCACCAAACATGCTCACCTTTTCAGACGGGGGAAAAGCGTTATAATGTGATGGCCAATCCCACTATTCCTTGGTAGAAGAATAATCTAAGAGAGTTTTTGGTGGCTGATGATAACTAGTCTTACACTGCTAAATTAGGGACTAAGATAAACTAAGACATTTTATTATAAATAATAGAAAAGTTGAAACTAAAAGCAAGATACAACCAGGAAGATCAAGTGATACAATGACACAGGAATGACCATCGATTCTACAAAACCGCAGCCATGTCCTGCACATTCAACAACAATGTTTCTGATGAGGATAAACCAGTATAGGCATTGAGTTTTATCTGGAAGTAACACTGAAGTGTCTACGAGGTAACCTTTGACAGACAAATCAACTTCAGCAGTCATGTTAGTCTCATAATGACCCGAATTACAAATGGCATTAATACACTGAAATACAGCGTATGAAATAGAACTAAAACACATTATCTTCTCTTGTTCCACTGAAGTCTTATATGCTCCATCCTGAATAAATCAATATTAAAGATCATTATAAGCGCTATACAGCTAGACATGATCGAAAAGATACAGAACACTTTTCACAACTGATCTTTGGGTACACTTCAGATACCCCTTAAAAACGATATTTTATCTCATAACTTTAGCAGCATCACATGATATTAAAAGCAAAATTGTTTATTAGAAATTTGCTGTGTGAAAACCATATATGTTATCATTGAGCTACTTCAGTTAGTTGGGAAATCCTCTATATTCACCTTACAGACACCCATCAATCAGGGGAGTACCTAAAGTGTATTTAGTCAGACAAATTCTGACTCCATAATTTCACTGCAAAGTCTTAAGTAAAAATATTTTGCTAAAATTATGACGTTTTGTGTATGAAATGTTTGTAATACTTATCAAAGTTTATGGAAGTACATGCATTATATTAAATGTCATAGTATATACCCTATAGCTTGGTGGTTACAAGGTCGGTCAAAATGATCGATTCCACATGCTTTAAGTTAATGTTACACCCTATCAGAATACATTTTGATAACAATGGAAATAATCTCACCACTTAATTGGCCCCGTCTTTAACATCCTAGTGATAATAGCACAAAGCTATTATACAATGGGCTATCTGTGTGCTGCCTACAACGGCTATCAAAACTTGGTTTTTAGTAGTGTGAGTTAGCAAGCATACCACTGCACCACCGAGGGAGCTCGTGTATTTGTATTTATAATTGAGCTTATGGTAGTTCTAACGTAAATAAAACCAGACACTAGAGCTATAACGATACCATTCCTACTCTGCACTAAGGTTATAAACGAACATTTAGTAACACTAAGTAAGAAACAAAACTCAATCTAACACTATTGAACTAAAAAAAAATAACTTCTACTATACTTAGGTAACTGGTAACTCTACAAAATACTTTAACTAAACATGTAATACATGCACTTAGTTCTATAACTTAACACTTGGCAAGAGTGTAATTATTTCTATGGATAACCATGCGTTAAAGTAGAACTTGTGATCAAACTAAAATGGGCAACAGAGGAAAACATAACAAGGTTAGTCCAATAGAAGGGTTTATTTTGTTTGTTTTATGTTTTTTGGAATTTCGCGCAAAGCTAAACCAGGGCTATCTGCGCTAGCAGTCCCTAATTTAACAGTGCAAGACTAGAGGGAAGACAGCTAGTCATCACCACCCACCGCCAACTCGTGGGATGCTTTTACAAACGATTAGTGGGATTGACCATCAAATTATAACGCCTCCACGCCTGAAAGGGCAAGCACATTTGTTGCGAAGGGGATTTGAACCCGTGACCCTCAGAGTACGCGTCCGAACGCCTTAACCCATCTGACCATGCCGGGCCTCCAATGGAATGGACTGCAGCTGCCTGTTTAGAAAATACAAGTGAGGAGGACGATATTTCAAACGTTTTTCGTCTTCAGGTTTTCTCATAACAAGTGGTAAATCATTATACAGACTAGATTTATGGTTGACGAGCTACACGGTAAAGGAGCTCAGTACTTGGCAGCGTCAAAGATCACTTCTTTCTCATGAGGAACAATCAACAGGTTCAAGTAGCAACTATTCTAAGAAACCCATGAGGAAACAATCAAACCAAATTTTATCATCCTAATCCTCAAACTATTTAACCCTTGGGTTGCTACTCGTCCATCACTTGTTAAACATTACATGTCATAATTATGCACGGGAATTATATCTTATGTGATATACATTAAATGTCACAGTAATATCAGAATGATCTCTTTGACAGTAAACCATGAAAGTAATATTATTCCAACTACAACAAATGCTCGTGCAGCTTGGAGTTCCTGATTACAAACCGTGAAAATACAGTTTACATCCTGCACAGGCAATAAATTCCATAACACATATTTTTGTGTTCTGATAGTTCCACAGAACAGAAGTAAAGGCAGCTACAGCTTGTTACCAGTCATCCTGATTCTTCTCTGAAGTTGGTTTAAAATGACTGTCTTTTTTTGTTAGTAATTGATATTTGTATGTTGGAAACAGTATCATAACCGTCACGTGGTCCAGAAGATAATAACAAGGAAAGAAGTTTTAGATTAAATGAATAAAAATAGTTTTATTAAATAGAACTTATCCACAGGGTCGAATAAACAGCGACATCTTCGCGACAAATTATGGATTGGAGTGAGAAGTGTTATCAATTACTGCTGAGTTTATTCCATTGTTGAATAATAATAAAAAAAAAAACAGAAGACTTTGTACACCTGAAACACCTATAAAATTATAAGACGAGCTATGTGTTCTGTCAGTAAGAATCACGTGCTACTCAAATATGTCTTCATTGCATTATTACATTTATCATCGTCGGAAGCTATACCTTCGACTAATATAACACTTATAAGGCCCGACGTGGCCAGGTGGTTAAGGCACTCGACTCGTAATCTGAAGATCGGGGGTTCGAATCCCAGTCGCACCAAACATGGGTGGTGATGACTAGCTGCTTTCCCTCTAGCCCTACGCTGCTAAATTAGGGACGGCTAGCGCAGATAGCCCTCGTGTAGCTTTGCGCGAAATTCCAAACAAACCAATAATAATTTTAAATGGAGTACTTGGAATACTAGCTTGGAACGATCACATGTTTCGAATACTGCAAGCCATTCGACTTTGGGGGATTTAGGTCGGACATCTGTGCTTTCTATGGAAACATTTTAAGACTTTGAATATCCCCGTCTGGAATCACTTGAAATTGATGTGATTGTCTTGGATAATCGATAAGATATTAAGGAACCTCCAGGTCGCATAAAGGACTCGGTGTTATTTGTGAGTTTAAGAAACACTTATGTGTGCTGTCATTTGCAATAATTTTTTTTCTTGTGTTACTGCAAGTACATTAATATATTGTAAGACACAAATACCGTTAACTTGCTATATATTAATATCCATTTTATTCCTAGAGCTGAATATTTGGATTTTCTTATTAGTTTGGTCATCATACGACTCAATTTCGATCTATTTGAAATATTAATACATGACAACTCATTGTATCACTTTTTGTATGTTCAGCCATTTAAGACAGACTAGTCGCCTGCCTGAAATACTTAAAACAACAGTCCTTATTTAACCTACCCTTTAAATATTGGGATATAATAGAGATAACATTACCATTACCAACCATGAACCTCAAACTTATAGGCTATGTTTGGTAAAATAAAATACTTTTTTAACTTTAAGAGTTACATAGAATTGGCTTCTAAACGGATACCAATAGTTCATCGAGTGTTAGACCTATGTGAATTACGATTTACACCAGTTAGGTCCTCCATGAAACATGCACAACCACGTTCTTATACACACTTGTGGCAGGTAAGTTTGTTTTTCAATTTCTGTGTAAACAGATAATAACATTAAAATAGCTGGAGATGCTGTACAAATGGTAATACAAATACAGCATTAGATCACTTAAGTACTCAAACATTAGCATTTTTTACTTAGTTATGAAAAATAAGAAATTTCGATTTCAGTTAATTTTAATAACAAGTACATTTTAATATATACCATGTACTAAAAGACAAATTATGATACTGATGGATGAGGGTTCAACGTGTTCATGTTTTAACGTAAAAGTAAATTCATGATTAAGTTTATGTGCACAATACAATTACACAGAAGTAGAGATAGTCTTAAAATTGTAAGAAATACACCCTTAAAAACTTTCCTTAATTATTTCAAAATTACATTTATTTTATTTTGTCTGTCTATAATGTAGCAATTGCGTGTATGTTTATATATATATATATATATGTATATATCTGTTTATCTATGTATGTGACCAAAATATTAAATACAACGATGCTATCTATTGAGCTTAAATAAAACGAGATCTCAAGGTGATGAGTGTTGTCGCCCCTCGTTAGTACAGCGGTAAGTCTACGGATTTACAACGCCATAATCAGGGGTTCAATTCCCCTCGGTGGGCTCAGCAGGTGGCTCGATGTGGCTTTGCAATAAGAAAACACACACGTGAGTGTTGATTGAGGGTCATAAAATGTAGCGCCACCAACTGAATGACGTCAGAAACAATAACACATTAAAAATTTCACAATTTCGGTGTTCAAGATGAGACAATTAGTAAAGTAGCTGTGGTACGTGAACAACCATTCAGCTGCAATAGAATAGAGTTATAAATAAAATATTCTCCTCAAAACAGAAGCATGACCTTTATCAGGACTGCATGTCAGGGTTAGAGTATATCTCTATTTATGTAATTTTTAAACGTAGTACTGAAAACTGGAGTGCGTAAAATTATTCTTTTTTCAATAAAGGGTAGCACTTTTACTATATAAAACGTTACAGTTTATATCAGTAACATTTATGAGAATCTTGTGCTACGTACGGTGAACTATTTTGGTGCAATGAAATGCGTATTATTATGGAACACAATTCTAACTAATTTTCCTTACTGTAATTCCCAGTTAGTGTTAGTAATTGCTAACAGAAACAGCTGTCCGTAGAATGAGGTTTCTGCTACTGTACATAAAGCACAACAGTCTGTCTGTTTGTCTGTTATCTAACTAGTTCTAGGTTACTGAACCAATCTTAACCAAACTTTGTAGAATAATAGACTTCAACAAGGAACGTATTATTGGAAGTTCACAACCCTTCCATTCTATTAATGCTGTTAATGAGTATTTATTATCCTTGACATAAGTTAATGTTTACTCTATCCATAGATGACACCCTAACCTAACACACACAACCTTTTCCATTTTTTAAAACGTGGTCAATGACTGTCAGTTGACTAATCACGTCAAGACAAAGTAAACAAACGTACTCTCAGTTTCACAGTGTTCCATTATTACGTCAAATAGGTCGCACATGGTTACACACCTTAACAATAACTGTAAGTTAATATATATATGGTATTACTTTGTAATTTACAAATAGCTAACTTTGTGAAATGCACACACAAACTACATTCAACCTTTGTGGGTCAAGATGCCGAAATAAGTGTTGAACTCATTGTAGTCACTGAAATGAAAAATAGCCAAGAGGATGGAAGTATGAATTTAGGAAAAAAAAGGGGAAAAAACTAGTGTAAGTAAGGAAAGGATATTTAGAAGAAGAGCACAAGAGACAGCAGATGATACTGGTGTCAAACAGGAAGAAAATCATGGCGGAATGGCCAGCAGCATGAAAGAATCAGTTACAGAAACTTCCGCTAGGGTAGAACAAGATACACGACATGAAGATCAAAGAAAGGTTGTTGCTACTGAATGTAGATGTAGAATGTATTTTAAAACAGATTATGATATAAATAATGATTATAAATCACATTCTGTATGTGAAGATCTGTAGAATGTGACTCTTGTAGGACAAAAAGATATCCCAATAGAAACCAGGAGTGGGATTGCAACCTTTGAGAGAACCATCACTTGTACTTCAGGGAAATACTGAAGAACTTAGAACCGTTCTAAACGATATTTGTATACATAAATAACACAAATGTGTCTGTGTAACTCCTTCTAGGTTATAGGGACAGTCTCAAATGAACTTTGTAGGGTGATAGTTTGGAATAAGTTGCATGTTAATCGGGGATTCGTAACCTCACCACATTACTGCTGCAACTGAGCACCTATTGTGTTATTCTAAAAGTAGCCAAAAAAAAGAATAATTTATCTGTGTTTGATAAAGCTGCATTAATTTCACATTTTTGGGTATTCAAGATTCAGACAATTATATGTAGATTTACTAATTTACATTTTTCTATAAACATGCAACAAACAAGATGATAAACAGTCATCTGTGAGTAATTTTCTCTCAGGGTTTTTATGCTATTTTTTTAAAACAGCAATTGTGTCACATTTAAACAATTTGTAGATTATGTTGTTAAGATGTGTACAGCTTTTACAAGCACACAAAGAATGATTATAATTTTAATATATTAATTTTAAGCTTATTGTTCACATTTGAAGCCATTTGTCAGTTTCCATCCTCATCATTCCGAATATCAATCAGGCTTTCTCTTCCATCACACTCAGTAAAAACATAAACGGAAGACATTAGAGGCTGTATTTGGGCTTCGAACAAAATCTTACACCACGTCGGTGAGTACAATAACACACTGCTAGCGTTTCGGTTGAATCTCAGCTGTGTTTAGTCCTTACACAAATTAACTTTACCAAATTTCTTGTGACATAACATATATACACTGTTGGTGAAAGACACGGGAATATTTTATGCATCTCAAAGAGCGTCCCATTACTCTCCATAGAGAAATAAAATGAAAAAAAAAAACGTCCTCCATTATTCTGGTAATACATAAACTAAAACGAAGTTTCTATTTCAAAGCAACGACAAGCCTCACATGAAGAGTCGTTTCTTGAGTTATATGAACTTCTTACTTCTGATCCGTGACCTTTTAATTTCGAGCCGTAAGATACTTCTGCGTCCAATGATCGTTAGTGAATTAATCACGTGAAACACTGTAGAATGACATTAAGAGCTGACACGCCCACCACGTGCTAAAAATAAGTCTGTTATTATTTTCATTCAAAGTGACCCTGATTATCGTACACCATGTTTTAATTATATACACAGTGAGTTATTAAAGCTTATATAAAACGCTTGGTGACGGAGTAAAAGTGATATTTTATAAGTAAATTGTGTGAAATCAAGGATTTTGTGATATTTATCAGGGCATTCACACAAATATTTTTTTTATCAGTTCGTATTCCGGACAAAAACAACGAAATTTATCTTGTGTAGTTTATAAAGTTACTGTTCATGTAATAGAGACGATATTCATGAGGAAAAAAAGTGGTAACTCGTGTGATTGTTGTTGTTAGAATTAAGCACAAAGCTGCACAATGGGCTATCTGTGCTCTGCCCACCACGGGTATCGAAACCCGGATTTTAGCGTGTAAGTCCGCAGACATACCGCTGAGCCACTGGGGGGCAGGTAACTCGTGTGAAGGAACACAGAAATCTGAGACCCACAACGAGAACGAGTTCGAGTAAACACTCCATACATAAGTGTGAAGTATTCGTGTATTCGTCCATTCTAATGACTTTAACACGTTAACAATAGCCATTCGTGAAAAGAGCTTTTGTGTAAAAGAAAACTTGGTGGCTCACAAACTGTGATCTGAGGTTAGCAAAGTGAGCTCAGTGTACAAAATACTTTTAATGGTACAATTTGTTTGAAATACGACCAGTTTAGATTTATGTTTGGAATATGGAAAACTAAACGACATAAGTGCAAGCTATTTTAAAGTACGTTCATCAGAACACCTGGTAGTATTGCTTAGTTGTGTAGAACGATTTTGGCTCTTTTTTTTAGGTGCAACATCAGTTTTTAAAAGTATTAACCTGACTGTATGAAAACCAGGATAAACAACCTCTGTTTATCTTTAATATTATGCAACAACTTACTTCTTAGAATGTAGCTGTAAAACAACAACTTAATTACTGTATCTAAAACTTAAACAACTCGTAATTTTCATCTGATTAACATCTGGAAACAGTATAAGGCTTGTTTTCTCTGTCCCTCATTGGTGAAGTCAGTCTGAAAGCTAGGAAATAAAGAAACATATCTTAACCAAAATAAAAGAAGAGGAAAACAGATGAAAACGAGAATTCGTTTTTTTTTGTTTATTTCTTAATTTAAGCACTACATTCTTTCAGACTTACCATTGTGCTAACAGTAAGGGGCTAGATGTTTGACTTAATTATTACAATTACTTTTACACATGAAATATTTGAATAACTGTCAATCAAATAATCGTGGGTTCCTACTGTCACATTAGAAAGTTGTAGTACAAAGCCACACAATAAGCTGTGTGTGCTTTTCCTACTACCGATATTGAAACCCGGTTTCAAGCGTTGTAAGTCCGCAGACATCCCGCTTTTCCACTTGGGGTTCCAGATGTTGAAATGTTCAGTAACACCTGGAAAAAAACATTTATGTATATTAGTTTCTGTTTTTGAGAGACTTTGTGAGAGAAAGTCACTCTCACTATAAAGTTGTTAAAGCTAAAATTGTTTACTTCGGTTATATACAAGGCTACGGCCTAGTTTCTCCGATTCAAGCCAAACTTGACTGTATTGTGAGTTATCTAGCTCTAAGAAACTGGAAAAGTTTGATGATATATTTGGGAATGGCTGGTTTTTATATTACAAACCGTTTAAATTCGGTCATTAGTATTTCTACGAAAACATTGTGTAGCTTCAACTGTGAAAATCTCATCTGTGAAGATCTCTAAAGGGAATAGTATCCGTATCAACTCAGAATTAATCCGCACGTCGTGAACCATCGATAAAATATCAAAGAAGCTCTAACACAATTGGAAATCTCAGTATTGTTTGTTAGTTTGTAAAACTTTTGTATATAAATTATTATTTGTAATAGCCGTTACTATAAATTTTATTATTGATTATGTATTGAAATATATTTGTATTAAGAAAGAAAAATATGTGTATCAGTCTTGTTGGTATATATAATAAATTTAATACATCTCGACATTAAGTTAACTTTTAAATTAAAACTAAAATGTAACGCAGTTTCACCCCATTTGGTATTGTACTACGTAACATAATAAACTGGAGATTTGTCCGAGTTAAATTAAATACAAAACGAAATAAACTGGATGCTTATCCAAGATAAATTATAATACGTAACAGTAGAAAAATATGACATTCAAATACACTAATGTGTGAGGAACTTTGTAAGAATCCACAAAATACTGCAGACTTAAATTACTGTTCAAGTGCCTGGCTACACAATTGGATAACTGCTCTCTGTTCAACGTGGGAATCGAATCCCAGATTTTAGGATTGAAAGCCCGTACACGTATTACTGGCAAACAGAGACAGCAAGGGAAAACAAACATATAACAAAAAGTCTTTAATCTCACAAGAATGTGTAGTTATGATTTCTAAGATTCTCTGATAGCATTACAGATAAAATTGCAGCTATATGAGAGAGATTCGATAAAAAATTACAAAAAATTGGAAGTATTGGGATTTTTATAAATACAACTCAATCAAAAAACATACGAGACGAAAGACGTTTAGACTATTTATGGATGTGGAGAGAATGAAATGTTTTCCAAGGGAAATTCTGGATAGGAATACGAGCTACTTACAATAAATTATGATTACAATAGCTCTTTTTATTCCATAACTTAACGATCTTCCATATCATTTCGAGATAGCATGAGTAAGAATAGAGATGACACCTCGTCACACCAAACATGCTTGTCCTTTCAACCTTGTGGGCGTTATAATGTAACGGTCAATTCCACTATTCGTTGGCAAAAGAGTAGCCTACGACGTGGCGGTTGGTGATGACGACATGTCTAGCTGCCTTCCTTTTAGTTTTACACTGCTAAATTAGGGACAGCTAACGCAGATAGACCTCGTGTGGCTTTGCGCAATATTAAAAACAATCACAGAGATCACACCTTCTGCAGACGTTCTCGAGCCTGTACATATTTGATTTCATTGGAAGATATACTTGGCGCGAAAAGACGTGACGTATTCAGAGTTGATCCACCAATAACAATGTGTAAATAGGACACAGCAGAGTTAATCTCGTCTGTGTTCAATATACATACATATAAAATAATCATCTGGTTAAACTAAAAATGGAAAAAAAAAAACAGCCGGAAGTGTCACGTAACACGTTGGTTCTATACGAAATGTTCTGTTTAACACACGACAAAGACAAAAATAATAAACACCAAAATGTTGTAGTTTGAAGTCATACCAAAAAAAAATGTTGCGATAACGAATAGTCCTGTAAGTTACGTTTAGTCCTAATTAGTCCTGTAAGTTACGTGTAGTCCTAATTAGTCCTGTAAGTTACGTTTAGTCCTAATTTATAATAACTTCCAAAAGTCTCTATTTCACCCCTTGAAGTATGGTCTAGGTGCAAAAGGCTGTGACACAGAAATAGTGTTAACCAGATAAATCCCAGGTAGAACAATCATATACTATTAAGCCTATTGCTTGAATAAAGCACAGGGCGAGTTTAGTAGTTTCTTGCATTCAAACATTTCAAACTTTGTGAAATACATACACAAGTATATATATATATATATAATATTATGCTTAAAAGAACGTGAATTAACGCATATTATCCCTGCAATAATCGCATTAATGGATAACTAAACAGCAAATTGCTGTCGGATAGTTCGAAACATCATAAAAGTTGAAATATGAGAGAGAGCGTCACCACTTTTACTTTTGTTGTTGTCTTCAGTGCCCAACTTATGTGCTTTATATCTCATGGGTCAATAGAATAAAACATATGAAAGAAAATAACAGATAAAGTACATTCGCGAAAATGTCCCCAGTGAATTTTACTTATTGTTAAGAAAAAATGTGTTGGAGAAGCACTTTGACCTGGAGGCTTCTGACCGTCTGCAACAGAAGATGGCTTTGAGCGCTTTAAAAGTAAACACCGATGTAGAGTAAACAATTGTTTGTTTTTCGTACAAAGCTACTCGAGGGCTATCTGTGCCAGTCATCCCTAATTTAGCAGTGTAAGTCTAGAGGGAAGGAAGCTAGTCATCACCACCCACCGCCAACTCTTGGGCTGCTCTTTAACCAACGAATAGTGGAATTGACAGTCACGTTATAACGCCCCCACGGCTGGGAGAGTGAGCATGTTTGGCGTTACGGGGATGCGAACCGGCGACCCTCAGATTACGAGTCGCACGCCTTAACACGCCTGGCCATGTCGAGCCCACAGTAAACAAAACAATACAGAATGGCAAGTGTTTTGAGGATCTTTACAGTTTGCTATTGCTACTGAACTTCTTAAAAAACACACCAAAAAACAAAGTTAATCACGTTACGAAAGTGTGACAAAGTACTTTAGATGTTCTCGTGACAACAAACCGATTTAACTTTAAACATTTTTAAGGGTAATTACTGATAATAAACTAGTTTATCCTGATTTTTGTTGAGATTAAAGCTATTTTATAACAAACAATCTATAAAGAACAATAACTTAAGAACGTGTTTATAAGCACTTTGAATTTATTGTTGGTTAAGTTTGCGTAAAGCTACTTAAGGGCTATCTTCGCTAATATTTCTTTATTTCGAAGGAATATACTACAGAGAAATCATCTAGTAACCACTGTCAGTTGTCAAATCTTGGTCGTGCGACGTCTCAAAAAGCGAGCATGTTCGATGAGGAGATTCAAACCAATGCCCGACAGATTTCGAATCACGTGTCCTAACTGTCAGTCCATGTAAGACCCAGATTCCACGGAAAGTTTACGTTCGCAGCAAGTTATCCTTGTCATGTTTCTGTTAGCGTATTATTTTCTGTGGTTGATTGTGATTATTTTGTTTGGTTAATAATTACTATTTATAAAGAAGGGAGTTGTCCATTACTGTTATTTGCAAATTTTATACAGTTTGGCCATTATATCTTCCAACAACTACAAGTTGCAACAACTACCCTCAGCACAAAAGTTATTTATTTCCATATATTTGAATATAAAATGTTGCTTTTATTCCAATCAAAGAAGTGAAATTACAACAAGAACGTTCAGGTATAGTCAAGTTGGAGTATCATATTAACTTATATATATGTATATATAAAGCAGAAAATTTGTGTCTGTCTGTTTGTCCATTATCTGATTACTACTAGATTGCTGAGCCAACCTCAATCAAACTTTGTGGGATGCTTGTTTGAAACAAGGGGCATGTCAAGGGTGCGGGATCCACGACCCTTCAACCCTCTGTGCCCCTATTATTTTTGTTAGTTTTTGTAATTTTTATTATGGTTTTGTATTTTTCATCATCAATTTTTTTATTTACCAGGACGTTTTTTTACGTAGTAAATGTTTCTACATGAAATAAAATCCCTAAAAAGAAATAGACCTCTAGTGTTGCGACTTTAACCAAGAACCTCTGGTTAATAATAACATTTCTCAACCACTGATCTGTCCAAGAAAGAGCAGTTACCTTTCCGTTCCGTAAAGGTGTAAATTTCTTCTACGAAAAATTTTTATGTAATTTCTAGCTCCGAGCGAGTATGTTTGTGAAATTTTGAGCCTAGTCAATTTAAAGCAGAAATAAGTTAGTTATTGTAGATTTGCTTCAATCTAAACGATAAAGTAGGCGAAAAGTTTTAATATTATATTCTGAAAAAGTACATGATTTAAAAATATTTGTTATGCAAATGTTTCGAGTCACCAATCTGTGGCAAGAGTTTCGTTAGAACTAGTTTTGGTTTGGTTTGGTTTGAATTTCACGGAAAGCTACACGAGGGCTATCAGCGCTAGCCGTTCCTACTTTAACAGTGCAAGACTACAGAAAAGGCGGCTAGTCATCACAACCCACCGCTAATTCTTGAGCTACTCTTTTACTAACGAATAGTGAGATTGACACTCACATAATAATGCCCCACGGCTAAAAGGGCAATCATGTTTGGTGTGACGGGGATTCGAACCCGCGGCCTTTGAGTTTACGAGTCGAGTGCCTTATTTTGTATGTTTGTTTGTTTTGGAATTTCGTACAAAGCTACTCGAGGTCTATCTGTGCTAGCCGTCCCTAATTTAGCAGTGTAAGACTAGAGGGAAGGCAGTTAGTCATCACTACCCACCGCCTACTCTTGGGCTACTCTTTTACCAACGAATGGTGGGATTGACCGACACGCTTGGCCATGCCGGGCCCCGAGTGCCTTAACCATATGGTCATACCGGGCCTTTCAGAATTAAATTTGAGCGTTCACTAAAATATCTTATAACACAGCAACGTAAAAAAAATGTGACATGAGGAAGATAAGAGTTGTTGAAATAGCTATTCACGAGAAAACTGAATACACATATTGTTGTTTAACAAGAGTAGACATTAATTAATAAATACAAGTGTAAACTAAAGTCTAACGTGTGTTTTTTCTGACATTAAAGAAAACACTATTTTATTTATTAGACGTTTTTTATTTGCACATAACAATGTTTTTATTTCTTATATTCGTTTTTCTGCACACATAACGAAAAATGCTTTTCAGTTTTTTTTGTATTAAGAGTTATAATAATTAGTAATCAAGTTATAGGTGAACAGAACAGGATGAATAGATAACAGTCATATTACCTTTATTGGTGGTATTGGTAAAATACATTCGATGCCAGCTTCATTTCAGTAAGAGACTAGTTTTAAACCTAAGGGATTGCATTCAATTTCTGAGTTAAACGTTTTTACGGAATACTTCGTACGGTTATATCTGTTCTTTAAAAGCACAAATACGACAAGGATGAAAATATTTTCTGTAGTTATATTGCAGAAATCACTTACAGTAAAACATTTCTTCACTAAACCTTGTGAGCTGCAGATACAAGTTTCAATCTTTTAATATATATAGAAGTTATCGTGTAAGAACAAAAAGATTATGTTAATTAATGTATCAAAATACCACTTTGGGTTGTGTACTGACCTGGGGGATAGGGTGCTCGACTCGTAATCAATGGGTCAGGCTTTCGAAAGCCTATTATCGAACATGTTATAGTCAGCTTCACTATTCGTAAGTAAAATAGCGTCCCAAGACTATCTGTCTTCCCTGTAGTTTATCGCTGCTAAATAAGGAACGGCTAGCGTCCATAGTCCAGAGTAACATTGAGTGAAATTAGGAACAATCCAGTCCAAGCATGAGATATCTTTATGAAATACCAACATGTTTTGTTCCGTTTCATGATTTTTATTTTTCGCTTAAGAAAAAGGAATTTTTACTACTAAATAGTTTAATTTTGATTCAGTGATTCCACAAAGTTACAGAACATCTTATGTCCTCAGGAACTGCAGAAGGAAGTTTCAATGGTAACCATGGTTTTTGTTGTTTCATGTTTCAGTTAATTTTAATTTCCATTGTTTTCGCTATCAGTTTACAAAAATAAATAAAATAAATAGGTGATACACTTTTGGTCCCAACATACTTTTAATAAATAGCAAATAGAAAAAAATAGACTAATAATGTATTGAAGTTGTTGTTTTTCGATTAAGCACAAAGCTACACAATGGGCTATCTGTGCTCTGCCCACCACGGGTATCGAAACCCGGATTTTAGCGTGTAAGTCCGCAGACATACCGCTGAGCCACTGGGGGGCTATAATGTATTGAAATCCTCAGAATTTGTCTTATGAGGAATTTTCGTTAATATAACTCTATCTTTTAATTTTTATTTTATAATTAAAATACTATAATTTATGAAACTCCTGACAAACTTAACAGAGAAACGGGTTTTGCTTTCATTAATTATGAACATTCAATGATTGAGAGAACATAAGCACCCGTTATTTCACCTTCTTTTACCGTCCCTCGGTAGGATAGCGTTAAGTCTCCGAATTTATAATCCTAACTTCAAGGGTTCGATTTCGCTGGGTGGACACAGCAGGTAGCCGATGTGTCCTTGCTGTAAGAAAAAACGCACACTGGGTGCTGTGTTATTGAATTGTTCGTAAAATCTTGCAATTTCATTGAAAAGAAAATAAATTATTTTGTATTTTACTCCATGATGTTCTAATTCACATTCGACCATGAAGCTGAGCGTTGTATGTGTATAGAAAAAAATCAATTATTAGTATTAAAGTAATTTTATCATTTTTTACAATTTATGCGGCAGAATTGGCGAGATGAGATCGAATCCATGCGATAACACAAAATATATCCCACATGTTAACTCATAGTGCGTCATATGAGTGACAAGCCATTTGTGAGCGTTGATGGGTGTGTAAGGTGAGTGGCTACCTTTCCTACGGTCAAACACTCAAAACTAGGCACGGTGACACATATCCTTACCAGCTTTGTTGTGAGTCATCATCATCATCTGCCACTCGATTCCTTTAAGGAACACAGGGCCGCAATCACTGCTGTTTCTGTAACAGATTTTTAAGTGAGTTAGTCCACTGCACTAACCGTCCCTAATTTAGCAGTGTAAGACTAGAGGGAAGGCAGCTAGTCATCACCACCCACCGCCAACTCTTGGGCTACTCTTTTACCATCAAATAGTGGGATTGACCGTCACATTATAATGCCCCCACGGTTGGGATACCGAGCGCGTTTAGCGCGACTCGGGCGCGAACCCGCGACCCTCAGATTACGAAGCGCACCTCTTAACGTGCTTGGCCATGCCGGGCCATTTTTGTAAATACTAAACGCAAATTATTGACACATTTTTCTTTGATTTTGATTAAAATAAACACATACGTATTAGTAAATCAGTTAAACATTATTAAAACAAAACACGTATGTGCCTTTAGTACCATTGAATTTTATTATCACCTACTCTGATGTAGATTCTCTTACCCATATTTCTTACAGACATAAACGAATACCAGTTTTGTTTTGTTTTTTAAAATTATATAAACAGTTTCTTTCCAAACTATACATTTTATGTAAACTGGAGATGCTTGTTCAGCTAATATACATTCTCTGTAAACTGGAGATGTTTATTTAGCTAATATACATTCTGTGTAAATTGGAGATGCTTTTTTAGCTAATATTATACACTATGTGTAAACTGGAGATGCTTGTTTAACTAATACA
Organism: Carcinoscorpius rotundicauda; assembly: GCA_011833715.1. NCBI lineage: Eukaryota > Metazoa > Arthropoda > Merostomata > Xiphosura > Limulidae > Carcinoscorpius > Carcinoscorpius rotundicauda. The sequence continues at coordinate 14,414,797 of CM022399.1, read as the reverse complement.
ATAGTTCAATAGCGTCTTAAGAATTGTTTATTTGTCTTCGCAATTTCGCGCAAAGCTGCTCGAGGATTACACGTGTTAGTCGCTTTTAACTAAGAAGTGATAGACAAGAAGCAAAGCTGTTAGTTAGCTCTAACACCGCTAACCTTTTTCTTTACCAAGATATAGATGACCGAGAGGGCCAGCTTGTTAGGGCGCTCGATTCGTAATCTGAGGGTGGCGGGTACGAATCACCGTCAAGTGACGCACTTGACCTGTGCCTCTGCACAGATAACATGAGCCAAAAACTAATAAAATTCCAGATGGAAAAAAATGTGGATAGTGACCACTTTCAAATATATTGTTTCTTCGATCTCGTCTCCCACAAAAATCTAACCTTCAGGAAAGAAAAATTTAGTTACAGCAAAAACAAAGTACTTAACAACACTTTCTAATAAATCTCTATCTTCAGGTTACATTCCAGTTTCTTGGATTGTTTGTTTTGAATTGCCCCCCCAGTGGCTCAGCGGTATGTCTGCGGACTTACACGCTAAAATCCGGATTTCGATACCCGTGTTGGACAGAGGACAGATAGCCCATTGTGTAGCTTTGTGCTGAATTCAAAAGAAAAAAAAAGAACAAAAGAATTGTTTTGAATTTCGCACAAAGCTACTCGAATAGTCCAAGAGTTGACTGTAGGTGGTGATGACTAGCTGCCTTCCCTCTAATTTTTGCACCGATATATTGGGAATGGGCAGCGCTACTAGCCTTGGTGTAGCTTTTAGTTATATACAGTCGTTGTTGTTTTGAATTAAGCACAAAGCTACACAATGGGCTATCTGTGCTCTGCCCACCACGAGTATCGAAACCAGGATTTTAGCGTGTAAGTCCGCAGACATACCGCTGAGCCACTGGGGGCTATATACAGTCGACAATTGTAAACGCGTGGGAATAATATTATCTTACTTTAACACGAAAAATGAAACAACGTCAACGAATGATGTAACAATTTTTATTCAGGTTCTACAAGACAAAATAAATAAACATACACACGTATATGGTTGTTTTTAATAGTTGTCTAATAAATGGGTAATTTAAGCAAGAATATATATTTGCACATGCACGTTCCCTCTTTCTGTTTATGCATGTGTGTGTGTTTATGTGTAATTTATATAATTTTCCTAAACTGACAACTGTTTATTTACGAGTGCAATCACTTCGTGACAACATGGGACCTCTTGGTCTATCTTAATCTTAGTTCTTCTGTTTTTCAAACTAAACTGAAACAATTAACATATAAATTTAAAAACAATCTTAATGACTGCCCTTATCATTCATATACTTCATACCAATCACAGTTTAATATCCAGAGGCATTTAATGGAGTGTAAAAGAGATGACGCCGGGTATTCAAGTTGATAGATCAGAAAATATATAAATATTGTAAACATATATTCAGAGCCTTTGGGTCTCCATGAAATGTTTGGTTTTTTGATGACGGCTTTGCCTTCTGGTCAGTTGGTGACGTGCGTTGTTGTTGAAGTAGCTACTGGCCATTGATGTCTCTCTCGACTTTAGATCGAGAAGAACCTCTGCGAAACCCGATTTTTCTTTATCATTCTGTTGAGGACACGAGACTTCCTTCTGTTGGCAGAATTTAGACTTGAAGAATCTGAACTTAGGAGAATTACTGTGTTGTCCACTGAGGACTCTAGCTGGACGCCGGACGTTTATAGTGCAATGAAAAAAGAGAAAGACAAATGGATTTGTGGAAGAGTTGGAAACAGCTAAGGCAGCAAGGATTGAATAAGTCATAGCACTCATATAGGTGGGGTTACCATACATTCTCCACATTTCAACGATGCAGTAAGGTGAGCTGCAGAGCAGAAAAGATGTAATGACCACAAATGTCATTCGTAAAGTTTTCTGCTTAGCTCGTGATAAGCAGTTGTTGGGTAAACGTCGTAATGCAAATCTGTCTACACGTCCACCATTCCCGAACGTTGTCTGATAGACAATTTCTTCTGCCTTCTCAGAGATCTTCTGGATTATTCTAGTGTAACAAATACTGATGACCAATAAGGGAATGATGAAGACTAGCACAACTACAACCGTTAGATAGACTTTAAGAAAGACAGCAGGGGCATCATACAAAATATTTCTGCATACGCTTTGATTCTGATAATCCATTTGGCGAAAAAGAAAGAAACAAGAAAAGTTGGTCAAACCAGCTAACAGCCAGCTCCAGGTAGCCAGGTGAAGAGTCTGTTAAAGAAGAAAAACCAACATTAGTAGAAGCAATAAAAGTTTAAAACAACACATGAATGTTGATTAACACCTTGTAAGACAACACATTTTAAACATCTTTACGTCACAATTATGAACCATACATAAGCTTTTCACAAAATACTTTAAGAGGAAGGGTTGAGAGCATTGGAAAAATTGAACTGTTTGTTTGTTTTTGATATTTCTCACAAAGTTACACGAGGTCTATCTGCGCTAGCAGTCCCTACTTTAGCAATAAAACACTGGAGGGAAGGCAGCTAGTCATCACCACCTACCGTCAACTCTTGGGTTATTCTTTTACCAACGAATAGTGAGATTGACCGTCACATTTCAACGCTCTATGGTTGAGAGGGCAAGCATGTTTGGTGTGATGGAGATTCATACCCGCAATCCGCAGATTACGAGTCGAGTGCCTTAACCATCTGGTCATGCAGGGTCGCACGATTGTTAATTTAACCTCAAATTATAAATAACAGAAACTTTACGTTAAAAATAATATCATATTTACTAAAAATTCATGACGGCAAATCAATTAGAAGAGAAAAACAACACAACTGAATACGACTAGAAGTTAGCTTGTTCAAACATGAACAAATTGGTGCTAAACTTAAATTTATTTTCTCTTGTAAAAATAAATGATTTTAACTTAGTAAAACCTCTGTAAAATTAGTGACATTTTGAAGCGTTTAGTACCCGTTTAAATGTTCTCTTAATCCAGAAGTTTAGGGTCTTTAAAAGATTACTTGTCTTATAGAACAATGCAAATAACGGGGTACTTCTTGAAAGAAAAACACGTATCCGGCGACAGTCAGTTGCAAACTCTTATTTGTTAACCTGAAGACGACTTAGGAAAGTTGTTCTTTGCTTATAAAAAAAATGTTAATACCCACACCAGCCGTTCTGAGATACAAATAACGTGGTAGGTTAACGTGTAAGTTGAATATTAAAATGAATTAAACTATCCATTTGAAGAGTAATTTATCTCTCATAACAAAGGAATGCTCCACTTTAATTTTGGATTTAATTTTTACTTCTTTTTATATAAAGAAGAGAAAAAAATTAATAAAAATAATGTGTACTTTAATATTCTGAGCTCTGTTTCCTATATCCGTCTTTTCACAATACAACTTATCTAATTAATACAAGAAATGAATTAGAAAATGAATTGGAACGTTTGAAGTTTCTCTTAAGCACTAAAATAATCATACCAATTACGAAAAAATTTTGCTTTTATCAAAACTTCTGTTAATAAAATACGATCATTATTCTAATAGGAGTAAAGAAGAATAAAAAAACACACCATTATTTTAAAGAATAAAAAAACACTATTATTTTAAAGCAGGAAAAATAGTTAACTTGAAAGATGAAAACACATTATGTGTTATTCATACATATATAACATTTTGAGATAATGAAGCATAATTATTACTGGATTAACTACAGTTGTTAATTATTAAAGCTATTTTTAATTCAGTGCTCTGAAGGCTATAATGTATCTGTAGCACAATTAAACTGTGAAATATATAATGTATTAAACTATACATTGATATTATTTAATAAAATGGTCGAAAATTATTGATCTATAACTACTATTGTGAGTTTTGGAAAGCGTAGTTTGCTAGGAAAAGCCCCAAAATAATAACTAATTTTGAAAAAAATATGCCAAAAGATTTATTTGGTTGGCTTAGAGCAAAGCCAGATTGGGCGCTCTCTGTTGTGTCCACCGTAAAAAAATGCAAACCCGGATGTTACATGTGTGCCCGGCATGGCCAAGTGGCTAAGACACTTGGCCTTGACTCGTAATCCGAGGGCTGTCTGTGCTAGCTGTCCCCAATTTAGCAATGTAAGACTACAGGGAAGACAACTAGTCATCCCCCTCCGCCGCCAGATTTTGGGCTGCTCTTTTAACAACAAATAGTGTGATTGATCGTCACAATATAATGCCCCCACGGCTGGAAAAAAACATGTTTGGTGTGAGGGGATTTGAACCAGGGATCCTTGGATTAGAAGTCAAGCGTCTTAACTACCTGGTCGTGTCAGGAGTAGCTCTAACCTTTTCCAGTAAATAGAATCTCTTCCTCACGGTTAATTTACAGATATTTTTCTCGATTTCTGTTTGTCACGAGCAATGATTGCAAAGAAGATTTTTATTACAGCAGACGGCTTATTAAAAGCAGTCGACTCATTTAAAGTATAAATGAAAGTTGAGATTGTGTATTTATTTAAGCTCAAACATTGTACCATTACTTATTACCGAGCAAAACAGTGTTGGTGATAAATGAAAGACATTCACGGGTAATCGTATTTGGTAATAACAATGATTAAATGAAGTGTTGCTTGACGTTCCAGCTTCTATCATAACAAACTTCTTCGAAACACAGCAAACACAATTCTAAACTCTTGATAAATCTTCATCGTCCTTTCAAGACCTCCAAGGACGTTTTTTTAAACGCAACAGAAGCGCGACTGTCTAGGTTAGCTGCATCCCTGGGTTTTATAGTTAGGTAATCAAATATGATTACTGTCACATATTCCTCGTGAAAACAACTATTCGTTTGGATTTGAGCCTGGAGGCATGCAAGTTTCCTCTAATTTGAAATTCTTGTTTATTGTCGAAAAGACATGCCCGTCTTTATAATAAAGACTTTCTTTACCACGGTCATTATCTTGAGATGAAACATTGTTACTGATGACATTAGACAATATTTTTGAACTAGTTAGTGTCTAAATGAGTCTGTTGTGCGAGTGTTTTCCATCTGTACGGAACTTTCTCTCTCCATGAACACTCTTCATCAGAAAGGGATACGACACTACTTTCCAGTCATAAACTAACCAACTGCATCAACAGACATTATCAACATTTCGAAAACTTTCTGTGTATCATGTATATAACTACTAAATTTGTCTCAATATATAACCTCTCAGAAATAATTAATTAGTCAAGATAACGAGGACAATGGATAGAATGTACGAGTGATTTTGTTAATGAGAGACAGTATATTTATTCGTATTGAAATATTAGAAAATAATTAAGTTTCGTTCGTACAAAGGGCCCCCAGTGGCTCAGCGGTATGTCTGCGGACTTACACGCTAAAATCCGGGTTTCGATACCCGTGGTGGGCAGATCACAGATAGCCCGTTGTGCAGCTTTGTGCTTAATTCTAAACAACTAAATCGTTCAAAGACGTTGCAGGATAAATATAATTGATGTTCGTATAATGTCGCTCATTCGCTTCTACAGCAGCACCTCACGTGCTACCCAGAAAGCACGACGTCGTAACCAAAACAGGATTAATTAACTGATGAATGCCACGTCAATAAAAACGCAGTTAGCATAACTTTTACTAACATAAGACTGACGTGGAGCATTTCCCAGATAGTACAATGTGTATGATCTTCAAGCTGGGAACTTTACTTCTCATGTACGACTTTCTGTGTGTGCTGGTATTGTATTGTGTATTATTCCCGAATGTTGCAACAACATCACGCATACCTATGACTGGTTCATACGTCATAAATGCACTGAGCAGTAACGGGTATTTATCCAAATAATATTGACCTTGTGAAGTTGAGACTGGAATGATTGACTATTAATGTCTTTTCTAGGATATGTTATGACACTATTGATAAGGCTGGATACGCCCAGATTGTGCGACATTTATTTCTCAGTGCATAGGCTATTCACATATATATTCAAATATATCAAACTCTTCACGATGTGGGACACAACACTTAAAACACTCACACGGTAACACTGTTGCCACTAGATTGCACTTAGAGTAAACGTAGGTTACATCTGAGGAGTTTGTACATTTGTGATCATTCGTATGCTCCCTGTTTCGTGTGTTAGTTATCAGTGCTTCAAATTAGCATTTCATCGTTTTAAAAGGTAGACCACTGTATCTTTATTCTGGTGAGCATTCTAGTATAAACTTACCAGTAGGTATGTGTCTCCACTGCAGTATTTGTACTTTAAGGTAAGTTTATTTCCTTTTGTGAATCCACACGTTTTAATTAACCTTTCATGTCCACGGTTGCTGTTTGGTGGCTTTCATATGGTGATACTAACTGGAAATTAGTGGATAACCACGTTAGTCTCCCAGAAAAAGTAATCCAATCTTGTCTCAGTTTATTTCAACGACTTACTGTGGATGTCAATATTTTTTTCCTTGTTGTCGATGTTTCGACATTCCTGATGATTTACAAGATATTTTACGACGTTCATTCGGTTCTGATAAACTATCCATTATGTATAACGATTCATTTACTTTGCTACCTTTCGCGTATAACACAGCAGAGAGATAGAGTTATATAACAGATGTGACTACTTCTTTTGTCATAGAGTTAATTTAGCGGTGTAATAAGGAAGATAGTCATCACCAGCCACCGTCCACTTATAGGCTAGTATTTTACCAACGAATAGTGGGATTTACCGTTACATTATAACGCTCCAACAGCTGAAAGAAGAGTACGTTTGGTGTAACGGGGATTCGAACACGCGACCCTTGGATTACGAGTTGAACACTTTAATCCACCTGGAATTGTAGCAAGGAAGTTATTATTCTCGTAAACTCGATAAATTATGGAAAGTATACAAGAAGAAGAGGTGTGCTTTTGACAGGATATCCTTACGACTAAGCCTTGTGAAATGGTAATTACGCTGTAAGGCTACTGTAAAATTGTATTGTCGTCAGTTAAGCCTAACTGGACGTGGTAAGAAGAAGTTTGATAATTATATATATATATAAATTATAATTTGGTGAGACTACAAGTGGTGAGTGTCATTGAACTCCTAAGTTTTCATTGTGTTTGTTTGTTTGTTTTGGAATTTCGCACAAAGCTACTCGAGGGCTATCTGTGCTAGCCGTCCCTAATTTAGCAGTGTAAGACTAGAGGGAAGGCAGCTAGTCATCACCACCCACCGCCAACTCTTGGGCTACTCTTGTACCAACGAATATTGGGATTGACCGTCACATTATGCACCCCCACGGCTGGGAGGGCGAGCATGTTTAGCACGGCGCGGGCCCGAACCCACGACCCTCGGATTACGAGTCGCACGACTCACGCGCTTGGGCATGCCGGGCCGTTTTTTCATTGTGAAATAGCTTTAATTACCTTACATTCAACTCCATATTTGATATACATGTTTAATAAACAAATTTTTGATCAGTTACTCAACGTTGCAGAAAATAAGAGACTTGCAAATTATTCCTAGTTGTATTATCACCCAGTTATATAAACAACAACAACTGATATCCATATCGTATCCGTTGGTGAAACAGCAGTAAGACTAGAGACTAAAATTCTAGATCCGTTGTCCCTCGTTGGACGACCCGCTGTTTGTTTTTTGAGCAAAACTGTGTACTAATCAAATCATATCACAACATGGCTTCACAACTGATTTAAACTGTTTTTAAATCCTAAATAAATTTCAAATATTTATTAGGTATCGACAGAGAGGAAAACCTGGTGGTAAACTTTTCGGGAATGTGAATTATTGTATTTATTGTTCGGGGCTCATTGTCGAAAATTTCCTCTCCTTAATATACGGACATTTATACGCTATAAAATGACTGTTACACTCCAGTGTTATTGATCATATATCAACCTTCACTCTAATCTATTATTTCAAAATTAGGGACGCTATGTGCAGATGGCTCTGTGAATATATTTGCACGAAAACAAAGGCAAGAAGAACACAAACTAGTTATTTACATAACTCATTTATAAACTGTCTGGAATATAGACATTGAAATGAGCCGCTCTTATACGATAATGTCCACCTTTCTATTTCATTTCAACGTTACTTTAAGTGAAACGTTCCTTATATGTCTGTTTCAAGAGTTACTTAAAAGAAAACAAGAGACGTTACTAAGTTTGTTGGTTTGAACGCCATTTTCGAGTATAAAGAAATGCATAATCTTTGTACGTGTGTTTAATTTATATTTTCACTAATAATGCTCGTACAGCTTGCGTGTGTTTTCTCCAACAGCACAGCCGCATCGGGCTATCTGCTGAGTCCAACGAGAAGAATCGAACCCCCTGAATTTAGTGTTGTAAATTCGTAGGCATTACACTGTAAAGGGAGACTTTAAATATGTTTGTTTGTTTTGTTTTTTGGAATTTTGCACAAAGCTACTCGAGGGCTATCTGTGCTAGCCGTCCCTAATTTAGCAGTGTAAAACTAGAGGGAAGGAAACTGGTCATCACCACCCACCGCCAACTCTTGGACTACTATTTTACCAACGAATATTGAGATTGATCGTCACATTATAACGCCCCAACGGCTGAAAGTGACGGTCAATATCACTATTCGTTGGTAAAAGAGTAGCCCAAGTGTTGGCGGTGGGTGGTGATGACCAGTTTCCTTCCCTCTAGTTTTACACTGCTAAATTAGAGATGGCTAGCGCAGATAGCCCTCATGTGGCTTTGCACGAAATGCCGAACAAACTATTATAAATAAAACAAATCGTAATTCTAGTGCAAACGATGTTATCATTCCCTCTTGAACTAAGCTTTCTTACACAAATTTGGTGTTCCTGAATTTTAAATACGAGGTGAAACAGGAACCAACCAATAATAGATAAACCACAATTATTAGCCCCAGTCATCCTTCCATCTAATTTGAAATATTTTTACTTTTTATTTATTTATTTGCATCATATAAAGGTACTTACTAGTATATGTTTTAATTTTGCCTGTTTTATAGAGAACGTTTTAAGTTTATGTTCACATATTTTGGTGGTATTTATACCAAACATGCTCACTCTTTTAGCTGTGGGGACGTTATAATGTTATAGTCAATCCCACTATTCGTTGGTAAAATAGTAGCCCACGAGTTGGCAGTGGGTGGTGATGACTAGCTGCCTTCCCTTTAGTCTCACACTGCTAAATTATGGACGGCTAGCGCAGATAGCCCTGGTGTAGCTTAGCGCGAAATTAAAAAACAACAATAACAATTTGCTGTATTTATCCACGTTTGCAAATTTCAGAAAAATAAAGAGGTTATGACAATATAATCAAAATGAGGGTTTACAAAAAAACAGCTTTTATTAAATTCATGTCGTTGTTTTTTACAAACTCATTGAAATAACAAAATTTATTATACATAAATAAATATCTTTCCAAATAAAACATGCATTTAATACTAATTAGCTTTTCAAACAGCCTTTACTTTGTATCAGACGTTGTCTGTGACAAAGTGACATTTAGATGAAAAGTATATTTGTTGTATGAAGTAACATTCAGGAAACGTCAGGTTTCTACAAAGATATCCATTGCACCAAATGTTTGCTTTCAGGATAGAAATACTAAAAGACATCATTCGAGGAAGTAATAGTACATCTCATTTGAATTATTTACTTTAAAACGAAAGGTTTTTACGATTAACTTTACAAAGTGTTCATGTAGAATTAAGTCTTGTTTGTGATAGCAAGAAATGTAATTTTATAATGTTTGTTTTTTGTTTTTGAATTTCGCGCAAAGCTACTCGAAGACTATCTGCGCTACCCGTTCCTAATTTTGCAGTGTAAAACTAGAGGGAAGGCAGCTACTCATCATCACCCACCACCAACACTTGGATTACTCTTTTACCAACGAATAGTGGGATTGACCGTAACTATACAATGCTCTCACGGCTGAAAGGACGAGCATGTTTGGCACGCCGGGGACTAACTTTATATATTTTCTAAACTGCTGCTCTAAAAGCATGTACGTACTTTCTGATAATTTATCTAAATATGGGTGATAATGTGAAGGCGATTCTTTCAAACGTATCAAAATTTTTTCTTGTTACAAAAATAGATGCAGTTTTTTAGTTTGCTAATTGTATATAGTAGTTAGGTGTTTGACATATTTCTTTTCCATAACTACTATGTTTGCGCGAATGACATTAATAACGTACTAGTCAAATATATATGTGCGATATTGTTATTCTGATATTACATAAAATGATTTTTATATGTAGGTCAGAAAGTATTTGAAATCCTCCTCCGTAAGCAGGTTAAATTATGTTGTTACTCCTAATAGCGGTATGTCTGCGGACTTACACGCTAAAATCCGGGTTTCGATACCCGTGGTGGGCAGAGCACAGATAGCCCATTGTGTAGCTTTGTGCTTAATTCAAAACAACGACAACTACTCCTAATGTATTAATGGATGGTCTTCAAATTAATTTGTTTTAAAAATCGTTCATGTTTTTGTGCATCGATTCTCTGTTCGAATATAGTTCACCAAAATAATTCGGAAATGATTTGTATGTATTTGTTTGAAGATATGGTTATTTTATCCAACCAAGCGTCTAATGCGATTTAATAAAAAACCCATCAAAGTGTGTATATTTCGCCTTAGCACTTAGTACGATGCAGAAACCTTACTGGGGTTTGAAAATATATAAAAATTAAGATACAGTTTTTTTATCTTGCTCAAATTAGCTGATTTATGAAATTAGTCGGTTTAACAAATTATCGTTTTACAATAAACTAGAAAACAAATCAGTGAAAAACTTACACCACGAAAAATAGCTGATATTAAATACAAGTTGTAATTTTCACAGCGTTTTGAGCCAGGACCTCCGAAACGTTGTGATTATCAAAATATCTTTCAACGTTAGCCGTTTTTTGTACTATTGCTTTTTTACACTGAAGTAAATCATTAAGACAGAAAATGATTTTACGAATAGGGTTTTTTAATACAAATCAAATTATGAATTTATTCGGCTATAAAATAGAACATAATTCATGTAAGTTGTGTAAATTTCAAGTTTTAGGACGTAAATAATTATTTCTGAAAATTATTCGAACACTTTTTGTGATAAACTATCCCATCATTAACCTAACCCTAAAGTGATCTAAGAAGCTTGAATGATTTTGACTGACTTATTTTCTAATCGAGTGTCTTTCCTATTATGTCATATTTTACTTTCTTCAATTTATGATAAATATCAAATGAAAGGATGATGAAGTTATAAACATAATTTTACTTAAATAAGCGTTGTTTTTTAATTTCATAGTCTAATTAACTTTCTAAAATGATCCTACCTTCCACGGAGGTGACAGCGGTCTTCGGATCGCTCTATAACGGTCTAAAGCAATGGCTGATATAAGATAGTTAGAAGCACATATAGAGAAGGTCTGTAGGAACTTTACCAACCGACAAACAAAATCCCCTGCCCTCCATTCTCGGCCATAATACTCCCACACCAGCTGGGGACCAGTAGCACACACTGTCACCAGCACGTCTGCTATTGTTAGGTTAAGGAAAAGTCGTAGTACACGTGATTTTCTGGCCCGATGGTTCAACAACCAGAATAACACGACTAAGTTTCCTATGAATCCCAGAACTGCTAGAATCCATAGCGTAGTGACCCGGACGTTTTTAATCACAGGCTGGTCATACAAACTCTGCTGATATCTCACGGTTTTACTGACGTTTTGATCAAGTAAGGTGTCATTAATCTCCACCATAAGAAACTCGCTGAAAGAATCGTTCGCAAGTCTCTTCACTTGTTCGATCATTCTTGTAAACTGCTCAGTTCCAGCACAAACGATATTTTCTATATGATTTATTAAAAACTTGAAAGAGAGCTTGGTTCTGAGAGACACTTCCAATGTTTCGCTGTTGAAGGGTTAATTACGGTAAAATATAAATGCGCTGAACTTTACCTTACTTATTTGTCAGTTCGTATGTCTGAGTCTGTTTCACTGGCACGTGTTGCGCACTTCTTGGACCGAATACAATAAACTGAGTATGCGCGTGAGGAACTTTAATGCAGAAATGCGCTCTGGTTGTCTGAAGACTGATTTAAAAGTTTGCTGTAGGAAATCGTTGCTTTCGTTGGCATCAGAAAGAAAATACGTTATCTGCAGTTATCAAGGGAAGTTAATAAGATCTGTGCCTTTTACATCAGAAAGAAAATACGTTATCTGCAGTTATCAAGGGAAGTTAATAAGATCTGTGCCTTTTATTATGAAGATTCTTTCATTTTTATAAAAATAAATATTTCTAACAGTTTAAAATAAAATCATTAATAGAGCAGAACATACCGTGACGGATATAAAGCTTTCTGCACGCGAGATGACTGCAAACTTATGGCGATAAAAATCAAGTTTCGATATCTGTGATTGGCACAGCACAGATAACCCAATGTACAGTTTTGTTCCGATATCTGTGATTGGCACAGCACAGATAATCCAATGTACAGTTTTGTTCCGATATCTGTGATTGGCACAGCACAGATAATCCAATGTACAGTTTTGTTCCGATATCTGTGACTGACACAGCACAGATAACCCAATGTACAGTTTTGTGTCCAAGTACAAAGAAACAGACAGACAAATAAAAATAGATTAAACCTTTAATTCGCCACTTACTTGACTCCTCGGCCCGGCATGGTAAGGTGGTTGAGGCGCTCGAGTCGTAGGTTCGAACCCCCATCACACAAAACATGCTTGCTTTTTCAGCCGTGGGGGCATTAAGATGTGACGTTCAATCCCACTATTCGTTGGTAAAAGAGAAGCCCAAGAGTTGGCGGTGGTAATGACTAGCTGCCTCCCCTTCTTGTCTTACACTGTTAAATTAGGGACGGCTAGCGCAGATAGTCCTCGAGTAGCTTTGTGCGAAATTCAAAAAACAAACAAACATCTTACTAAAAGTTTAAAAGAAACAAAATGATCTCGTTACTGAAGTACTTTTTTGTACTAAAGGAAATTTCAAACCTCTATACAAAGCTAGCCCTCTAGTGTATAATTATATAAGTTATGAAAAGCTTTGTGGAGATAATTAAAAATATTCACTTTTTTGAAACGTTTCTAGTGGTTACAGGTTTTTCACATGATTAAAACAGCATTTTGTAAATCTATTATTATGAAAATACCGATTAAATCTATTCAAATTCTTGACGTCCATAAGCTGTTGATGTCTTTATTCATTTGTTTTGAGTTCAGGAAATCTTCGTGTAAATAACTATTTTATGACGTGAAATTCAAAAGCTGTCTCAGAGCTCAAATATTTTCGTTGATATGTCAGTACTGTTTGTCTTTCTTGAGAATGACCTTATAAATTCTGACGTGTAGGAATAATCAAATTTAACAAAGGTTTTCCAATTTATTAGAAGAGAAAAATTGAATTTGGATCTATGTAATTTGGCCCTGCATGGCCATGTGATTAAGGCTCTCGAATCGTAATCCTAGGGTCACAGATTCAACTCCCCGTCAGACCAATCGTGTTCGCTCTTTCAGCCATAGGACTTTATAATGTGTCTGTCAATCCCACTATTCATTGGTAAAAGAGTAGCCCAAGAGTCGGGGTGGGTGGTGATGACCAGCTGCTTTTCTTCTAGTCTAAATTAACCACGGCCAGCACATATGCCCTCCAGTGTCTCAGCGGTATGTCTGCAGACCTACACGCTAAAATCCGGGTTTCGATACCCGTGGTGGGCAGAGCACAGAAAGCCCATTGTGTAGCTTTGTGCTTAATTATAAACAACCAGCGCATATAGCGCTCGTGTGGCTTTGCGCGAAATTCCCAAAACAAACATCTATGCAACTTAACAATTTTTTCTTAAATTATATGCGCTTTAAAAAATGTGAAATCCGTAACTGTCATTTTTCGATAGAAGTATCGATCTGCGCTCGGAAAATCGAGGAACAATTAAGGCTCTGTATAAAATAGTATAATGTTAATACAGCGATCAAACAGGTAACAAAGTTAAGAAATGTTCTAAACGTTGATACAAATGAACATTTTGGAAAATATTTTGTCAAAACAAAAATTAATTATTGAATAATCACACATCCTTTGTTTGGTAATAGTAAACAAAACAATTTTCCAGTTACGAGGCAATCACCGGTCATTTGTTAAGCAAACCAGGTACTTAAGGCGAGAGACTCCAAATCGGAGGGGCGCGGGTTTGAATCCCTGTCACGCCAAACATGCTTAGGCAGGGAGACGTTATTACAATACGGTCAATCCCACTATTTCTTGATAAAAGAGAAGATTAACGAGTACATTTCACTTTGTATTAATTTCAAAATAGTATTTAAACTAATTATGGGGTAAAGGAGGGTAAAATTGATATATTATTGCACTGACTCATCTCCTAGTGTATTAAATTAAACATACAGTCAGATACTGATTGATAGCACTGGGATTGGTTATTCAACCAGTCATACATTTAGCTAATAAAAGATCAAACTGCTAAACTTTTTAGAAGTATTATGGTAAACACAATAATGGCTCGTTGAATAGAAATGGTACATAATAAATGTGTAAAAATTAAAGTTCTAGTGCAAAGACTTCGCCACCTCGTGAGAAATTAGGAGAAAATGTGTTTCATTAAGAATATATGTAGACTGAAAAGGTTATAACAATTATAATTGTTCATAATAAAAGTATGCCAGAAAAACAAACAATTCATTAGATTCTCAGAACACAGAACTGTAAAATAAACAAAAGATATATTTGTATGTTTCACGAAAAAAACTTATTTATTCACGACTATGTTTTCGACAGCAAAATGCATTTCAGATATTGACTGAAATGGTTTGTTAACATGATTTAAACAAATACCCGGAAGCAACCTTGACACAACTGCGAGGCAGTTAAGCTCAGTTTGGTCGTTTTATTTTGTTTTTCTTTTGAAATTCGCACAAACCTACTCGAGGGCTATCTGTGCTTGCCGTCCCTAATTCAGCAGTGTGAGACCAGAGGGAAGGCAGCTAGTCATCACCACTCACCGCCAACTCTTGGGCTACTCTTTTACCAACGAATAGTGGGATTAACCGTCACATTATAACGCCCCCACGGCTGAAAGGGCGAGCATATTTGGCGCGACGGGGATGCGAACCCGCGCTCCTCAGATTATGAGTCGCACGTCTTAACACGTTTGGCCATGAGAGATCCAGCGTGTTGAAGACGAATAATTAATGAAGGATAACTACTACATTTACCAATATGTAATTGCTGACTTTGCACCAGGAATGTAGCAAAACCAGTTTTAGAGACAGTAATATCTATCAACAAAGTATGAAAAGCTCGAGTCAACTCACTAAATGTAGTTTAGAAAAAGACTAATGCATAGTGAACAATTGACTTTTATAATACTATTCAAATGTTTTTCCATCAGCCTTTTTTTTTTATGCAACGAGATTCGTAAGAGCAGTGGTCAAGGTAATTATTCAATTGTCCTTTATCTATAAGGGAGTAGTAACTGTGCTTTCAAGTTTGTACTTTAGTTCTTTATACATAACAGGGAGTAGTAACTGTGCTTTCAAGTTTGTACTTTAGTTCTTTATACATAACAGGGAGTAGTAACTGTGCTTTCAAGTGTGTACTTTAGTTCTTTATCTATAAGGGAGTAGTAACTGTGCTTTCAAGTGTGTACTTTAAAGAAAAAAAGATTCAAAACCGAAGTTTCATTTAGGTCCCTCACATATCGTACATTTGTTTACAGTTGAAATGAGAGGGAGTGCTTGCTTCAACATTTCTTGAGTTAATGTGTGTTATTTTTTGTCTCGTTTGCAAACTTTATGGAAGTGATCTGTTTGGGATAAGTAAATAAAGTAAAGTATTTAATAATTCCTGTATTTTATTTTCATTCTTCAAACTTTGTTTCAAGTAGTTAGCTTGTTTGGTCCATATTTCCTCCCGGATTTGTTTGCCACGTCGTAAACCGTTTGCTGTGTTTCTTCGAATCATTAAACAGTGCTTTATAGCAGAGTATGCCAAAGTTTTCGCATCTTTTAAACGTTATTTCTTTGGACAAGTAAAGAAACAAGTTTAGAAACTTGTTATTTAGGGTCTTCAATAGAATAAGGTTCCTTCACAGTTGGGGATTGACATGGATTTGTTCTTTGGGCCCTTAACTTGCAAATGTCAGGTAGCAAGATTGAAATGAGAATACTATAATGTTACAGTTTTTCTTGTAGTTTGTTGGTAAAATAATAGTTCAATATTGATGGCGAATACTGTTGATTAATTTCCTCCCTTCTAGGTGTTACTTGAAAATTGAAGATGGCGAGAACAGATAACTCTTGAATAGATTTGTGCGAATATTAAAAAACAAACAAACGAAAGTAAGAAGAGATCTACTGCTTAAGTTTTGATTTTCTTCGAATTTTCTTAACTCTTTGATAAATAAGTAAATACACTTGGGAGAACTGTTAGAATTGTATTTACAGATAACATGCTTTTATACAAAGAATTTACCCAGGAAATGTTTCAATATAGTCTTAGTAACTCGCCTCGATTGCAATATTTAACGTTCTCTTAAGGAGTTCCTCGCTGGTACAGCGGTAAGTCTTCGAACTTACAACGCTGAAATCAGGGGTTCTATTCGTTGGTAAAAGAGTAGCCCAAGAGTTGGCGGTGGGTGGTGATGACTAGCTGCCTTCCCTCTAGCCTTGCACTGATAAATTAGGGACGGCTGGCACAGATAGCTCTCGAGTAGCTTAGTGCGAAATTAAAAAAAAAATAAACAATCATGTGACATAGGTCGTATATACCTCATTGGTTGAGATGGTTTGCATTACATTTCGAGTGTCAGAAGAAAGGGTAGAGAAAAGAAGAACAAGATAAGTATTCTCATTCTGAAGACGCTCAATTGAATTTTCATCACACGATTGTGTATTCTTAGGAACATGAAGAAAGTGATTGCCGCGTCATATGAATTGAGGACCTCCAGTAATCCAATAAGTTCGAAGGCTTATAATGCAAAAATAAATTTTAAAAAAATCGGGTTTCGCTAGTCGTAATAACCTAAGCAGAGATATTCTTTGTATAGTTCCTTCCTTAACTTCAAGGCCTGGCATGGCCGAGCGCGTTAAGGCTTGCACTCGTAATCCGAGGGTCGCGGGTTCGAGCCAGCGTCGCGCTAAACATGCTCGCCCTCCCAGCCGTGGGGGTGTATAATGTAACGGTCAATCCCATTATTCGTTGGTAAAAGAGTAGCCCAAGAGTTGGCGGTGGGTGGTGATGACTAGCTGCCTTCCCTCTAGTCTTACACTGCTAAATTAGGGACGGCTAGCACAGATAGCCCTCGAGTAGCTTTGTGCGAAATTCCAAAAAACAAACAAACCTTAACTTCAAACATGCAGAGACATTGTCAAGATATCTGACAATATGAATCTGTTGAAAAAATGAATCTACCATAATCTCGCTCTACAAATCTTAAGTGTGTAGTTTCTTTAGAAACTCAAAGCCTACTTGCTAAACAATTCGTAATAATTTACATGAAACGGTAAATGTGAGATTATTTATAAAAAAAATATGTTACACGTTTTGTTTTCTTTGTTGTTTGTCTTTTTTGAGTAAAAATTCAGAAGTTGTGATGTAAAGAAATTTTTATTATTAAGATAAATCTGAAAACACCATCATGTAAATAATTTCTTTATAATTTTTAGAAAGCATGTTATGGGAGTTCTGATCACAGAGAGAACTGCGTCATTACAAATAATTGTTTTAAACACTGTAGAGAAAACAAGCACTGAGAAAACACTCATAAATCAATAAACAAAAATAAAAAAACGAAATTTGATCCAAGTTTAGGTGATTAAATTAAATAAAAATGAATATGGTAATCATTTATCATTCTCAAACAACGAAAGTCAGATCTAAGACACCGGAGACAATGCAAAAATTAATACAAGTAATAACGAAAATTTATTTCGTGGACAACTGTTTCTGGCCAATTTATAATAAAAGAAGATAAATAGAAATAAAAGAATTTTAAAAATTGACAAATAGAGATTGTAAAACTCCCAGTAAGTAAACAAAGCTGGAAATATTGTAGACACTATTTACCTCTTTCGGTTCCATGTTGTCATATAGAAGTAGATTTAGTGAAGTCAGTACATGATGATTTAGAGTAACTATTGACTGCTTGATCACATTAGTTCTATAAGTAAAATGTTACTCTGTAGATGTAGATTGCCATGAAGACATTTATAGTTTCTGCGTAATTAAATTATTTATATGTAATGCATAGCACTGGCCAAATACACTCCTGGACGAAGACAGACTTGGCGTGTATAAAATGTTACAATAGAAAACTAGTCTTTCTCAGTTTAAACATATACCTATAAAACATCGCTTTAAATAAACACTTGTGTTTTTCAAAATAATTATTTTACGAATGAGTGCAGTAAAACTTAATATTATGTGTACTCCTTCAATCCATAGAGGAGCCTGGCATGGCCGAGCGCGTTAAGGCGTGCGCTCGTAATCTGAGGGTCGCGGGTTCGCGCCCGCGTCGCGCTAAACATGCTCGCCCTCCCAGCCGTGGGGGTATATAACGTGACGGTCAATCCCACTATTCGTTGGTAAAAGAGTAGCCCAAGAGTTGGCGGTGGGTGGTTATGACTAGCTGCCTTCCCTCTAGTCTTACACTGCTAAATTAGGGACGGCTAGCACAGATAGCCCTCGAGTAGCTTTGTGCGAAATTCCAAAAAAACAAACAAACAATACATAAGAAAGGGGCTGGCATAGTGTACAAAGCACTGAGTGTTTACGTGTTGCAGTCATCTAACCTTTACCTTTTATTGGCTATTAATATCACCCTGTACTTCAGCATTTCAAAGGAGGATTAGAGGTGCGTAGTGAAGCTCGCTTCAAGAGGATATGATAGCATTGTTTTCACTGGAATTTATAATATTTATAGCCAACGTAATACACAGAATAAGCAATTCGACTTTTCAATACCCCTTACGAATTTCACAGTACCCTGTTTAGTATTTTAGCTGGCAAAAGAAAATATATTCATTAGAATTACAAACGAATCGTTCTTAACGGATTTTCTCTTTATTGTAAGCCTAACACGTGTGCATTTTGTACACTTTTACACGGTTACAGCCTTCATAGTCAATAGTAAACGCTGTTTGAACTGAATCTTCAGTGTAAGATGCTTTCTGCCAGAATATTTTATCAGTATTTTGTGTAACTCGTTGCTATTCGTGTTATGAACCAGGATCTGGTTCATGATAATCGATATTTAATCATCCAAGGTTTAACAAAACTGTATCTAACCCTACAGACATACCTTACAATTAAGACTACAGTTGTTAAAATGAATTAATGTTCAGAACTTATTTTAGTTGTGTATTTCGTCTCTGACTTAGCAGAATTCTATGAAACTACATAGATGATATATAGTTGCAAAACAAGGGTTAAATGCAAGCAGACAACTACAAACTGGAGTTTAATCAGTTGTTGTTTTGAATCAAGCACAAAGCTACTCAATGGGCTATCTGTGCTCTGCCCACCACGGGTATCGAAACCCGGATTTTAGCGTGTAAGTCCGCAGACATACCGCTGAGCCACTGGGGGGCAGGAGTTTAATCAACGAATACAAATACACAAATATGTTTTCATAAAATATATTAAACACAAAAATAAACGTTAGCTCCAAATTTTATAAATAAAAATACATTAACGCGCTAACATTTTTTCTCTCCTGCCATATTAGAAAATTTGCTTTGATGTTTAATGTGAAGCGTGTGCATTGGCTTCTGTGCACTTCTCATCGGCATCGATAAGATAAGAAAGAGGAAATATATTACAGTTCACTTTAACTGGATAGAGTGTGCTCTAGCCTTCAGTGTGCTCAAAGTGCGAATCCAAAATTCATGGCTCTTTACCTTTTTTCGTAAAACTTATTCCATATTTTAGGATTGTGAAAGTACTGAATGAGGGAAGTAAAAAAGTTGGCAGTCACTGCTTTGTCGAGCTGTCTTCTCTGTTCTCTAAGTTCAAAATTAATATTTTTGCAGCACTTGGAGAGCAAACAAACCATTCAAAACTATTACAAAGCTTTTGTAAGTGTTATACAGTCCATACTGTTTGTAGCGTTCGAATGATAAGGTGTTTTGGTTCTTCATGAAATATTTACCTTTTTACCAAAGAATAAAGAAAAACCATTAAGAGATTAGGGTAGTTTAATGTACCACGCAGGGTAGTTTAATGTACCACGCAGGGTAGTTTAATGTACCACGCAGGGTAGTTTAATGTACCACGCAGGGTAGTTTAATGTACCACACAACATTAAACAGGAATCAAAATGTTGCTTCAACGAATCTGGGAAAACTTGAAAGTGTTATATAATATAGACAATAAAAAAACTCACGTTGAGAGATACGTTATCCACAATTGTGATACAATACAGTTGCACATAACAAATTCGGCTTGGTGTTACTTCACACGAACCTATGAAGATTACAAAATGAA
Source organism: Carcinoscorpius rotundicauda (assembly GCA_011833715.1). Classification (NCBI taxonomy): domain Eukaryota; kingdom Metazoa; phylum Arthropoda; class Merostomata; order Xiphosura; family Limulidae; genus Carcinoscorpius; species Carcinoscorpius rotundicauda. The sequence goes on along the minus strand of CM022399.1, from coordinate 14,394,320 downwards.
CACTGGACAGAGAAAACTGTGCGTACACATTCGTTAATGTGTGAGATATTTCAATCTTGGATTCCATGGCTAGCTTGATTTGCATTTTCAAGGATCTGTTTCAAGTAGATATGCTACGACAGAGACTCAACTTGTTATTCAGTATCTGGATAATATTACCAATGTTGCTCAGCAACAAGAATGATAGATTCTTGTTATCGTGTTGCATCTTTTTCGTGAAATTTCAAGTTCCACCACCAACGTGATGCATCCGCATTCTATCGAAAACTAAACGATCAGTATGTTCTTAAAGCTTGTGGTCAGGATTTAGAATTTTTTTGCACCAGAAAACAATCTACATGTTACGGATTAGTGTAAGTACCCGGATTCTAAAGGATTGTTATATTCATACACTTTAACAAGTGAATAAAATTTACAGAACATTGCATACATTCATATACCTTATACTTCAGATGATAAAGATAGTTTTGTTATGAAAAACAAACAAACTACAACCAAATATACGAAAGTAAAAATATCGATCTAATTTTAAACTTAAATTGTTTGTGTACAGCAAAAACACTGTAATTCAGTATTGTTGTTATTCTAGGCACTTAAAACATAATATTAAATGTACAGACAATAAAACTGGATTATACTTTTGTTGTTAAGCAACGTAAAATAAAAGTAACTGATGAAACGTATTGTTATCAAAACGCTCTGGCTTTTCAATATATTAGTAGTTATCACTCTAACTGGTATACTACAGGTTGTTCTATAGAGTACGAATATGATAAATAATAATGCCCAGGTGCGTACCCTAAGGGTTCTCTTGGTATGGGTGCAAAATTTCAAGTTACTAAGTTCTTTTCTCTTGATACTATGGTGGTCTCAAATACACGTGTGTCCGCACATGCACACTCCCACGTACCCATGAGCGTGTTTGTCCAGCTATTTTATATGTTTATAAATGAACAAAGAAAAGTACCGCAGGTTAATTCAGCTGGTAAACTTATTACATGAAAAAAGGTTTGTTTCAAATGAATATTGTCCAGTGCATTGGTACCACAAACTAATTCAAAGTTGTTTTTTTTATGAATTTCTCCAGCTTATAATTTTAAGATGTTTATACTTTACGTGGAAATTAGCATCTCATTTACAACATACACTTCAATAAGAAGTAGTCATTAAAAAATCACATCTTTATTTATGTACTCTGACAAAATTCTTCTAAAAATGTATCTCAGAACGGCTGGTATGGGTATTAACACTTTTACTGATAAGCAGAAAACAACGTTTCGATCTTCCTACGTCATCCTCAGGTTAACAAAGATTGTGAAAGTATGGAAGACAAATGGAATTCTCAGTCCACAATGGGCTTTTTTTAAGCCCTTGTGATACACTTTACATGTTTTACCTTAAATTTTTAGGTTATTTTAAAACTTTTACCCTCTTCCATCTTTATTTTACTCTCGAAAATGCCCCCCAGTGGCTCAGCGGTATGTCTGCGGACTTAAACGCTAAAATCCGGGTTTCGATACCCGTGATAGGCAGAGCACAGATAGCCCATTGTGTAGCTTTGTGCTTAATTCAAAACAACAGCAGCAACTACTCTCGAAAATGTGGAAGACATGTACAGATTAATTAAAATGAGCAAATCTCACTATTATTTTTCAAAAAGAGTAGCTCAAGAGTTGGAAATTCGTGGTGATGACTAGCTGTATTCTCTCTGATCTCTCACTGTTAAGTTAGGGACCGTTAACGCAGAACGTCTTTGTAAATCTTTGCGCGAAATACAATATGAAACAAACTAGCCCTCTCAATGGAAAACCCAAAGGAACTACTTCTCTGACTAATTGGATTTTAACGCATCAAATATCTGGAAACATCCCCTCCATGAAGATAAGAAGCGGTTATTATAAACCATGTCGCCATTGAAATGCATCATCTATTATTAATAAGGTCAAACATATGTTTGATCGGTTGTTTGTTCTATGTCAATTTAAAAGAATAAAGTCGAATTTTGGATAAAACAGGGGGAATCAATATACAAAATGAGAACAGATGACTGCATAAAAAGGTTTTGCTTCACTCGGAGAACTAGACCTTATTGTTTACGATAATTATGTACGTACCAAAAACAGTAGGATGTATCCAAAAACACTTTCTTGTTTTAACACTTTATAAGTTAACAATAACAATAAAAGACTTCACTTAGTATTATTAGAGGTCGATCATGAACGTTTGTAAGGTAATTTTACATATAAATAAATAGTTTTATTTCTTATTACAATCTCTACCTTTAGATTAATTTTTTTTTTAAAAAATAGAATTAGGGTAAGATAACTTGTGAAACCCTGCGCATGTTCAAACATACCATTCTAAAGGGTTTGACCACCTGAATTCAAAACTGTAATTAGATCTGAAATCGGCCGAGATATGAAGAAAATATGCGTGTGTTTCTTATAGCAAAGCCACATAGAGCTATCTGCTGTGTCAGTTGAGGAGAATCGAACTCCTGATATTAGCAGTGTAACTCCGAAGACTTACGAGAAACAAAGGAAATATGACCTAAAAGTTTGTATTTAAAACAAGCTACAAAAACAAACAAAACAAGCTAAGCCTCATTTTCTGATCAGATGTGTCATGGGTTTTGAATATTCGTACTGTATATTTAACATTTTATTTAAAAAAGCGGTATATTTTACTAGGATTTCTATGTACAGAAGATGTTTTGAAGGCTTAAACTCAAACCTAGAAAGAGCAACATAATATAAATTACAGTTACCAGGCAACCGTGCACGAGAAATTGTTAATCGAAATAAATGTTGCAAAGAACCTCAAAACACTTAGAAGTGGGCGTTTAGCAGTGAAATAAGGAAAACATTTAAGGCAAATTGAACCTTTTGCTGGTATGTGTAAATAATATTTTGATTGATTTTACAAGAGGAAATACAAATACAGAAGCTAGATTGAAAAATACTGGAAATTAGTTATTTCTTCCAAATAATAATATTCAAATAATAATCATCAAAATTCTACCTGAACTCTTAAAGATAGTGTAATAGATACTACATTGTCCGTTACCATAGGTACATTTCTATTCTACGTGCAGAAAGTTTTGTAAATTTTCTTGAAAATCAAGTTTGAATAACTTTGAATAACATATTGCATGCTTTCTGAAATGGTTATTCCAATAACAATAGGAAATGTGTGCATTAGGAAACCAAGTTATAATTTAAAAGCCTAAAATAAAACTATTCTAACTTGCATGCAATTAGCTTGTCTCTTTTTATATTTACAGATAAGACATTTTAGTTTAGTCGTCACAGTGCATTTTGTTTCAGTACGTTAAGTTTCCAAATGGAATAAACGTGTTTCTGCTTATACACGTTACCATCTTTTGATGTTCAAAACAATATATGGTCTATAAAAGTAACTGACTTGGGACTGAAATAACGTCATAAAATAACGTTATTAAATGATAGATTAGTAAATAATCAGTTACTAATCTATACTGCTTATATAGATCATTAATCTATAAATCAGTAACACAAGTTACTGCATCTTATTAGTAAATAATCAGTTACTAATCTATAATTTAATTTTAACATATCTATATATGTCCACCACTTCCATTTCACCACCTTTCTTGACTGTACATGTCTCAAGACAACATGTCGTCTAACGTTTGGGTTTGTTATGAAGCAACATCATGGATTTCCATTGTAATTACACTGGATGTGTGTTTCTGGATGTTCAGGGTGCTTGATTTGACGATAATTTACATTTGCAGTCCTGTGCTTCTACATGGGAGAAGTAGTCCATAGAGGTCTTTTTATAGCGGTCTTAATGTTTTGCTAGACCCGTAATCAACCTCACGATTCAAAGGACAACGTGGACATAGCGATTACTGCATCTAGTAATGACAGCTTTCGATCAGCTTGGCATGCCCAGGTGGTTAAAGTGCTTTTCTCCTAATCTGAGGATCGCGGATTCGAATATTCGTTACATCAAACATGCTCGCCTTTTCAGCTGTGGGGACGTTGTAATGATACGGTTAATCCCACTATTCGTTGGTAAAAAAAGTAGCCCAAGAATTGGCAGTTGGTGGTGATGATTAGTCGTATTCCCTATAGGCTTACACTGCTAAATTAAGGACGGCTAGTGCAGATAGCCCTCGTGTAGCTTTCACGAGATTAAAAAGCAAACAAGTCTTCGATCTAACAAAATCTCTTTTACTCTAGCAACATTTTTAAATCCACTTCTCATTTCCTCTGTAGCTTTTGCACTTCTCTTCTGTAAGTTCTACGAGGCCTCAAAAACTTTTCCAAGACAGCAAGAGTTGCAAATACCCATACAGATCTGAATGCTCATTAGAAAATAAATAAAATATGATAATAATTTCGTCACGTAAAGTTTTAGTTTTAATATTATCAACATCACGTGTGATTTTTGTTTTATGATAGCCAAGTTACACCGGGACAGTTGCTTTGGTCACCTCATAGAATCGAATCCCTGAGTTTAGAGTTGTAAATCAGTAGATGTACCGCTGTCTCAGCGAGACTCTCAATACCACCTAAACCTAAAGATAGAAAACTTAATAAAATTGATAAAACGTTTAAGACTTGTTGAAGGTACATGACTATAACAGTTGCTTGCACAGAAACGTTTAAATATTGCTCATTTTCAGAGAATTGTAATCTACCATTTGTTTCAAAGTTTTCCTGTCTTTGATTTATTTTATAATTATCGAATAAGGTCATGTTGCATTCTTTGCGTGTAGATCATTCAAATTATATGATTCTGTCCCAGAATTAGGATATGTTTGCCTGTTTTGGAATTTTATGCAAGCTATATAAAGAACATCTCCACAACCCATCCCTAATTTAACAGTGTAAGACTACAAGGAAGACAACTAGTCTTTACCACCCACCGCCAAATCTTTCGCTACTCCTTTACCAACGAATATTGGGGTTGACCGTTACATCATAAGGGCGAGAACATTTGGTGCGACGGGGATTCGAACTCGCTACCCGAAGATTACGAGTCAAGCGCCCTAACCATCTGGCCAAAGAAAAATAAAAGCATGCCTTGTTTTTATAAACAAAATTTCTATGTGTTTGCAAAAATCAACGGCAACGTCCAGTGATGTGAGAAACGTTTGTTAAGATTTATGGTTTAAGATTGGTCTCACTGGAGTTCTTTTCTAAGGAACTTATGACGTGAGATTGCAGTGGAAGGGATAAAATATATGAGACTGAGCCACGTGGCCAATGAAGGAACTAATTTCCAGAGCAAAATTGTTCTTATTAAACGCTTTTCATTTTTCTCATTGCTAAGTGAAATGACCTTAGCAGAAATAGAGAATTAAACCGATGCTGGTACTGCAAAATAAAAAAACAAAATGGACGGTCCTCGGTTTAGTTTGTTTTGAATTTCGCGCAAAGCTACACGAGGGTGTTTTTTTTTTGTTTTTCTTATAGCAAAGCCACATCACTATTCAGAGCTGTGTGCAACTTTATGGGTTTGCAAGAAAATGATGGTAAGTGGTTTATCTTCTTTGTTGGTAAACTTTTGACAGCAACTCGCCAGAAATTTGATAGTTTCATTTAAAGTAATTTTACGAACGTGGTATTTTGAGACGTCTTCAACTGTGGGAATCTTGTACTAATGAACAAGGGCAAAATTTAAAAGTTGTTAGATTCTTTCTAAAGTATCCTTACTCTTCACATGTAAGATGTTCAAAGATTGAATTTCATCAGAATCTTAGTGTTGTCAGAAGAAGCAAAAAACATCCAACGTGGTATCTAAAGATGCTTTAATTTAGGCTGTGTAAGTTTTGTTTTGAAATTTAAAGGTTTCAATGAATGTTAAAATGCGATGAAAATTTAAATCTTAAAGAGGTATTCTTGAAAGAAATTTCTTTATTTTCTTTATGCTGATTTCAAGCAATTTGAACACCGGTTCAGAGAATGGGTAATTCAACTTATAGTATCATAAGAATAATCTTCTGGCACGAGAAAACTTTACAGTGGAATAAATATTAACAAATATAATAGAATTTAAATCATCCTTATCCCAAATTATCACACCACATCTGGTCTAAACAATGTCATCTTCCCACAAAACTGATACCACAATTTAAGACCACGTGATTCCTGGGATGTTGTAGTGAATTTAATCATTAATCCTACAAAGTCAAGTCTAAACAATGATGTTATAGTTAAATAATTAAAAAAATACGTGAACTCAGAGGTTGACCCTGAAAATATCTTGTAAAGTTTATGATTTGTCATGCACATTGCACATAATTAGTGACGAAAAATTTGTAAAAAAAATATAAATCAATAAGTATAACATGGTAAAATCAACGTAAAAATGAATAAACACAAGTTAGGCAACCATAGTGAGAAATACAGGACTATCGAACAATTGTTTGTTTGTTTTGGAAATTCACACAAAGCTACTCGAGGGCTATCTGTGCTAGCCGTCCCTAACTTAGCAGTGTAAGACTAGAGGGAAGGCAACTAGTCATCACCACCCACCACCAACTCTTGGGCTACTCTTTTACCAGCAAATAGTGGGATTAACCGTCACGTTATAACGCCCTCACGGCTGGGAGGGCGACCATGTTTGGCGCGACTCGGGCGCGAACCCGCGACCCTCAGATTACAAAGCGCACGCCTTAACGCGCTAGGCGATGCCAGGCCCTATATCGAACAACTAACTATGTCTGCGCTTCTATGTTATCGTGTAAAAGTACCTTAGCTGCTGATCTGTGTAGCGATGCTATTGCGTACAAACGATGATTTATATGCAAAAATCTTACAAACTTACAAAGAACATTAAGTTTTCTATCCGATCCCAAGTTTCCTTAATATCTTATCGAGGGTACATGATGAGAGAATTAATTCTGAGTTCATATACGTGCAATTAATATAATGGATAGCTAGCGAGCTCTTCGCTGATTACACGTGAGTTATATTACGTCTTTGTATAAGTACTGTCTACGGATGTTAGTCCAGTGAAGTTAAGTAGTTTGTAATGCTACCGCTCAAGTATCTATGGGGTTCGATTAATAAGAGTGACTCACAGTCATAGTTTCTGAGTTATAGTTATAGTACATTGACCATAGCAAGCCAGCAATCAGCAATATTCACTGTTTCTCGGCTCATTTCAGAGGACAGTTTCTAGAAATGTCAACAATACCGATTCCTTGATAGATTGTTTTGGCAGAGTATTGATGTCGTTTCAACACTACTGATGATACGACAGTGCTCTGAAGAGACGCACGTTGTTGATTCTTACATTCTAGAATACACCTGAAATTTATTGAATAAGCGGAAATTTCGCAATATACATTTAACAATACAAGTTACACGTATTTGTAAATATACATTTAACTGAAATAAACATCAATGTGACAATAAATATATAATAGTAAATCATCATAAAACAAGCTTGTTTTCTCCAAACAGTGATATTCTACACACTAACAGAATTTCTTTGGTTCTCCCACACCACTCTTCGCTTTAATAGATAGATTTAGAGAACTGTCTAATCTACTTTTACGTTACTTACAAAAGCACCCTTTCTCCACAGTACCACACAGATGTATCTATCCGTGCTCTGCTTACTACGGGTATCGAAACCCGGTTTCAAGCATTTGAAGTCTGCGTACATACCACTGTGCCTCTGGGAGACCATACTAGCTTCAGTACACATCCCCTAGGCGGGGGTTATGCAAATTCGTGATACACTTAAGGTTATCTTCGGACAAAAAAGCTGCTTCACTTATATGTAGGTTAAGTATGGTCATATAAATTGCAAAACACAAAACATGTATTTATTATTAAGATTCCGTATTAGCGTAATGTAAAATATGTAAAAACAACAAAAAATGGAAACTCCACAGACTTATAAATATATTGCACATGTAGCATGTTTACTGTTGTACATTTATTTCAGTGTCTACGTTTATTTCAGCGTAGTTTTCTGTTTTGCATGGGTCATTTATTTGTTGACTATGTATTGCCAAGTCCCGCCTCTTCTCGAAATTACTAAAATTACTTGAAAGCTGTTATTGTGATCAATGCTAATTAATTGTTAACAACAGAAATTTAACAAGAATGTTTGTAGATTTCGAATATAATAAACTTTAGAACTTCAATGAATTTACTTTGGGCGTTAGCATTTCCACGAAGAGATTAAATACCTTCATCGCCGGGAAAAGGCAGGCTTGTATACCGACTAAAATACTCAGTGTTGCCTGTAAGTTTGTAAAACTTGTACAGAAACCATCATTTGTAATAGCGATCAGTATTAATTGTCATTATAAATTGGACTTTTTTGTTTCCTTGTTAATGTTTTTCATAATAAAATATATTTGTGTTAAAAAAAAAGAAAATTGCGTATATCAATCTTATTGGCAAATATCATAAATATTATTCACATTAATATTTAATTAACAACTAAATTATAATTTGCGGTTATATAAAAAAAGTAATACGTCACTTATGTAACATAATAAATCGAGGGCTCGTTCTGGATGAATTGTAATACGGAAGAAATATTATAACATAAAACAAAAGGACAGAGATATCAAATAATGTTGTTGTTATTTTGATTTAAGCACAAAGCTACACAATGGGCTATCTGTGCTCTGCCCACCACGGGTATCGAAACCCAGATTTTAGCGTGTAAGTCCGCAGACATACCGCTAAGCCACTGGGGGGACTATCAAATAATATACAATAATTTACAATGTATGTATAGCGTGTTAAGGCGTGCGACTCGTAATCCGAGGGTCGCGGGTTCGCATCACCGTCGTGCTAAACATGCTCGTCCTTTCAGCCGTGGGGGCGTTATAATGTTACGGTCAATCCCACTATTCGTTGGTAAAAGAGTAGCCCAAGAGTTGGCGGTGGGTGGTGATCACTAGCTGCCTTCCCCCTAGTCTTACACTACTAAATTAGGGACGGCTAGCAGAGATAGCCCTCGAGTAGCTTTGTGCGAAATTCCAAAACAGACAGACAGACTTTTTTCCTGGCCTCACGTCACTTATAAACTGACTTTTTATCGAAGAAGATATTTAATTTCTCTTAGAAATACTAACGTTCGAAGTTAATTCACTGAAATTAAACAGTCTGTGATGCTAGAAATGTGTAAAATTTCCTGGTCAAATATCTCTAGTTTTCCAATCAATAAGCGTTTATCTCAGTTACATCTTACAAGGTTTATAGTGTACTGACTGTAGCGAACCAACACTAATTTACTGTCTCTTGGCGCGTTTATTTATAATGTTCTGGCGAAGTTCAAGAAAACTCAGTATGCAAGAATGTAAAGCTTACGTTGTTGATTCCTACACTCTGGAATCTTCTACAAAATTAAAGAAAAGGAGGATCTTTGGCAATACACATTTAGCAATATATGTTGTATGCAATTTTAAATATATTTTCAACTTAAACAAACACAGATATTAAAATAAATGTAAATATGTCACAAAACAACGATATTTACTGATTCTCCAATTCTCCGAGTGATGAGTAAAACTAACCCTGCAAAATTACATAACGTGTTAATTTAAATACATAATACAGTTACACTTTAGATGTAATATAGCAAAATTAAGCTTCGGGTTGTTATTTGAAGGTTAAAATTTTCTCCAGATGTACAGCTACAAGAGATTACTCTTCCAATGTAAAGCTCACCAAAACTTTTCGATACTTTCAAAAATAGTTTTCTACATTTCTCAAAAGCACAAGGCTTACAAAAGTTACCAAAGTTAAGACTAAATCTTAAATTTACCAACTCTTTACAGTCGTAAACAAAAACCTAACAATATCTTTTAACAAAAACCTACGAATTAATATTTAGTTTTAAAAAAAAACTCTTTCGAGTTCCATATAGGAATGGAATGGAATTTGGAATTTCGCACAAAGCTACTCGAGGGCTATCTGTGCTAGCCGTCCCCAATTTAGCAGCGGCTGGGAGGGCGAGCATGTTTAGCGCGAAGCGGGCGCGAACCCGCGACCCTCGGATTACGAGTCGCACGCCTTACGCGCTCGGCCATGCCAGGCCAGTTCCATATAGAAAAGACCTGTTTGAAATGGCCACTCAAAAGACCTGTTTGAAATGGCCACTCAAAAGACCTGTTTGAAATGGCCACTCAAAGGACCTGTTTGAAATGGCCACTCAAAAGACCTGTTTGAAATGGCCACTCAAAAGACCTGTTTGAAATGGCCACTCAAAAGACCTGTTTGAAATGGCCACTCAAAGGACCTGTTTGAAATGGCCACTCAAAAGACCTGTTTGAAATGGCCACTCAAAAGACCTGTTTGAAATGGCCACTCAAAAGACCTGTTTGAAATGGCCACTCAAAAGACCTGTTTGAAATGGCCACTCAAAAGACCTGTTTGAAATGGCCACTCAAAGGACCTGTTTGAAATGGCCACTCAAAAGACCTGTTTGAAATGGCCACTCAAAGGACCTGTTTGAAATGGCCACTCAAAAGACCTGTTTGAAATGGCCACTCAAAAGACCTGTTTGAAATGGCCACTCAAAAGACCTGTTTGAAATGGCCACTCAAAAGACCTGTTTGAAATGGCCACTCAAAAGACCTGTTTGAAATGGCCACTCAAAGGACCTGTTTGAAATGGCCACTCAAAAGACCTGTTTGAAATGGCCACTCAAAAGACCTGTTTGAAATGGCCACTCAAAAGACCTGTTTGAAATGGCCACTCAAAAGACCTGTTTGAAATGGCCACTCAAAAGACCTGTTTGAAATGGCCACTCAAAAGACCTGTTTGAAATGGCCACTCAAAAGACCTGTTTGAAATGGCCACTCAAAGTAAACTGAAACAAACTTTTCAAACACAATTCTGTGTGTGAATCTTTGTTTCTACAAACACAATTCTGTGTGTGAATCTTTGTTTCTACAAACACAATTCTGTGTGTGAATCTTTGTTTCTACAAACACAATTCTGTGTGTGAATCTTTGTTTCTACAAACACAATTCTGTGTGTGAATCTTTGTTTCTACAAACACAATTCTGTGTGTGAATCTTTGTTTCTACAAACACAATTCTGTGTGTGAATCTTTGTTTCTACAAACACAATTCTGTGTGTGAATCTTTGTTTCTACAAACACAATTCTGTGTGTGAATCTTTGTTTCTAACCGAAACTTGAGACCTTTTATATGGAGGCCTCCCCAGTGACTCAGCGGTATGTCTGCGGACTTAGACGCTAAAATCCGGGTTTCGATACCCGTGGTGGGCAGAGCACAGATTACCCATTTTTTTTTTAGTTTTGTGCTTAACTTCAAACAAAGAAATGAGCATTGTATAAACTGTTTCTAATGGAGGAATACATTTGATATCTGAAGGGTTTCCACATTGGCACCTTGTGCTTTTCTTTCCTGTTAGTTTTTTCTACAGGAAGTAGAATGGCACTTCTGAACACAACGATTTTCTTACAAATTCACCAGGAAACTATAATTTAAAACGGCAGTAAGTGTAAGTCCTAAGTGACTTCTTATTTCTCTGTAAGACATTTTCGTCGTTAAAAGCGCTTTTTGGACATTTTCTAAATAGATTTGTAGATGCACAACTGTTGGATGACGTTCTTCTATTGAAAATCCAAATAGTTTTGATAGTGCTTCTTTTGTTCTTATCTAACTTCTAAAGTGGTATATTTAAACTTTATGGTTGACATTACACCTTCAATACGTAATATAACTATATTTAAAACTTTGTTGATATATTGACACACACGTTTTGTGCTTTTAATTGAATTACGTGATTCAACATTTATTTGAACATTAAAACTTCTCGAGAGGCTTCGTAAATCTTTTGATGGATTTTTCTCATCTCATGCATGTGAAATCTGTATCTAATGAACCACACGGATCGAGAATCGTATGCAAAATGATATTTTCTTTAAGTTTTGTTAGTTTCGAAAGCAAAATCATCAATATGATTGGTTCGGATTTTACTTTAAGCCAAATAAATATATGTTACAAGTGTAAGTCCTTTTTTTTACCGTTCAGTTGCGTACATGTCACATTGTGTGTTATCAGAGAATCCATACTTTTAGAAGCTTTTAATACAGGGATTGTGTGACTGTAACATTTCTCTGTTCATAAATTTTTGAAGCCAGAAAAAGGGTCACTTTAAAACAGGTGCTATGCTTTCTAATTTTGGTTAATTTGAGATTCTTCGTTTTAATGGTTGAGGTGAAATTTTAAGAGAAGGCAACTATTCTTTACCCCTAAAACAACACGTTGAAGGAGTTTCTTTGCCACACAGTATTCACAAATTGTGCTCATACCACGAATATCATAGATTATGTGAGACCCCGAAACGAATCGAGAATCATGCTGATGGATTACCAAATGTAATCCTTGCTTCTTCTTTCTCTCTTACTCCTTCAAAACCTTTTATAACGTCTGTAATACTCGTTCCTTCAGTTGCTTTTATTAACTTGACTGAATATCGGAAAGTGAAAAATAATAAAGAGAGGGTTTCGCAGTTGTGGATGAAAATTCGTTCACTTTACGTAGCTCGAGGCTTAACCATTCAAACAACACTAAAACTTATTTGCACACTTGAAATATAACTTAAATGTACACACATTACGAATGCGCAACGCGGCACTGAGTCGATAAAACAACAGAGAGATGTTTCACTCGGTTTTTTTTCTTTTATTATGCACAAAAGGTTATCTTTGACCTGCCAGTCACTGGGATTGAGAGTCGGTTTATAGTAGTATAAGTCTGTAAAGATACAACTGTGCGACTGGGGGATTAAATCGATGTTACTATAACATTTTTTAAAGGGAGCTTGACGACTCTATTTCTTCACTAATTGTCTGTAGATACATACACTACAAGTATGTATTTTTTCACATGTGTTCCATTTGAAGATCACCAACAGTCAGATACATGAAAAGCTCCTAATTTGAGGGGAACGTTATAAGTTTCTATTTTGATATCATAACTATACGAAACCATTCCTAAAAATCAAACTATTTCGTTTTTATCCAGCTAGTTTGACAATTTCTTTGCGTTTCTTAATTTCACTTTACATAGCTTAAACTCCGTATAATCTATGCACCATTGTTCCGAAAAAAACTATTATGTGTATGCCTGAGGGTCGCGTGTTCGAATCCCCGTCGCACCAAACGTGCCGCCCTTTCAACCGTGGGGGCGTTATAACATGACGGTCACTCCCACTATTCGTTGGTAAAAGAGTAGCCCAACAGTTAGGGTTGGGTGGTGATGACTAGTTATCTTCCCTCTAGTCTTACGCTGCTAAATTAGGGATGGCTAGCACAGGTATCCCTCGTGTAGCTTTGCCCCCAGTGGCTCAGCGGTATGTCTGCGGACTTACACGCTAAAATCCGGGTTTCGATACCCGTGGTGGGCAGAGCACAGACAGCCCATTGTGTAGCTTTGTGCTTAATTCAAAACAACAACAACAATCGTGTAGCTTTGCGTGAAATTCAAAAACAAACAAACAATTATGTGTATGCATTTTATACTTTGCTCAAACTTTATGAAACACTTTAAAAGTATACATATATATATTCACTAATCTTAGTATTGAGAATTTGATGTAAATATGACGCTAAGCTAAGTTTGAAAAACGATCAGTGTGAGTTTTGCCCTTACTGAAGCTGAAGGCTGTTCTTGAAGGTACCTAAGACGGTAGTTCCCTAAAAACGCAAAATACTGAAGTTTGCGAGAAAATAATTGTGTAAAAACAATAAAGAGTTTCAACAAAATGTTAAGAAAAATGAACGTAATGAGAGGAAGTGTTGGTGTTTTGAATTAAGAACAAAGCTACACAATGGGCTATCTGTGCTCTGCCCACCACGGGTATCGAAACCCAGTGTTGAGGATTCTAAGTCCCCAAACATACCGCTTAGACAATGGGGAGCGAGGGAGGAAGAAATATCAGCGAGAAAATAAGACGATAGAAATATAGACCAAAACTGTGGATAGAAATATCGATTTAAACAAGACGTAATCAAACATATTAAAAATGTTACTGCTCTCAAAGCAGTTAAAAGAAATAGTATTTCGTTTCAACCCTAAAGTGGTTATCTCTTTCTGAATAATGGATGAAGCTTTGGTATCAATGTACACAAGAGACATTCGTCCAGGCACGTGAAGTGTATGTCATACTGAAACCACAGAAGTATAGGAAACTGGAAAACAAGATTTCCCTCCCATTTTTTGCAGGATATTCTAAACTCAGATGATTCCAGAAAAGACAGTTTTTTACTATAAGTTGGCGTAACTGATACGGACAACAGTTCTTTCCCATATATTAGTACAGTTTGTTTGGTTGTTTTTGAATTTAACGTAAAGCTACTCGAGGGCTATCTGCGCTAGCTGTCCCTAATTCTGCAGTGTAAGACTAGAGGTAAAGGCAACTAGTTATCACCACCCACCGCCAACTCTTGGGCTACTCTTTTACCAATAAATAGTGAGATTGACTAAAACTTTTTAACACCCCCATAGTTGAAAGAACGAGCATATTTGGTGTGACAAGGATTCGAACCCTCAACCCTCACATTACGAGTTGAGAGCTTGAATCATCTGGCCATGCCGGGCCTGTCATATAATATTAGATCCAGACTCTGTGGAAGCTATTTGTTTTGCTTTATCATTTGAATATTACAGTGTTTCAAACACAGGTCCCCAGTGATTCAGCGGTATGTCTGCGGAATTACAAGGCTAAAAACCGGGTTTCGATATCTGTAATGGGCAGAGCATAGATAGCTCTTTGTGTAGCTTTGTGCTTAATTAAAAAAAACCAAATCAAACGCAAATAATATCAGTGGTTGAAGTAAAAATGCACGGTCTATTTACGCAGAATTCAAGACTTTGTGAGGTTTTATTTCAACGCTGTTATTAAAATATATCATTCTAAATTCCTAATAAAACACGTTTAACACAATAACATTGTTTTACCATATCGAAAATGTGGGGATGAAATTTAATGTCCTTATATAATAAATGGTTAAATTTGTTCCTGCCACACAGGTGACCAAACTTTGTGTTCCTTGTGACATCAATATTGGTTGTGACTACATAACACACACTTTACAAATAATCTTATTTTTTAATTTTCTCATATAAACTGAATTGTAATAGCACACGAACAAATGATTTTGAAAATCATGTGCCATATAATTAATTTTAATGTTCACACACATGATCTGAGACACACATAATGCGTTCATGCGAAAACTCTTTTCTAGTCCAGAAACTCCTTGTGCAGATGTATTCCCTACAGGCATAGCAGTTAGGTTGATTTATTGCTAAATTCGGTAAAAACGAGCGTGAGGAAGATTTTATTATGGTAGAGGAATTTCTTATTTAACAATATTACATTTATAATAACTTATTATCCCAATATCTATTGTATTACAGAATGTTTACAGCAAAACCTCTCTGATAAATCAAATAATCTAATGGGGGACGGCTAGCGCAGATAGCTCTTGAGTAGCTTTGCGTAAAATTCAAAACAAACCAAGATTACTAATTATAATCAGGTTTGTGAACCTGACGATGACTGAAGAAGGTCGAAACTTTGTTCGCTCTTCTATGTAAAATATTTTCTCAACCCAAACGAGCCGTTTTTGCATACAAAACTCTCAACAAGTGGGTTTCTCGACATCACTGACTTCTAAATTAGGTACAGCTAGCGCAGATAGCCCTCGTATAGCTTTGCACGAAATTAAAAAAAACAAAACAACATTTATTAAAAGCACAATAATTCGTTCAGATGTAACTCACGGTGGGACAGCGATAAGTCTACAGACGTTTAACGTTAAAACACATGGTTTCGATACCAATGGCAGACATAGCGTGGACAGCTATGTACTTTTTGAATTAAAACCGTCAACATTTTTATAGTTTTGATTTAATTTCCTGGGAATTTTTCGGGCTATTTTATTTTTAACAAATAATTACGGGATCCAACTATACTTTTCAAAGCAACACTATAAATCTCATGGAAGATTAGATACGTTGTTCGACTGTGTAAGTTACACATCAAAACACGAGGAGACAGATTGATAAAATGCGTCCCCTAGCGTCACACCGACAAATCTGCAGATGCGTGAGATCAACATTGTGTAGATTTTCCGCTTGACTATTTCTTCTACCCAAGTTTTTGTTGTTATTATTTCACTTCGGATTTTTGCTTACCTCAGGTACTGTTTCGAGAATACTTTTCTTTCAACAATAAACTTTGCAGCTTAACATATCAAAATCATACCTGGCAGATGTGCTTTATATATTTAAATATAATTTGTCATTTAAACCATTTGAAGATTTGTTCTGTCGGTTTTGGTGAATATTCCTGAAACCGCCGTGAGACGAAACTTTGAGATTGTTTATTTTTAATATTAATATGTCTTCTACTCACTCTTTATGCACTACAGAAATTAAATAACCGTAAAGAAACAACACAACATTATATCCGTGAAAATGTCGAGTACTTTAAAAAAACTTATAAAAACCTTATGAAGTTTAAGAAATAAGATGAGTATTTTTCTTGGTAAGTAACAACTTATCTTGAGTAATTTAAAATATCGTGTCGTTACAATATCTGGACAAATCACATCTTCCATTTTATAAGAGTACGTTTGCTAAAGTACTCTTAATTATACGCTGGCTAAGCAATGAAATAATTTGTGTTTACAGAGTAAATATTGAGATTTTAGTTGATAGAAAATAAGAATAGAAGTTGGAATTGTTTTATACAAAGGCTTAATTACCTGATGCTAAAGTCTGCAATGGTTTTTCTCAACGAACGGTGTCAGAAACAGAAAGTTATAAATGTTTATCAGTATCGGTAAGTAAAACTTACAAATAGATGTAACACCCAAACACATCGCTGGCATGGCCAGGTGGGTTAAGGAGTTCGACTTGTAATCTGAGGGTCACAGGTTAGAATCCCCGTTCCACGAAACATGCTCGCCCTTTCAGCCGTGGGGGCGTTATAATGTTGTGGTCAATTCCACTATTCGTTGGTAAAAGAGTAGCCCAAGAGTTAATGATGGGTGGTGCCTTTCCGCTAGTTTAACACTGCTAAATTAGGGACGGCTAGCGCAGATAGCCCTCTAGTAGCTATAAGCGAAATTCAAAATAAACCAATCAAATTACTTACCCCAAAAGGTAGCACCTAATTTTCTTTTTCTTCTTTTTATATCAATTAATTTTTTTCTTCTTTACTTGGGAGAGAAGTCATGTATATCACACTTCACTGCCCTTAGAAAGTTCTGAGATGTTGTGAGCTTCAACACCCGCTTCTCGCTTCTTCTAATTTCTATTTCTATATCGATTCCTACTCCTTTATTTCTGATGTGAGATTGGCGAATGGATGTTAATACTAACAACGACGTGTCCTCACCGCAATGTGGACCCTAACTCTTCAGTCACCTCCAAAACCGAGGGTACATTTTAAAATCCCACTTTATAGCTTTAACCCTAAGATACTTTAACGAATGCAGCGGTTTTTGTTTAATTTATTTCAATTTCGGCTTTTTCTTTCTAAGTTATAACTAATATGTCGAGAGATGAAACATTCCAATATCTGGAGTTTTGATAACGCATTAAAATGTTTATTGTTTTTCTTTTGTTATTGAAAGTTGTTATTCTTGTAGAAACGAAAATATTTGTTCTGATATACGTGTATCAATATATATATAATTAAAGATTTATTTCAGATAAATAGCCAAAGAACAGAAAAAAAACAGACAAGTAAAACTAATGTACGAAATAGGTTACTTTAGTAAAAAAGTTACACCAAGAAGCTCGAGCCACATAAAGAAGATAATAAACACAGATCTTCAAGTATCATCTTATTTAGTTGTCTAGACATTTGGAAAAAGATAAAAATAGAGAAGATTAATTTAATTTAATAGCTTAATACACAGCACAAAATCATTGAATCTAATAACTTAATATACAGCACAAAATCATTGAATCTAATAACTTAATATACAGCACAAAATCATTGAATCTAATAACTTAATACACAGCACAAAATCATTGAATCTAATAACTTAATATACAGCACACAATCATTGAATCTAATAACTTAATACACAGCACAGAGTCATTCAATATAATAACTTAATATACAGCACACAATCATTGAATCTAATAACTTAATACACAGCACAGAGTCATTCAATATAATAACTTAATATACAGCACAAAATCATTGAATCTAATAACTTAATATACAGCACAAAATCATTGAATCTAATAACTTAATATACAGCACAAAATCATTGAATCTAATAACTTAATATACAGCACAAAATCATTGAATCTAATAACTTAATATACAGCACAAAATCATTGAATCTAATAACTTATGTGTCTTCTTCTTCATGATATTTCGATGACGCTAATGACATGCCAATTTGTGTCCGCATCTCCAAACCATGTAAGATTTATAACATGTCAGTTATCCTATAGGAAATATTGAAACAATGTGAGATTCATAACACTCAGTTATTCTATAGGAAATATTAAAACAATGCGTGATTCATAACACATCAGTTATTTTATAGGAAATATTAAAACAATGTTAGACTCACAACACATCGGTTATTTTATAATAAATATTAAAACAATGTGAGATTCATAACAGGTCGGTTATTTTATAAGAAATATTAAAACAATGTTAGATTCATAACACATCTGTTATTCTATAGGAAATATTAAAACAATGTGAGATTCATAACACATCAGTTGCTTTATAATAAATATTCAGCTATCCTATAGGAAATATTCAGAGGATCTATACAACTTTCTGTGACATATGAAGTTTTTATATTTATGCTTTCTTGTTTTTGTAATTTTTTGACGTTTCTTTAACTTCATAAACAGAATAATTCAATTAACTTACATGTATGTATATATGTGTGTGTGTGTGTGTGTGTGTGTGTGCAATGTTAACGAATAGAACTGTTATTTTTTGATATTCCAGTTTCTTAGTGGAAGTAATAGTAACGTGACTCGACAAGGAAGTTGAAAAACTTGTAATGTGGCTTCACATTGAGCAATGAAAACCTGTTCTTTAATTTACCAAATACAGGTGCAATGTAACACTTATCAAGTAACACAGCGTGTGCAATGTAACACTTATCAAGTAACACAACGTGTGCAATGTAACACTTACCAAGTAACACAACGTGTGCAATGTAACACTTATCAAGTAACACAACGTGTGCAATGTAACACTTATCAAGTAACACAACGTGTGCAATGTAACACTTACCAAGTAACACAACGTGTGCAATGTAACACTTATCAAGTAACACAACGTGTGCAATGTAACACTTATCAAGTAACACAACATGTGCAGTGTAACACTTATCAAGTAACACAACGTGTGCAATGTAACACTTATCAAGTAACACAACGTGTGCAATGTAACACTTATCAAGTAACACAACGTGTGCAATGTAACACTTATCAAGTAACACAACGTGTGCAATGTAACACTTACCAAGTAACACAACGTGTGCAATGTAACACTTACCAAGTAACACAACGTGTGCAATGTAACACTTATCAAGTAACACAACGTGTGCAATGTAACACTTATCAAGTAACACAACGTGTGCAATGTAACACTTATCAAGTAACACAACGTGTGCAATGTAACACTTACCAAGTAACACAACGTGTGCAATGTAACACTTACCAAGTAACACAACGTGTGCAATGTAACACTTATCAAGTAACACAATGTGAAAAAAAACAAGGCGTCATGTAAGGAAAATAGTGAGTACCATTAACTATAAAAAATAACAATTTATTATTTTGTGAATAATAAACAGCTTGAGATGTGAATGTTGTTAACCATTTGTTTTTGTATTTGTGTTTGTTATGTTCAGATCATGTGTTCAGAGGTTGAACATTATGTTTACACAGAAGTTCTGAAGTGAGGAAACCTAAGTATTTTGTACTTTATAATTAATCAAATAAGGAGTAGTTTCAATTTCATTTTATGAATAATGTTCTCTATCGGCATGAAAAAAAGCCTATGGTAATGAACGCTAAAATCTGGAGTTCGATCCTATAGTGCGGATAGACAATTGTAATTATCCTTGCTGTAAAACAGATTACTTAAATATTAGTATTATTACATTACTATTTAATATAATTTGTCATGATGTTTTTAAGAGTTAAAATCAACAGATCATGTAATTTTGTAACGCTTTAATTAGTGGTCCTATAATATGTGTAAATGAACTGAAAGGATGTCCTTCATACCAGTGTGAACAAGGACAACATCATGCCAATGTGAACAAGTACACCATAAATAAATAATAATATTCAAACGCTATCCCACTGAGATTTTCTTTTGTAATTGAGTTTGGAAGTAATAGGTAACATCAGAGAAGTCGGAGTGTTTCTCAGTCCCTTATCAACAGAATGCCCTGACTGAAATATTCCAGGCAGCTTGTTGGTGTTCGCTTTTCGTTTGACTTGGAAGAAGATTTTGAGTGTGAGAGACTTCGCGGAATTTTCGCCCCGGTAGCGTCCACAGGGAAACGCAAAGATGTATATTACACATACTACCAAAGTGCAACAGAAATAGAATACGTCGTGAGGTCGATGTTTGAATCTTGCCCGTGAACTCTCCACATCTCTGTGACGCAGTACGGAGAACTACATACACGAAACTAAGTAACAATTGTAGAAGTCGTCTTCAGAGTTTTAGATTTATCTCTTAGTAAATATGTCAGTGGAATCTGAGAATAAACATACGATTCTGATGATTGGTTTTCCTTTTGCTCTTTGTGATACCTTATGGAATATCGAGACATGGCGGGTACTGATAACAAGAAAAGGTAAAACAAAAACTACAACAATCGTAAATGTCACATAGTCTCGTGTGAGTAGGTAGAGAATCGTAAAGTAAGTTCCGGCATAAGTTTTGGCCTTGATATTTAATCCGGCGGAAAAGTACTAAGTTTTAGATATTGGCTGTTTCAGCTAAAAACTAACTCGTCGCAATCAGATGAGAAATACGTAATAAACCAGAACGACACAAAGTTAAATAATTCAGTTTGAGAAGTTGAAAGTAAGTTTGCTGTGTGGGTGACAAGTTCATGTTTCAACTAATTTTAATCCGAATTCCCGTATGTGTTGTGATCTTTCCAAACTCTAAAATATTTAAAACTTCGACTCAACAAAATTAAATGTCCATTCACACTGACATTTAACACAGCTTTTAAAACCATTTTAAGGGCATTCTAAATGTTACAAGATCGATGTACTATCTACAACTTGTAGTCAAATTGAAAACAAAAATCATGCTGTATTTTATACACTTATTTAAAAGTTATAAACCAATACAGAAACAATCAAATTTACTGCTTATTTGATATTCGAGACAGAATACATATCTTTATTAATCTATGGCGCCACACCGAGTTAAAACATGGCATTGTCTTTATTGAAACAGGTATATCCTTTGAACATTTATATCACATTCTGTTTGCTGCTATTTGTTAAAAATAAAATTGTTTTTCCTTTGAATACAAGCAGAGTGAACAAATGATTTCTTTGTAAATGTCAGTGGATCTGCCTGTTTGTTATTAAACACAAAACTACACAATTGGCGATTTCTACTGTGTTAACTACGGGTATCAGTAGCGGTTTATGGCATCAGATGCTTTAGGATTTATCACTGATCCACTGTGGATTTGGAAATCTTTAATGGAAGTTTCCTACTAACAACTAATGTCTTGAATTTAATACGAATGAATAAATTCGAAACATTGAGATTGATAATGTACTTACGAAGAAAGCTACATATTTCAGAATATCATGTCTTGAAAATTATTTGTCTTGAGGGAACTACGTTTCACAACAGACACGTGAGGATTATATATACATGTTGGCACAAATCTCGTGCAAAATATCCTACTATCATACACATCTAAATAAAACTCGCTTTGCTAACCTGAAGATAACCTAAGAAGGTTGAAATGCTGCTCGGAACTTTATCTTAATTAAAGTTTTGATATCCATATCAGCCGTTTAGAGAATACAGATATAAACGGCAGTTTTAGTTTTCGACAAAAGCGATGTGGATATGTGATATAATATCAATTTGAAAGTCTCAGTTTGTAAGTAATACAATCGATGATTATAGGTTTCTGGTGAATTTATTTCGTAGAATGTTTTATAATTTTAATATTATAGTTTTCAAATGTAAACTTTCTTTTTACACTCATACTGTATTTTAGATCGATATGTTTATGTTATTTACTATTAGCATAGGTTTACATTTTAAGGTAATACCTAATGGTTATTTATTTAGTCGGTTCTCGTCTAGTGGGTATCGTGTTTAGGCTTCTCGTACGAAAGCGCATTGCCTCTCAGTGGCTCAGCGGCATGTCTGCGGACTTACACGCTAAAATCCGGGTTTCGATGCACAGATAGCCAATTATGTAGCTTTGTGCTTAATTCCAAACAACAACAAAAGCACACTCCATACTTAAGGTTGTGAATATGCTATAAGCGTGTCTTTCAAGTCCCACTATTAGAGTTGAATAGTCCAATAATGACTAGAGGTACTGTAAACTTGTTTGAGTGAGGAATGACTAGAGGTACTCTTAATTTGAGGGTTACTTGGATAATATCTGAAATTAAAATGTTTTCTCTTCAGAAATATGAAGAGTTAGAGACAATCTGAATTTAAAATTGTTGAGGGATCTGATAGTGTTGATTTGTAAAATTATTGAGGGATCTGATAGGGTTGATTTGTAAGATTGTTGAGGGATCTTATAATGTTGATTTGTAAGATTGTTGAGAGATCTGATAGTGTTGATTTGTAAGATTGTTGAGGGAGCTTATAGTGTTGATTTGTAAAATTATTGAGGGATCTTATAGTGTTGATTTGTAAGATTGTTGAGGGATCTGATAGTGTTGATACGTCATCTTTTACGGTGTTTAAAAATGAGAATAGTAAACCTATGGGGCACAAATGTAGCTTTTGACGTGCTCGGAGTCATCTTCAGCTAATACAGGTGTTTGATCTTTTGAATGAGTTGATCTTGTATGAAATAAATGCAGTTAATTTACAGGATTTTAAAAGATGGTTTAATAATTTTTTGAATGATAACTACTGTCTTTAAGTATTTTATTTGTACTCTAGAGTTTAATAAAGTATACGAAACGGTCTAGATGGACCAAGAAAATTTTTGTTGTCCTTAAATTATGTGGTATTTGTAACCTAAATTTTATGACGTTGCTATTTAATGTTTTTAAGCCAAAAGTCATTACCTTCTTTTTCGAATTCATATACCTAGTTTGACAAAGTTAAAGGACATAATTTGAATAGAACTAAATTAACTTTATAGTTACATCTAGTTAAATGATATCGAAACTTTGTTTAAACGTGCATAATGGATAAAAGAATATTGTGAAATAACTTAAAATATTAATTTTTAACAAACGTTTGAAACGTGATCCAACACTCAATGAATCCCATACGAGATACGTCTTGAAACTCAATTAAAAATACAACACTAAACACTTGAAATGTTATTTTTTGACCATCTTCTCTGCGTTCAAGTGATTAGATTTTGGTTAGCTCATTACAACGAAAGTACGTACTTTCTCAGTGTCACTTTTGTAACAACGAAAAATTCCTTCTTTACTTTCGGAATTTTTCCCACGTGTGGTTTCTGAATATGTTATAATACTCATTGCTGTTAGATTTAGGAAAACATGTTACATACACACATTACGAAAGTAAAATAACGCAATTAATTACATTTTATGGGTTATTTTGATGCCACCTGTTGGATCCTGCGGGAATCACTTAATTTGTCACTGTTTTCATTTTATTTTATTTTACACTAACATTCCTCACGAGGGGGTCACTTGATATCATAGGAAATGACCGAGAGCAGTAGGTAGCTAGAAATAAGAGAACTAAGCCATCTTCTTTGATTAACGCTTTCTCAGAAAAAAACTGCGCACGTGGCTGGATTCGCGTGTGTGTAAACCGTTTTGATGAACTCGAAACGTTCACGTTACAAAGAGATAAAGAAACGAAGCAATCAAGGGGATGGATTGTCCAACGAAATCTTCAGATCTTGGCTCTGTTTATTAGCATTGTCAAAAGCGACTCACTTAGTGCGGTCCAAGAATGACCAAGAGATGCACTATTCACTTATCCAAGAAAGCTCCAACCTTACATACAAGCAATCACACGTTTGTTTGGTTTCCTTATCTTAAGAATTTTATCCATTCTTTTATTAATGTTATTTTTACGTTTGTTGGTTTATGAATTTCGCGTAAAGCTACACGAGGGCTTTGTGCGCTAGCCGTCTTTAATTTTGCAGTGTGAGACTAGAGGGAAGGCGGCTAGTCATCACCACCCACCGCAAACACGGCTGAAATGGCGAGCATGATTGGTGCGACGGGGATTCAAACCAGCGTTCCTCGGATTACGAGTCGAACGCCTCAGCCCACCTGGCCATGCCGGGGCCTGTTTTTAATGTTATACATTATTCTACATAGGTTGAACTTTCACAGACAGTCTTTCGGTGAATGTCAAAACTTGTCACTCCTCTGTTAGAAACCTCAACCTCTTGTTAAAGTTGAGTAAAATATGTGTATACATACATATAACAAAAGATATTATATCTTTGTCAAAGTGAGATACGTCTTATTATATAATTATCTTTTCTACGTGCACAAAATTTGTTTTTCTATTCGTTGAACTTTTTTATTAAACGTGGATTGAAATTTTATTTATAGTCTATAAAAGTAATTTCTCTCTCTTTTCAAAAATTGATTTAAGACCAATTTGTATTCATATGACCAATCAGACGTCCGCTAGGTTCAAATACGTTTGTTTGTTTTGGAATTTCGCGCAAAGCTACTCGAGGGCTATCTGTGCTAGCCGTCCCTAATTTAGCAGTGTAAGACTAGAGGGAAGGCAGCTAGTCATCACCACCCACCGCCAACTCTTGGGCTACTCTTCTACCAACGAATAGTGAGATTAACCGTCACATTATACACCCCCACGGCTTGGAGGGCGAGCATGTTTAGGGCGACCCTCGGATTACGAGTCGCACGCCTTACGCGCTTGGCCATGCCAGGCCGGTTCAAATACGAAACATACGTTGTGCACGTACATTCACCGTTCCGTTCACCACAGTAAAAAGTCTTTTCTCTTTGGGCCGGACATTGCCAGGTGCTTGAGCACTCGACTCGTAATGTGAGGGTCGCGGATTCGATTCTCAATCATACCAAATATGCTCGTCTTTTCAGCCGGGAGGGCGTTACAATGATACGATCAATCCACTGATAGGTGGTAAAAAGTTAGCCCAAGAGCTGGAGGTGGATAGTAGTGGCTAGCTATCCTCCCTCTGGTCTTACACTGCTAAATTAGGAGCGGCTAACCCAGGCCAGTCCTCGTGTGGCTTTTCGCAAAATTCAAAACAAAACAAACTTTCCTCTATTAGTCAAGGGTGCCGGGTTCGAATATTCGTCGCACCAAACATGCTCGTTCTTTCAGCCGTGGGGACGTTATAATGTTACGATCAATCCACTGTTAGGTGGTAAAAGGGTAGCCTAAGAGTTGGCGATGAGTGGTGATGACTTGCTGCTTTTCCTCTAGTCTTACACTGCAAAATTGGGGACGGCCAGCGCAGATAGCCCTCATGTAACATTACGCGATAATCAAAATAAACCATGAGCTGAAAAAAAAGTGGGGTGGATACTATGATAAATATAAAAAAACATCCTGGATTTCACATAGTTTATTTATTAACATAACATATTATTACAGAATTGATTATTAATTCACCAGTATATACATCTTTGATGGCCAAGGTGACTGAAGGAAGAAATAGTGACAGCAGGTGAGCTTTCTGTTTCCCTGTTTTAGAACCTAACTCTTAATCTTCTTCTACAATGTTTCACATGATTAATTAATTGATGACCATTGACTGCAGAAGTGTCTTACAGGCCGAAGTTGAAAGGCCACAGGTCCAAATAGGAAGCTGGTATAACTCAAGGAAGGAATCTTCATATCAGCCTTATTGTGACTGAGTAAAAACTTCAGGTTGGTTTACGTATTGTTGTAATAGTGGTGGACATTTGTTTCATTCTATTTTTGGATACGAAGTGTTAGCGCACACTCTGAGGTATATGAGACGTTTGTGTGTCCTTCACACTGTGTGTGGGTTGTGTTATACAACATTTGATAAAGATTATTTTTGTGTTATGGAGATGGCGACATTTATGAATGTAGTTAACGTTAATTAACAACAAAGATAATAAATGCTCAATAACATCAATAATAGGAGTGGAGAGTTTTTAAAACTCATCAGTACGTGGCCCTAGTTTCAAACTATCATTCTGAGAGGTGTGGTTGAGCTTGATCCAGCAACTTAAGACTAATTAAATGAGGGATAAGCAGACAAACACACAGATCTTTGTATTTTGTGTACATAGATATTGGTTACGACATTTTAAATTCTTCAGTAGTACCCTGAAGAAGTACAGTAAGAGCTGGTGGTTCTCTCAAAAGTTGCAATTTAATTTTAATATTATCAAAACACAGTCCTGAATTTTCATTGGGATAACTTATTGTTCTACAAGAATCAGATTCTACAGATCTTCACATACAGACTCTGATTCATAATCATTATTTATATCAAAATCATAAGCTGTTTTAAAATACATTCTATATCTGCATTCAGTAGCAGAAACCTCTCTTTGATCTTCATGTTGTCCATTTTGTTCTACCCTAGCGGAAGTTTGTGTAACTAATTCTTTCATGCTGCTTGCCATTCCGTCATGATTTTCTTCCTGTATGACAGTGGAATCTTTTGTGCTCATCTTCTAGCTATTCTTTCTGTATCTTGAGTTTGTCTTGCAAAAATTGTAGTTTCTTGTGACTTCCTTTCTTTTTCCTCTTGGCTATTTTTTATTTTGATGAATAGCGACATCAAAACCAGTTTGGAGATCTTTTCATATTAGGTACAGGTGTAGTTTGTGTGTATACATCACGAAGTTGACTCTTTTGGAAAATATAAAGTGAAAGTTTGCTTGTTTTTTTTTTAATTTCGCGCAAAGATACACGAGGGTTATCTGCGCCAGTCGCCCATAATTTAATAGTGTAAGACTAGAGTGAAGGCCGCTAGTCATCACCACCCACCGCCAACTCTTGGGCTACTTTTTTACCAACTGATAGTGGGATTAACTATCACATTATAACGACCACACGGCTAAAAGGGCGAGCATGTTTAGTGCGACAGGGATTTGAACCCGCAACCTTCAGATTACGTGTAGAACGCCTTAACCTACTTATCCATGCCGGGCCTGAAACACAAACGTGAACTAACGTGGGTTTAGTTTAGAGAGAGAAATATGAGGAACTGGGGTGTTGTGGTTCCTCTTCGTCCCCTTACGTGGAAGGTTATTGACTTTGGCTGTTTTCCTTTACTCTTTTTTTTGGGTGAAGGAGTGAAGTTGGTCATAATTAATATTATTCATGAACGAGACAAAGGTAGCACCGGAGAAAACAGCCAAAACTCGTCCCGAAAGGCAAATGTCAAAGTAAATGTGAACATAAACGACCCGAGTCAGGGCATGGCAATAATGATGCCTTAGCTGAGATCTAAAGATCCAATGCTTAAGTTTTTGCTGTGGGGGAAACGAGAGCACCCCGAGAAAATCCCACTTTCACAGAACAGGCGTCGAAAGTTTTATCTCTCCTGTGTCCGAGATCTGAAAAAGAAACTACAAAGTATTTATGCGAGTTTTTCTCTTTAAATACTTTGTTGCGTGATTTGTGCTTCTTGAAATATGTTGTATGATGAAATAAATTTTGTTGGTGCACTAGCTAATTTGTATAGTGATGCCGTTAGTTTGTTTCTGTTTTCTGCTTTTAAATAGTATTTGTGTGATATTTCCATTACTCTATCTCTTAGTGTGGGTAAGTTGCTAATTTGATGTATATAATTTACTGAAGTGAATGACGGTAGACTGAATGCAGATCTTAATATTCTGTTCTGTTGAACTTGGATTTCTTGAATGTGTTGTTGACATATTATATGTAACTTTACATTCATACTCTATTAGTGGACGGATGTTAGCCTTGTATATTTAAATAATGGTTTTTGGTGAGCATTTTGAGTGTTTCTGGTTAGAGTCATTAAGTGTGGAATGCGTTTTCTAATTGATGAGTGTATGGTATTAACATGTTTTTTTCTATGTTAGTTTTGTGTCAAAAGTGATGCCAAGGAATATGATATTTTTGCTCATGTTAATGGACGTATTTCCGAGTGATAATTTTACTTTTTCTAGAATTTTTCTTTACCTTTTTAGTTTCCTGTAGAAGGTGATTTCTTGTGTTTTGGTTGGATTTAAAACTACTATCCACTTGTTACTCCAGGTCGAGACATTGTTCAGTGATTCTTGCACGCGAAACATGGCCATCATTGGGTTTCTGGAGGTGCTCCAGATAGCGATGTCTTCTGCGTATTGTGAATTATGCGTGTGTGTTAAATTGGGGAAAGGTATGTGGCTGACGAAAATAATATATAGTAGTGGAGAAAGGACTGATCTTTGGGGCACTCCTGCAGTTATTTTGAATGATTTAGATATAGTTTTATTGACTTTTACTTGCGTTGTTCTATCTGTTAGGAAGTTTGATATCCATTTAACTATAATAGGGTTTGTTTTTAGATGAGTTAGTTTGTACTTGATGGCATTGTGTCATACGCTGTCAAACAAATGGTTACTTGATTATTATTAAAAGCTTTGTAGACTGATTCGGTGAGTCGTTTGAGGTGATCTGTTGTTTGCCTGTTTTTTTCTGGGGGAATTTTGGGATTCTGCAAGGATATTATTTATTTCACAAAAATGGAGAAAACGGTTGGAGATAACCCTCTCCATCAGTTTGCCAAGGCAGCTTAGCAGACTGATGGGACGGAAATTATCTGGATTGGTTCTGCTGGTGTGTTTCTTTGGAATCTTGGTTATGATGGCTTTTTTCCAAGTGTCGGGGTAATATCCAGTTGTTAGTGAAATGTTCACGATGTTTGTGAGGTGTTGTAATAGAAGAGTAGAGCTTTTTTTCAGAATAATATTTGGTATTTGGTCATGTCCGGGGGGAAGTGTTCTTCAAGTTTTTATTGTTAATTTT
Source organism: Carcinoscorpius rotundicauda (assembly GCA_011833715.1). Lineage (NCBI taxonomy): Eukaryota > Metazoa > Arthropoda > Merostomata > Xiphosura > Limulidae > Carcinoscorpius > Carcinoscorpius rotundicauda. The sequence goes on along the minus strand of CM022399.1, from coordinate 14,365,119 downwards.
TTGTTCAGTGATGGTAACTTTCCTGTTGATTGAACTTGAGTATGTTTCCAGTGTTTCACCAGGGAATTGTGGTGAGAATGAAGCTTGGTTTGTATTTATGAAGGCGTTGACATGATGTTGGTGTTTTGTGTCAAAATCGACTGAATTTAGGTTGCTGAAAGAGGATTCGTAGTAGTCAGCTAATAGGTCCGCTTTCTCCAAGTCCGTCCTTGTGATTATATTGTTGTGTGTGATACGTTGTAGCATGTGATTTGTGTTTTTGTCTGAAGAAATACTCTCGAATTTTTTCCAAAATTCTTTTGGATTGTTTTTGATTTTTTCCAAGTTTTTACAAAAGTTTTGCAAATTAGTTTCTTTTGCTATTTTAATTTCTTGTTTAATTTTTGCATTTGTTCTGTTAATCTGTGTTTTGCAGATGGATCACGTGTTATACAGTGTGTTCGTTTTAATTGCCTGCGTTTGATTATAAGTGAGTGAACGTAAGTGCAGTAAAGTTTTGTTTGTTTAGAATTAAGCACAAGATTACACAAAGTACTGCCCCCTAGTGGCTCAGCGGTATGTCTGCGGACTTACACGCTAAAATCCGGGTTTCGATACCCGTGATGGGCAGAGCACAGATAGCCCATTGTGCAGCTTTGTGCTTAATTCTAAACAACAACAACACAAAGGACTACCTATGCTATGCACACAACGGGTATTGAAACACGGTTTTTTGCGTTGTGAGTCCACGGTCTATCACTTTGCCACCAGAGGGGACAAGAAACAAGATAACTGAATAACAATAAAAAACTTGATGATTTTCATAAACACGTGGTCCTTATTTTCAAGAGATAGAAGAAAACAAACATATGATTCCAATCTTTAAAAAATACAAGACAACAAATATGTGATCTCCATCTTCAAGAGATCAAATGCAATAAAAGGTACTACACAATCTTTAAGAGATCCAAGACAATAAAACATATGATTTCGACCTTCGAGAAGTTCAAAAGAACAAAATGTAATAGTCTCATATTTAAGAAATTCATAACAATAAAACATATGATTCCCATCCTCAAGATATCGAATACAACAAAACACTTGATTCCTAACATCAAGAGATCGAATACAACAAAACACTTGATCTCTAACTTTAAGAGATCGAATACAACAAAGCACGTGAATCCGGACATCAAGAGGTCCAAGACAACAAAACACATGATCCTTATTTTAAAGAGATTCAAAAAAATAGTTATTTCAAAGAAGAACAAACTTCGTTCTTTTCTTTCTTTATTCTATTTTTGGATACCCTCTATTTCTTGATGACATTCTATCAATAAATTTTTTATCCTGGTTACATTCAAGTCGACTGAAATCATTGCACTTTGAAACACAGTTTCACTCTGCAGTTGTAAATAACAGGAAACATTGAATCGTCTTTGGATATTTCCACAGTACTGTGGATTCCTTTTCTATGCTTTAAAAAGAAGAAGAATATACTACAGAGAAAAAGATGTATTGACAGTGGGCAAAGTAAATGGAAAATATTAGTCAAAAGGTTTTGGTTTCTTTATTTTAGCCCAAAGCTATACAATAGACAATCTGTGCTTTGTCCATTACACAGAACAGAACTAGGGTTTAGCATTGTGATTCTGTAAATTTACCGTTATCTATCGGAAAATTGGTCAAAGGAAAAAACTGAAATAAGCTAAATAAGGCCTAGTTGAGAAAACAGAAAGAAAGTGAAGCCGTAATTCACAGCTCGTATTTTCGCATATTTAAATAAATTCGAAAAACAAAATTCCTATTTTACATACTCCATTCTGAGCGTGTTTAACTCCAGAATTTAGTTTCTAAATTCTCATTGGGAAACTTTGTATTCCAGAATACGTTTCGAACATGATTATCGTGAATGAAAACATGAGTCAAAACAATTTTGTCAAGTTAATTTAGTAGCTCATATGGTTGAGGAAGTTATGTAAAATATTTTTACTCATGTTGAAAACGAATATAATATAATGTCGTTTCCTAGAATATATTAAACAAGGGTTAGCAAATTAGTTTAAACATGTCATAAACAACCACGCAAAAGAATAAGTGAATTTAAAACTGGTGTTTATTTATATACATAAAACAAGGTTCAGTGTTGAAGATTTCATTCACTGTTGTCTATTATATTGTGTTCGTTAATATTTTGTTATTTGTTATCACACTGGGGTGAACACATCTGACTTCTTGAAACTTTTCTTTCACAGTTTACTGTTCGTTTTATTTGTTTCTAATATTCGCGAAAAGGGTTAACTTTGTTAGCCATCCTCGAGATTAGAACTAGCATACTACAAGGAAAGCAGCCATTCAGAAGCCTTTACCGTCAATTCGAAATACTTTATTCCGGAAGTGAGGTTTTCGCGTCACTTTTATAAATTAACAACGATTTCTAAAGGCAGATCGAGATTCTAGGGTAATGGAATGTGAACCGAGACAACACCCAGCTAGCCTTTGACGTTTGTTAAGTAACTTCTTTGTTTAATTTGTAGCGCTTTCTGTGTAACACTGCTCAGTGTAACTGCACTAAGCTGAGAAAATTGCGATAGGTGCACACGAGTTTTATATGGGAAATAGAACTGAACCAATCTAATAGGCTTACATTTTTACATTTGTGAACGTATTTAGTCGGTCAGAAACTGTATTGGTGATGCACAATATTTAGTCGGTCAGAAACTGTATTGGTGATGCACAATATTTAGTCAGTCAGAAACTGTATTGGTTATGCACAATATTTAGTCAGTAAGAAACTCTATTGGTGATGCACAATATTTAGTCAGTAAGAAACTGTATTGGTGATGCACAATATTTAGTCAGTCAGAAACTGTATTGGTGATGCACAATATTTAGTCAGTCAGAAACTGTATTGGTGATGCACAATATTTAGTCAGTCAGAAACTGTATTGGTGATGCACAATACTTAGTCAGTCAGAAACTGTATTGGTGATGCACAATACTTAGTCAGTCAGAAACTGTATTGGTGATGCACAATATTTAGTCAGTCAGAAACTCTATTGGTGATGCACAATATTTAGTCAGTCAGAAACTCTATTGGTGATGCACAATATTTAATCGTAAATAGAGTTAATAATGAACAAGTGGAATAAATATTACATGAGCCACTGTAACTCTAAATTTAACTAACAAGCAAAGTTAGATAACAGGCATGTTTTGTTTTTCCTTCATACTTTTTTTAAATATTAGTATTTATTGACATGAATCCACTCCTGGCGAGTGAAAATAACATTATGAGTATTTCATGAAAGGTTATTATCCTTATGAAATTACGGTCACTACTAAAAATTGGTTTTCTTTTATTGTGTACTCCGAACATTTCTTTAAAAACGTTCTTCCAAATAATGGAATGTGAAAAAAACTTTTATGCAAGAATAAAATAAAACAAATTTCTTCAAATAAACGCTATTACTAAAATTGCTAAAAATTGTAAAATCAGTTTGTCATGATTTCTAATAACATTATTTAACTATTTTCTTCTAGAAAACAAATTATTAAATCAGAAAAAGTGTATTTTCTGGCTTTGTTTTTCGTTACTCGTAACTATTAGAATTATATTTATTCGGAAATGTTTCTCAGTCATTAAATAAAAATATGTTTAGTTACTCTGACCGCCCGTAATATAAGTTTGGGGATTTATGGTTCGCATTCCGTTGACGTACAAACTCACTCCACACAGTAGAGCTGTAGGTGCGTAATAAGTGTGGCTATAAAATCAGTCATTTTGTTCAGATACAAGTTACCCACAAGTAATGGGTGATAGCTAACCTCCCTCTGGTTTATCATTAGAAGTTAAGGACGACTAGTGTATATATCTCTCAAGTATTTATGTGTTCCACGGTAAATCCTATGCAATGAATCCGAAAGTGATATCCATGACATACAATTTTCTCCATGACGTACAGATCTTTCACAAAATGTGATAAGACAATGCTTAAAACAAAGACAAAAAAACGTGGTTTTCAAACTGAAAGACGTAGACTCCAACAAAAATGAATCAGGAAGAAATAGGATGCGTATTCGTCTGATATCAAAATTCTATTTTCTCCAGTTTGTGTTTTGTTAAAAAACATAATAATAAAGACTGTTTGTGGTAAACGAAATAATAATTTGATTTAAATAAGGTTTTTTTACAGATTTTTTCTAAAAAAAATAGAAAAAATAAGAATATTATTTTCGAAACTTGCTAAGCTAAATTTCAGAATATCCGATACGAAAACCAAAACAACTTTTATGGAGTTTAAATTTTCAGTCGTGTTTTATTAGCTTTTACGAATATATTTATGCCCAAATTTGAAATATTGTATTTTTGCAAGAAAAACCTAAAACAAAATATTTTCGTACCCATTTAGTATTATCAATAAAAAGTAACTAAATTATCTTAAAAACTCACGCAATGATACGAAGTGAAGCATTTTCAAATAAAAATATAATTCTTACTTTTTATAATTCACGAAAATTATAGCACGAAAGGTTTTGTTTGTTTTGATTTTGCGCAAACTAATACGAGGGCTATCTGCGCTAGCCATCTCTAATTTTGCTACTCTATTACTAACGAATAGTGGGATTGTCAGTCACATTATAACGTTCTCGCAGCTGGAAGGGCGAGCATGTTTGGTATGACCTTGATTCCAACCTGTGGCCCCCCCAGTGGCTCAGCGGTATGTCTGTGGACTTACACGCTTAAATCCGGGTTTCGATACCCGTGGTGGGCAGAGCATAGATAGCCCATTGCGTAGCTTTGTGCTTAATTCAAAAACAACAACAACAGATTCGAACCTGTGACCATCGGATTATGAGTTCGGTGCTTCAACCGCCTGACCATGTCAAGCCGCCGCGAAATTCATAGACATGGTTTTACTGCATAAAGCTGATTTATTAATTTTAGTTGTTTTTTAATTTCATAGTCTAATTAACTTTCTAAAGTGATCTTACCTTCCACGGAGGTGACAGCGGTCTTCGGATCGCTCTATAACGGTCTAAAGCAATGGCTGATATAAGATAGTTAGAAGCACATATAGAGAAGGTCTGTAGGAACTTTACCAACCGACAAACAAAATCCCCTGCCCTCCATTCTCGGCCATAATACTCCCACACCAGCTGGGGACCAGTAGCACACACTGTCACCAGCACGTCTGCTATTGTTAGGTTAAGGAAAAGTCGTAGTACACGTGATTTTCTGGCCCGATGGTTCAACAACCAGAATAGCACGACTAAGTTTCCTATGAATCCCAGAACTGCTAGAATCCATAGCGTAGTGACCCGGACGTTTTTAATCACAGGCTGGTCATACAAACTCTGCTTACGGTTTAGTATTGTTCGTTAATATCCGTTCATCATCAACACCTGCAAGGTTTATGGACTTATTGGTATCTTTCATTGCCGTTTGGTAAAGAAATTCAGCGACTGAAACAAATAAATTACCGAACCTAAATTAAAATATCTCCCCAGTATTCTAGTTGACAAGAACTAAGATAATAACCTTTTCTCTCTCAATAGCGCGATTTTTTAAGAAAAAAATTATTATGTGTGTGTTTGTTTTTTGAATTTCATGCAAAGCTACACAAGAACTATCTGCGCTAGGTGTCCCTAATTTGGCAGTGTAAGACTAGAGGGAAGGCAGCTAGTCATCACTTTTCACCACCAACTCTTGGGCTACTCTTTTACCAACAAATAGTTTGATTGAGCGTCACATTATAACGCCCCACAACTGAAAGGGGGAGCATATTTGGTGCGATGGGATTCAAACCTGCGACCCTCTTATTACGAGTCGAATACCTTAACACCTGGCCATTTCGGGTTGTATTTGGGTTTGACATACGATAAAATGTATCTAGATCCATTAAATTTCAGAGTAAACACAGTTAAAACCATTATACGTTCATTGCATATTTAAATACAATTAGTTTTAAAATAAAATTTGATGATTTTGGATCTTAACCCACCTGGCCATGCCGGGTCTCGAAAAGTGTGAGCACATGCTTTAGGTAAAATAAGGGTGCAGTAAGAACGGTGTGGGACTTAAGAAGACAGGGATTAAGTTATATTTGTATAGGTTTACCTTTACTATAAAGTAAAAAGAAGAGTAAAAACTATAGTTTTTAAATTATAAAGTTACACAAACAAGCAAATAACAGGTCAAAACCTTTACTGATAGCTTACACTTTTACATTGTAAAGGAAAACACAATGTAGTGAAATTAATTAGACATCTACACTATAGCCCCCCAGTGGCTCAGCGGTATGTCTGCGGACTCACACGCTAAAATCCGGGTTTCGATACCAGTGGTGGGCAGAGCACAGATAGCCCATTGTGTAGCTTTGTGCTTAATTCAAAACAACAACAATCTACACTATAGTACTTCGTATCGAGTTTGAAACCCCGTTGCACCAAACGTGCTCGTCCTTCAGTGAAAACTGTTAGCAATGATTCAAATAGAATGATTTTATTTATTGTATAATATTAGGTTGATTCTAACACACAGTTTATGCAAAGGTCCAGCATGGCCAAATGAGTTAAAACGTTCGACTCGTAATTTGAATGTCGCGGTTCGATTCCCCGTCGCACGAAACATGCTCGCCCTTTCAGTCATGGGGACGTAATGTTTCACTCAATTTCTCTATTCGCTGATAAAAGAATATCCCAAGGGTTGGCGGCGGGTAGTGATGACTACCTGCCTTCCCTCTGGTCTTACACTGCTAAATTAGGGACGGCTAATGCAGACAGCCCTTGTGTAGCTTTGCGCGAAATTCGAAACAAACCAAACGACATATTTCGTACATAATAAGTCATTTATTTTATTAAATATTTAAGAATATTTTGTATATAATAAATAGTTGATTTGGTTGAATATGTAAGAAGATTTGGCATATAGCGAGTTTTAATAAATGTTTAATTATTCGAGAATATTAAAATATCAAACAGACTTCCTCAAAGTTTTTATTGAGAATGTAAGTGATAATAAGATATGTGTGATAATAAAGAAAATAAGTCATTATTTGCAATCTTCCAAGTGATGAGCCTTAAAAATGTGGACTTTAGTGATGCTGAGGTCCGGAATGGCCAGGTTGATTAAGGCGTTTGACTCGTAGTCGGAGGGTCGCAAGTTCGAATCCCCGTCGCACCAAATATGCTCGCCATTTCAGACGTGGGAGCGTTATAACGTGATGGTTAAGCCCACTATTTGTTGATAAAAGAATAGCCCAAGAGTTGGCGATGAGTTGTAATGACTAGCTCCCTTTCCTCTAGTCTCACACTGCTAATTTAGGGACGGCTAGCACAGATAGCCCTCGTGTAGCTTTGTGCGAAATTCAAAAACAAACAAAAATTGACTAATCATCCGTGATGACGACAAAATGCACTTGTGGAAAAAAGAAATATGTAAAAACAGCTGATATGGGTAGAGAAAGCACTACGTAGAGGAGCGAACAACGTTTCGACCTTCTTCGGTTATTGTCAGGTTCACAAAGAAAGAAAGAGGCAACTGACCGATAGCTGACCACATGTTTAAAGGAGATTGTGTAAATGAGTTTAGAAATGTAGAGGGCGTGCTTAGATATTTGGTTGTATTTATTAATACAGTTATGAAGGTGTTCATTTGTATTGATTTATTTTGGACCCATACCAGCCGTTTTTACATATATAGTTGATGAATCGATAACATTTTACCTTATTTGTACAATATACTTTCCACAAATATTTTCTCTCAATTTTTTTTTGTAATAATATCTCTAAATATCATACAATAATTTAACAAACAATCTCACTGTTTAACTCTATACACATCTGGACTTGTTCAGTTTTGTGTAGTAAAGAAATTCCTTTGTTATTTCTGAAACCATAATTTTTATTCATTGCATTACGTAAAATAGTAAGTCCGGGATTTGAACTCACGACTTTCAAATTACAAATCGAGCGCCCTAATCACCTGGCCATGTGGGACACAATAGGATGGTGAACTACCTCTAGGGTGTTTCATGTGTTATCAACATTATTGTTCAGATTTAATTATATACCCCCCAAAAGTAAACGGTGGGTGGTGATGACTTGCTGCATTCCTTCTAGTCTTACACTGTTAATTAGGGACGGCTAGCACAGATAGCCCTCGTGTAGCTTTGCACAAAATTAAAAACAAACAAACCAATCATCATAACAAGGAATGAAATTGAAATTTTGTGCCAATAACTTTTATAAACTTGGTTCTTTAAAAGATTCAATTTATTTACATTTATCTACCCTATTTGTGATAAACAGTAGATAAATTAACCCTTTTCTAATTTGAAGTTTCGTCAATAAATTTGATCTTTAGTTTGAACTGTGAGCTGTAACTTATGATTTGTTTAACATTTAATGGAAAGGATAATACATATTACTTTTGTCTCAAAATCTGTGAGGATTGTATGAAGAGGTAAATTTTCTGGGTCTGAAACAGCGAAATACAGGGTGGTCGCTAAAAAAGCGGAAAATTTGAGGGTCAGATGAGATCATGAATAAAATGCGTGCTTACTCATTTCTATTTTGATTTCTTTACATCATGAATAAAATGCATGATTTTAATATCATAAAATGCATGCTTACTCATTTCTATTTTGATTTGTTTTAACTTTGTAAACGTTATTCTTTGTAAAAATAAATAGCTGTTTGACAAATTTTCCGCTTTTCTAGCGACCACTCTGTATAATAATTAATATTAATATAGTAATTACGTAAATAATTACATATCTAACATCGATTAGAAACTTGTCAATATATAAAAGTAATGAAATTAGATTTTAAAAAAATAAAGATCGGACAAGATTTCGTGAATTGTGAGAAGGTTTTATTTAAAGCAGATTTACGTTTTAACACATATGTAAGTAATGAGAGATGCAGACATCAGATGGTTTTATAACTAACTAATGTACACAAATGTTTGTGTTGTACAGGACGGTTTATACAGTTGAAGTATAAGAACTGTAGACAATTGTTTATAAATTAAATTAATTTCTTGTGAGATCTTTAACTGTTATAATGTAAATAATCTGGTTTTTAAATATGAAAATATACAAAAATAATTTTTCTGATATATCAAGAATTATTTAAACTTATTTGCGTTTCAAATTGTCATGGTTTTGGTACAATACGTTCTTATACATTTTCTGTGTTATTATATACCAATAATCTGTGTGTATATATACGTGTACGTGTACGTGTGTGTGTTATAAAACATTCTAATTACATACCAATAATTTGTGTGTATATATATACATGTAGGTGCACGTGGGTGTGTGTGGGTTATAAAACATTCTAATTACATACCAATAATCTGTGTATACGTGTACGTGCATGTGGGTGGGTGTGTTACAAAACTTTCAAATTACATACCAATAATTTGTGTATACGTGTACGTGCACGTGTGTGTGTGTGTATTACAAAACATTCTAATTTTAGATATCTACCTTCAATGCTACTAACCCTATATTGTACCAGTTTTAAGAAGAAACTGACTATTACGAGTAGATCACGTGGTCACCTCTGCTATTTTCTTATATTTCCTAAGAATAAAAATTTACAAACACTCTTTCATTTGAACCTCTTCGACAGTATTAATGTGAGTTAGGGACCTATGTTAGTTAATCATTGCAAAGTAATTAACAGTTAAAGTAATTAAGTTAGAATGTAAACGCCATTCCAATAGCAGACACATTAAGATAGTATGCGTGATATACCAACAGATGTAATGCACTGTGTATAATAGTTGGCTCGTTAAAAGAAGGGTTTTACTTGTAACTTTTAAGAACATATATGTGCCAGATATACTCGAAGTTTCAGCTGCGTTTAATACGAGAATTATGATTAAGAGAGTTATATAACACAAATGCTAAATTTGGTTATTTTCTGGAATGATACTTTGTGTCAAACTTACATACATAACTGTTTACGAATCATACTTTATGTGCTTCAATGGTTATAAATTATTCATTGTTATATTATTGCACCACACCAATAGAAATTTCTGAATTTTTTCCATTTATTTTACTTTAATATTTTATCATCATAATGTCTAGTATTGTATGACACTTTACAGACTTCTTTCAGGGTATAAATTCGCGTCAAAATTCAGTTCAAGATTTGCCTTGACTTGGTGACTATGTGCTTAGCCATAGAGAGTATATAATAGTGATTCCTAAAATGAAATTATCACGAATTGTACTGTAATAACAGAGCAGAAAGAATACTTCGTTTTTTAAATCGCGTTCTATGGTAACTAAATACGTCTGTATAGAACTTGAGGAAAAGTGGCAATTATATAATGCTGTTGACACAACTCTGATAACCAACATTGTAAGGAACATTTGTGTACGTATATATTTTACTTCTTTTAATGTATGTTATTTTAAAATAACTGAAGTGTTTGCTGTTTGTACATTGTCGCAGTTTATCACCAGCAAGTCACAGACACTCACTGTTAAAAATCTGGTCCATAAATAAAACCTACAACACAATTAAATTTAGACTACAGTGTTGGTGAAGTAATCGTATGTTGAGATACATTGAAGCACCCGACGATGAACCTATCATCCTATTGACCGATCCATTTACGGAAACACCTTCCGCCTTAAAAGTGTTACCCTTAGTAAGACCATCCACTTATAGAACTTTATAAACATAATCCATCTAGTAACACCAAATAAATTGTGAAACACACCTAGTAGCAACACCTGCTACGAAACAATAGTATTATTATCATCTAAAGAGTCTTGGTAGGCGGGTGGTGCCGCCTATGGAAACAGTGCCAGTATTTTTAAAATATATGTAATATCTAATTGAAAATTATAAAGTAACTACCAGCATGTGTAAAATAAACTATTTTGTCAAGAATTCCTCGATTGCTTTACATAATGAAAATTATCGCTACATATGTAGAGAAGTTACACAAGATTATATTTAATCTATAAAGTTAAGCTAGAGAATATTACTTATCAAGTGAAACAGTAAGATTAAGATTAAGTAAGATTAAATTAGCTAAAACATTAGAAATTTAGTAGCATTACGGCTTATAGAAACATCGTCCATATTTGTAAAACTTATTTTAAAAACTCATTAAGTGAAATTACAACTGCAATAAAAATATCTTAGTACTAATAGTTGTAAGCATAACATTATGCAAATTAGATAAAATAATAATTTAAAGAATTTGTCAGATTAAAATTGTTGAAACGATGATATATACATCGCCCTCTGGTAGTCCCCTCGCGAACTATCTGCGTGACCATCATACCAACACGCCACTTTGTGATGTCATGCGTTTCTCAAATGGTTGCACTCTCTAACGTTTCCGAGGGTGTAATAGTTATCTCGCTTTCACGTACCAGAATAATTTGCATTTTACGTAATGGTTATGCGCCCCTCAGGTGTTAATACTACGTACCTGCTACGTATTTCTGAGGTGAGTATATAATATGAGTTACGTGGTCCTCAGGGAACACGGTTTGATTTCCTTTCATCTGGTGACATCGCACTGAAGCATCATTTTTTGGACATCACTGTCTCGCACTAAATACTCATACTTACGGCTTCTAATAAACAGATAAATCAAATTGTGTTAATACTTTCTTTTCTGTTTAAAATATTAAGATTACGTATAGTAAAATTTTCACATGACAAGCTCGATATGTTATATTTTAGTAATGGTATATGTCCTGATCAGTCATTTGCAACAATGGTTAAAGTTTTTGAATTTAACGTTTAATTTTTTTGATTCGCTGAATTTACTTATTACTTTATTTGTTTTTGTTTTCCAAATCTATCAGTTATTTATGGATATATTCGAACAAAAACAACATCATGCAATCGCCGTTTTTTTTTTCCTTTTTCACTCCAAAAGACTCAATGGTTAGCGTGTCTGACAATGAATCCGAGGTTCCGTGCTCGTTCTTCATTACTGCCAAAACGAAAATCACGCTCTTAAGGGCTTTGGATACGACATAATACGATATCATAATCTTGTACAACTGTAAAATATTATTTATAGAAATTCTGATATACTTGATAAATAACTAAAGCATATTTTACTCGTATGTCAGTATTAAGAATTCGTAAGTCAATGAAAAAGAAAAAAATCCTCTGAAATGCTTTTTGATTATACGAAAGTTACAAGAACGACCTTGTAAACGGCAATAATCAGTAAAGCACTCTAATTCGATTATGTGCGTGTGTATTGTGTGTTTTTCTATAGCAAAGCCACATTGGGTTATCTGCTGAGTTACCCCCGCTAGTACAGCAGTATGTCTCCGAATTTACAACTTAAAATCAAGGGTTCCATTCCCCTCGGTGGGCTGAGCAGATAGCCATTTGTGGCTTTGCTGTAAGAAACACACACATCTGCTGAGTCCACCTAGGGGAATCGAACACCTAATTTTGGCGTTGTAAGTTCGTTGACTTACTGTTGTACTAGCAGGGGACTAATCCGATAACCTTTATGAGCTATGCTTTTCGTTTAAAGGATGAAATGGGAAGATTGGGAGGTGTGAAACACCAAGGAAGCAATAAATATTGTATAGTCATAAAATGGCGAGTGACCTAATTATTAGCTAGGCAGTTTATCTGACAACACAGAAATTATAGGTTGATGTTTTAATGGAAAGGCATCCAGAATGAGCGATTACTATATACGAAAATACAAAAAAATGGAGCAGAAAAAAAGAATGAGATAAACAAAATAATAAATAAAGATGGAGAGAAGAGATAAGAAAATTATAAAAAAAGCAAATGTGTTTGCTTTCAGAAGTTTGATCTAAAGCTCCATGAAGAATTTTTTTTCCGAATTTTAAAATAATAATTTAAAGGAAAGGCTGCTAGCATTTAGCACCTACGGCCAACTGTTGGATTACTAGTTTCTAACCTTATGGTGGGTTTTACATTCATTCGTATAACACACCTATAACCAATAAATTCGAAACACTTTTCAATTGTTTTGTTTCGCTGAAGCAGGACATAAACCATGAATTCTTGGATTCACAATTACAGCACGTAAATCTCGGACCATGTCTAATCCAAAAAAAATGAATAAAACTGCAATAAGGTAGAACAAATATTAGTTAGAGATTCTTAATAAAAGTTATATAATATTAAAATAATATGAACCAAGATAATACTTTGTTACATGGGTGTGTGATGCCCTCGGAATTTATAATTAAAACATCTCTTCTTAATGTATAGTTTTGTTCACGCTCGTGGCTACTGCCAACCTTCCAGTGGATCACGTGAAGGTATCGAAATATGACAGATTCAGGTAGACGTACACAGGAACTTGCTGCAGATCCAGTGATGTGGTGTGAAAGCCCCACTGACATGTCGTTCTATTCCATTCCTTCTCGGCAAAGGATCAGAGACGTGTTGTTTAATTTCAAAATTATTCCTTTTTACTCCCTGGCTTCTCATGTGTGGAATATCGTTACAAAGTTCACACTTACAGCCGTATAAAGTTAATATGCACACACTTACCACCGTCCATACATCAAGCACGTACAACAAAAAAAAACGTTTGCATATACTGTGTTGTTAATGCATACAATGAGGCCCGGCATGGCCAAGTGAGTTAAGGAGTTCGAGGGTCGCGGATTCGAATCCCTGTCGCACTAAACATGCTCGCTTTTTTCAGCCGTGTAGGTGTTATAATGTGACGGTCAATCCCACTATTCGTTTGTAAAAGAGTAGCCCAAGAGTTGGCGGTGGGTGGTGATGACTAGCTTCCTTCCCTCTAGTCTTACACTGCTAAATTAGGGACGGCTAGCGCAGATAGCCCTAGAGTGGCTTTGCGCAAAATTCCAAAACAAACAAACAATTTTCACATTTTTAAGTTGGAGATGGTAACTGTTATTTAAAAAAAAAATCGAGTAACACAAATTGTTCGTGAAAATAGATGGAGTAAAATTACTGTATTTAAATTATAGTTTGGTTTGAATCTGCGCAAAGCTACTAGAGAGCTATCAGCGCTATCCGTCACTAATTTTACAGTGTAAGACTGAAGGGAAGGCAACTAGCTAGTCATCACCACTCACCGCCAACTCTTGGGCTACTCTTTTACCAACGAATAGTGGGATTGTCCGTCACATTATAACGCCCTTATGCTGAAAGGGCGAGCATGTTTAGAGTGACGGGGATTTGAAAACTCGACCCTCGGATTACGAGTCGAGTAACCTAACCACCTAGCCATGCTGAGTCGTTTAAAATATAAATATGAAAGAAAAACCTGCTTATAATAACAAAATTCTGAGGACCCAAAATGGTAACACAGATCTTTCAATTCTTGAACAGTTTTAAAATATTTCTTTCTATGGATGTATCAAAACCTATCATTGTGTTTTATACGGGTTGAGAACTACTTGACATGTGTTAAACCCCTCCATTATCTATCTTGTTCAGTGATTTTGTGCTATCCACGTTGCTAGACGAGAGTCGAGTGCTTGATCTTGTGGTGTTGTCGATGTAGTGAGAATCGCACGTGTATTAAGTTATGGAAAGTTGGCATCATTAACGAATACGGCGTATAACAATTGACTGAATGGTACTGAGTTTTGAAGGAGACTTGTTTGTTGTGGGAAAGATGTGATTTTCACATTAGAGTTATACAATTACTTAATTCATTAGAAATCCAACGAATCATTCGGATTGAAATATTGATTATATATATATATATATTAGGGTATTATACCAAATCAAATCGAATGTTGTTTTTTTTAAATATAAAAATACTCTCTAGGCACGTGATTGCAATCAGAGTCCTGGTATTGGTAGACAAATTTAGGTAGACAAATCACGTAACTGGCAGTTCCATGTCATTTCCACGATGCGTTGTGAATACTGGCTAATAGATTAGGTTTCAAGTTTCGAAACAAAAATTATTGATATAAATTTTCCAGAAGCTTGCTTATACAATTTACAAGATTAATTGAGAGGTAATTATAAGGATTACTTGGTTTTTGGGATAACACTCTGATTTTAGGGTTAAACAGAGGTGTGAAACAAACAGATAAGAGGATTGGTTTAGGAAAATGTTACGCCTTTCGTCATATGCGGAGTTTGTGATTTTAATGTGTTTTCAGTGGACTTTGCTTTCGTTATGAGTCTATTTATATTGCTTTTAATGGGTTTTTTTCTATGTTGGCTTTGTTAGTATTAATGTGATGTTGGGTGGCCAGATGTTTAGGGTGCTCGAATCGTAAGCTGACGGTCGCGAGTTTGAATCTCCATAACACCAAATATGGCCACTCATTTTGCCGAGGGGGACGTTATAAGGTGACTGTCAGTCCCATTATCATTGGCAAAATAGAAACTCTATAGTTAGCGGTGTGCTAGGCTTACACTGCTAACTTGGGGATGGCTGTCGCAGATAGCTCTTGTTTAGCTGTGCGGGAAATTAAAATTAAACCAATTCTTTGCTCTGTTTGTTGATTCTTTTTAAATGTTCGTGTGTTTTTCCGTTGTCTGTATGTTTGTTTCTGAATTTCACGCAAAGCTACACGAGGACTATCTCAGCTAGCCGTCCGTAATTTAGCAGCGTAAGACTGGAGGCAAGGCAACAAGTTATCACCACCCACCGCCAACTCTCAAGCTACTCTTTTACCAACGAATAGTCGGATTCACCGTCACATTATAATGTCTCCACGGCTGAAAGGGTGAGCCTGTCTGGTGGTGACCGGGAATCGAGTCCGCGATTCTTAGATTGCGAGTGGAGTGCCTTAACCACTTGGCCATGTTGATATTGTAGTGTATATTTAAGGTTGGATAATTTGCTGATTGGTTTAAATTTGTACCAGAATAATTTTTGGTGTTCTTTACACTTGTGTAATGACTGATAAAGCCGTAACAATGTTGTTGTCCCGTTAGATATTTATTTATGCATTTCATCGTTGTTTTTGCTTATCATGGTGTAATGCGTTGAATCACGCGCTCATATACAAATTATTCGGAAAGAGTGTTGCTCTAGCACAAACTGATAAAACAGAAAAATAATTTGGTTATTATTATGGCTAATATAATATCCTTTATGTTTTCATGTTCGTCATGGGCAGGTGATTAAGGCACTCGACTCGTAATCAAAGGGTATCATACCACACATGCTCGCCTTGGGGGCGTTATAAAGTTTCGATCACTTCCAATATTCGCTGGTAGAAAAGTAGCCCAAGAGTTGTGACGACTACCTTCCCTCTACCCTTACACTGCTTATTATTAATTGGTACTTCAATGTGATAAGTATTTCGGTAAAAATGAATTTTGGGCAGTTAAAATATCAATATTGAATACTTGGGATGTCACGTACTGAAGATTAATCTAAAACTAACTTGTTTATACCTTAAGAATTGTTTATACCAAAGCATACAAGTGTATGGTTTAATTTCCATTAGACAGTGAAATGCAGAGACGCACAGAAACGTAGGCCTACAAATTGTTACAGTGAAAGAGTCAAGTGAAACTGTGTTCAAACCTGTGACTTTTATAATTTTACAAGCAAGTGCTCAGAGTGCTCGATGCAACGCTCGAGCAGTCTGAGCAATTGGTTGTAAAATTATATTTTTGGTTTTAAAACTTGAACAAATACACGCTTTAATTATACATTATTTAAATAGTAACCCAATATCTAAATTTTGTTACAGATGCTTTAATCCACGTGAGTTTATTTGGTATTAATTAGAAAACTACATTGTGGGCTCTCTGACCTCTGCCCACCATGGGTATCAAACCCTCTTTTCTAACTCTTTTCTGAGTCCACAGGCATTCCGACGTGTCACTGGAGGGCTGGTACATAATGCACAGATTCAATCAACTGGGATTTTTCTTTACGAAGTAAAAATGTGCTAAAATCGAATCCACTTTCTGTTAAGCAAATACGAGTTAGTGTAGAAGCAAGAAAAGAATAAAGCAGAGTGTAAGATAGCTTCAAATATCTAATTTTATACACTTTTCAAATAACTCAGAGGTAAAGATTATTAGTTCAGTTTGTTGTTCCATTGAATACGTCTTCAGAATAGCCACGAGGGTCTCGTTTCAACTAAGGTAAAGACGTCACTAACTTCCTCTATGACTGCTTCAAATAAATATATCTTCCTCAAACTGTTTCATTTGGCAGTATTGAGATCACTTTTTCTGTTTTAAAGACATTTTATGTCCAAACAGATGGTACAGGAATATATTGCAAATAGAACTCTTCAAACATAAATATCCCATTGAAAAGTTTTTATTGTATTAAAAAATAAAAGAGAAGAAAGAAAAAATCAACTGTTGAAGATTGAAAGATCTGTGTTACCATTTTTGGCCCTCAGAATTTTGTTATTATAAGCAGGTTTTCCTTTCATATTTATATTTTAAACGACTCAGCATGGCTAGGTGGTTAAGTTACTCGACTTTTAATCCGAGGGTCGCGTTTTCAAATCCCCGTCACTCTAAACATGCTCGCCCTTTCAGCATAAAGGCGTTATAATGTGACGAACAATCCCACTATTCGTTGGTAAAAGAGTAGCCCAAGAGTTGGCGGTGAGTGGTGATGACTAGCTAGCTGCCTTCCCTTCAGTCTTACACTGTAAAATTAGTGACAGATAGTAACAAAATATAACATTCCAGTTAATACTAAATTTATTCAAAAACCAGGCACAAAACTAAGGTCTATACTATGTAAGAACTACACTGACAAACACCACACCAACATTATTTATAAAATACAATGTGATAACTGCCACGACTTCTATATTGGAGAAACAAGTAGAAAAATGGAAACCAGATTCAAAGAACGTAAAAAGTCACCTTCACACGTTTTCGAACTCTGTAAGTCAAATGGACACAACATAACCATAGAAAACACTAAAATACTAAATAAAGAAACAAACATAAACAAACGCAAAATTAAAGAAGCCTTACTTATACAACAACTTAAACCCAAAATAAACCAATATAAAGGAACGCCATTATACCTATATTAATATTATAGATAAAATTATATATTCAAACATCTAATCCCGCCCTCTACATTACGACACTCAGTTACACAACCCCTTCCAAACATGTGGTCAGCTTCCGGTCAGTTACCTCTTTCTTTGTGAACCTGACGATGACCGAAGAAGGTCGAAACGTTGTTCGCTCTTCTATTTAAAATATTTTCTGAACTCAAACGAGCCGTTTTTGCATATAAAATTCTCAACAAGTGGGTTTCTCGACATCACTGATTGGGTTTATGTTTCTTATAAACTATTAAGTTCAACATAATTAAAAGTGTTTTGCTCCTGATTTTTGTTTGTATTCAATGTCCGGTACATCACGTTGCAGTGTCCAACAGTAGTCAGCAACCATTGACGGATTCTAGTTGCCCTGATATCGTATTTTCATTGTAGCAATGTCCTAGTGAAACCAATATTTCGATGAAACGGTCCGTGATGGGCAAATGTGAATGTGATTTTCGTGATCAACAGCTAAAAATCTATAGGGAACACCCAGCAGTGTTCAAGAAGCAAAAACTTTGTTGTGCAGTGTAACCAATTGACCTTAACATATTCATTGTATTAAAACAATCTAAGAGCTTTACCACGTCGTTACATGCCACGTCTGGCAACCATCCAACTTGACATATTCATTGTATTAAAACAATCTAAGAGCTTTACCACGTCGTTACATGCCACGTCTGGCAACCATCCAACTTGACATATTCATTGTATTAAAACAATCTAAGAGCTTTACCACGTCGTTACATGCCACGTTTGGCAACCATCCAACTTGACATATTCATTGTATTAAAACAATCTAAGAGCTTTACCACGTCGTTACATGCCACGTTTGGCAACCATCCAACTTGACATATTCATTGTATTAAAACAATCTAAGAGCTTTACCACGTCGTTACATGCCACGTCTGGCAACTATCCAACTTGACATATTCATTGTATTAAAACAATCTAAGAGCTTTACCACGCCTGACAACCATCCACCTTGACAAAAAGTACTACAAAATATTTCATTTTAAGGCTAATGTTTCCAAAGCACATATCTCCTTCCTAGAACACTTCATAAATTATTTCTCCAGTTTCCTGAGGTGTGTGATTATTGAAGGAATACATATTATAGAATATTAATTAAGATGTTCTTGTCAGGACATGGATTGCTTTTTATGCAAGACACTACATTTATCTCATTACGGTTAAGAATTCAAATGTTTTTAGGCTACTCTCTGAATTATTCTGGCGTTTCTAAATTATTTGCCCCCCCCCAGTGGCTCAGCGGTATGTCTGCGGACTTACACGCTAAAATCCGGGTTTCGATACCCGTGGTGGGCAGAGCACAGATAGCCCTTTGTGTAGCTTTGTGCTTAATTCAAAACAACAACATCTAAATTATTTATATCACTTATATTTTTAATTCAATTAAGTACAACGAATATCATGTCTTATAAATCCCATATGTTCTAATCAAACATAACTTATGAATATCTTTCGTCGGAAATGCCTGTTAAGTTGTTGTTTTGTCGTTTTGTATGAAGCTGAAGCACAAAGCTGCACAATGGGCTATCTGTGCTCTGTCCACCCATGGTATCGAATCCCGGTTTTTAGCGTTGTAAGTCCGCAGACATACCGCTGAGCCACTGGGGGGGGCTTGTTAAGTGTTCTAAAAGGAATCAATTTTTGGTGATATCACACTATGTCAAAACGCTAAACAACATCAAAGTGTAGTTCTGATACAATCTGTTCCACAGAAACTTTATACTGGTGAGCTGTTTGGAAGAAGGCATTTTGACAACAAAAGCAAAGAGAAAAATCCCACACTAGAAAGGGAACTATACATCTTAAAATTTTGTGTAGCAGATAATTGAAATGTAAATGTCAGTCCTCAAAAAATGGAGAACCAGATCTTACACTGATTGTTAGTAGTTGAGTTCCTATGTCTAAAACATTTGTAGATTTGTAATCCAATGGAATTAGTGCTCTAATTTGAAACATAATAAGTACTCTTTGATGGTAAAATGTTTTGTTTTCCACGTAAAACTGATTTAATAATATAAATTT
Organism: Carcinoscorpius rotundicauda; assembly: GCA_011833715.1. NCBI lineage: Eukaryota > Metazoa > Arthropoda > Merostomata > Xiphosura > Limulidae > Carcinoscorpius > Carcinoscorpius rotundicauda. The sequence continues at coordinate 14,345,053 of CM022399.1, read as the reverse complement.
ATTTTGTATCTATTTTCAGTTTAACATATATATATATATTTAGAAATGCCTGTTATTTGCATTGTTAAATGTATATTGCGAAAGTCCAGCAAATTTGTAGAAAATTTTCAAATGCAATTATTAACAATATATATGTTTCACAAAAGAACTAGTGTATCTTCGAATGTTGCTACTAACTGAACTTTTGGGGTTGTCACCCTAAAAGTTTATAAAACGATGCGCTAGGAAACAGTTTAATATTGTTATTTCAGCATACAATTAGCACAATAAAAAATTCGAAAGCCCTAACTGTGATAAATGCTTATTAATCAGAAAACTACAGATATTTGGCAAAGAACGTATGTAGATTTTTAGCATTACAAACCGTTTATCTTCAGTTTATTAACTTCGATCATAGTTATTTCCACGAAAACATTAAATAACTTAGACGTGTGAATGAGCTAGTTAACTTACCGTCGAAAGAGCGTGCCTGTGTATGAATATAAAATTAATCCACTCATCTTGAACCGTCGATAAACTATTCGGTTTCATAACAGATAGAAGACTCAATATTGTTTGTAGGTTTGTAAAACGTTGTTATATAAATCATTATTTTGTACCAACCATCATTATAAATTGTTTCGTTGTTTGCATATTAAAATATATTTGTGTAAAGAAATAAAATTAGGTTTATCAATCACGTTGGCAAAAATGAAAAAGTTTGAACGTATTGACATTTAGTTAACGCCTAACTTAAAAATTAAAATTTCCCGCGATTTGATTGTGTGTGTTTTATTTGGAGTTAAATAAAAAGTTACACAAAAGGTTATCGAATTCCGGTTTCTAGTAATGTGAGTCCGCAGACCAACTTCTTTGCTATTGGAAGGCCCTCTATTTAAAGTGACAAAAATAGCTAGGAAAGAAAACTGCACATTGTGAACAACTACCTTAAAAAAATAGATGAATGTTTTTATAGTATACAAATAAAATATTAATATAAATTCCAATAGTATCATTATAAAATACTGTAGATAGGCATAAGTGTATTTCCTTCTTGATGAAAGCACGTGTGTCTAGGTCGATGACTTTACTCATATTAAACCTTTCTATGACCTTTGATCAGATTTCTTATGATTCTTTATTAAAAGAACACAGATTATTTATGAAAAATGTGTCTCAAAATTAGCTTTAAAATTCTGACATTGATATTTGTTCTAAGCTAATAATATGCTAGTGTTGTTGTCGTTGTTTTGAATTAAGCACAAAGCTACACAATGGGCTATCTGTGCTCTGCTCACCACGGGTATCAAAGCCACTGGGGGTCTAATATACTAGTTATCGTACGTGAAGATTCGAGGAAGTATATACCAAAGTGGCGTGGCATGGCCGAGCGCGATTAGGCATGCGCTCGTAATCTGAGAGTCGCTGGTTCGCATCCGAGTTGCGCTAAACATGCTCGCCCTCCCAGCCGTGGGGGCGTAATAATGTCACGGTCAACTTCACTTTTCGTTGGTAAATGAGTAGCCCAAGAGTTGGCGGTGGGTGGTGATGACTAGCTGCCTTCCCTCTTGTCTTACACTACTGAATTAGGGATGGCTAACACAGATAGCCCTCGAGTAGCTTTGTGCGAATTTCAAAAACAAACAAACAAACAAATATACAAAAGTTACGTTTTTTAATATAATTCTATTTTCTCAACAAATAATAATTTCATGTTATAAATGGATATAATAAGCACATTAAAAGATATACTGTGTATTCCACATGCGTATTTCACCATCTATAACTCCTAAGCTGCTGTAACTTGTACACATGAAATACGTATAATTTAATTAAAGTAGAAATTATTCTACGACCTTTTCTGATACAAGTGTTAGAATTGTTAGAATTACGCTTTGTCGTGATTGTGAATGCTTTTGTGATATATTCTGATATAACGTATAAAAAAAGAGAGTCATTTTTCATGTGAACAAAACAATCCGACAATCTTTAAGACTTACGGTTGTACCTTGAAAAAGAAGAGGTCAGAAGTCATATTCTCCAAACACACTGTCCACTACTTAAGAAAACTATAATAATGTAGCAAAAATAATGTCAAAATTTACATGTCTGTCAGCAAAAATAGCTTCTAATATACAGGTGCAGGTCCTACTACACACTGCACACTTATAACCTGATATGAGTAAAATTTCATGATGAATATTTCTTAATTTGTTCTCTCTGAAACAACAATACCGTTATCCGAATCTTCTCTAATATGAGATCTTTCGTTCTCACTGAGTATATATGTGTTTTGAAGACGGTTGGTATAGGTATTAAAACTTTAATTAAAATAAAGTACGAAATAACATTTCAATCTTCTCAGATCACTTTTAGATTAACAACGAATTAAGAATTGTCTTGTTACATATTTAAAGTTTAACGTGTTTCCTACCACTCGCACATCTCGTTAAAAATAGAACGTCAATTTTTGGAGCTACTGGATTAACGCAAGCTCGGCATGGCCACGTGGTTAAGGGGCTCAACTCGTAATCAGTGACATGGGAAGAGAGAACCACGACCTAAAGCGACTGACTCCTGATAGGATTATTACTGATAACACTTTGAATTCATCACAGGGGTCCAGTATATGACTTGTCAACAAGGCTTGTTTTGTTTTTTTAAGTTCGCGCAAAGCTACACGAAGGCTATCTGCGCTAGCCGTTCCTAATTTAGCAGTGTAAGACTAGATGAAAGACAGCTAGTCATCACCACCCAATGCCAACTCTTGGGCTACTCTTTACCAACGTATAGTGGGATTGACTGTAACATCATAACACCCCCACAGTTGAGAAGGGGAGCATGTTTGGTGTCAAGGGGATTCGAACCCGTGACCCTCAGATTACATGTCGATTGCCTTAACCACCTTGCCAGACCGGGCCGGAATTATTTACACATGAGATTGTGTTTTATGAAATATGACTTAATACTCGAAACTATAATTTTTGAAGTAGAACAGTTAGATTATCTTTGAATATTTCATATTTTACATTAGATAAAACTCAAATCCTTTCCTTTTGATTTCAGAATCTTTACACGATAATCAACTCATTTGTTTAATGATTTAAAGTGCATTACAATTCAGCTCCAGTTACGTATATCATTACGTGAAGGTTTTTGATGTCGATAGGTTTATGGCTGCATAATGTTACCTGAGGAATCTTTACTTTTCAAAATTCTTTCTGTATATGGGAGTCTGTGCTATAACACACATTTACGTATGGGTTAAACTGGTATTAAAACTATACTTGTTTTAAATATGTGGGAGAGTAAGGTGGACTAAAAACTACGACAGATGAAATGGTATTATGTAGTTTTTACCAGATGATAAGAAATGTTCACCAACAAGCCTGACCAGTTCTGGTATCACACCAACTAAACTGTTAGTACCAGACTACAAAGCATAGCTGGAAATATTGTTGATTTTAAATTACCATCAAATGTTCAGCGTTGTACATGGCCCGGCATGGCCAAGCGCGTAAGGCGTGCGACTCGTAATCCGAGGGTCGCGGGTTCGCGCCCGCGTGGCGCTAAACATGCTCGCCCTCTCAGCCGTGGGGGCGTATAATGTGACGGTCAATCCCACTATTCGTTGGTAAAAGAGTAGCCCAATAGTTGGCGGTGGGTGGTGATGACTAGCTGCCTTCCCTCTAGTCTTACACTACTAAATTAGGGACGGCTAGCACAGATAGCCCTCGAGTAGCTTTGTGCGAAATTCCAAAACAAACAAACGAACAATCAGCGTTGTACGTTGTGGAAACATACGTTAAGAACGTTCTAATTAAGGCTATTTAGTCACGGTTATTACTATTAATTTAGGCATATTTCTAATGTTGATATCCTGTCATTAGATATTCAGACACGCAATTTATTATTAAATAACTTCAACTTTGAAATTGTCCTGATAAAATAAAATAAACTCTGTTATGACTACATGTCAAAAATTGTCTTTGGAACTGACGCACTGGTTCTGTGTGACGTAATGTGTATCGAGAGGATAAGAGTTATTGCAAAGGGAATGACTTGGTTTGACTTTAAAGATAAGAACTTTAGGGTTACTATTACACCACTTTAAGCAGCATGCTTGGAAGACCACACTTCCTAATCACACTTCCTGTAAGTACAGCGCATGTTAATTTCATAAAGAGAAAGGTTTATCCGTTAACAACATTTCGTTCACGAAACGTGAAATGGTACTGATAAGACAGAATTCCTTTGAGTAACCAACTAATTAATAAAACCAATAACATCTTATGGGAAGCTTACCTATGAATGTCAGGTTCTATTGATAATGATTTGCTAAATTAATGTAACATTTTTCAACTGAAACATTAGGATGGTAAACTCTTGCTTTTAGTGTCTTATGTATATATATATATAAAGATTCAAATATTCGACCAACAGCATCATTTCCCGGGAACAACATTCTTACAAAGTATATTTTATGTGTAGTAAAAGCAGATTTGTTACTGTAATGTTAAAACATCATAACTTTATGTCTAGTAAACAAGAAACAACTGTATGATAAAACATTTTCATAATTTATACAAAAATATAAAACTGACGATAAATATTGTTAAACGTCTGGATCTATAAGATACATAACTTTACTAAGCTTAAAAATGTAAATTTATGAAATAGAACATTCGTTATATGTATGTCTTGGAGTATGATATGTAATAATCTGTAGACCACATTTTTTATGAGTGTGTTAACCGAATAAAGACGGCTTACTAAGATTTGATTAAAAACAAAAATGTGCAGTTAATTAAAATTTCAGGCGTCTTTGGAATCGATTTTAGAAACTGCCTAAAGCTGGGAAAGTAAACCAAAATGTAAAGTAAGTTATGTAAATTTGTAAATTGTTAAGAACTACAAAATTTCATTTATTATATTTAACTGGAAGTAAAAAAAAAAAATTTAACCTTTTATTTGAAATTCAACGAAAGGGGCATAATCACAATTTTCAGCAGAAATTTGTTTCTTTGTTTCTGAATTCCGCTCAAAGCTACACGAGGGCTATCTGCGCTAGCCGTCTCAAATTTAGCAATGTAAGACTAGAGGGAAGGCAGCTAGTCATCACCACCCATCGCCAACTCTTGGGGTACTCTTTTACCAACGAACAGTGGGATTGACTCTAACATTATAACGCCCCCACGGCTGAAAGGGCGAGCATGTTTGGTGCGACGTGGATGCGAACCCGCGACCCTCAAATTACGAGTTGCACGCTTTAACACGCTTGGCCATGCCGGGCCTATTTACATCTTCGTGTTATATTTTTGATATTTGTATTTTAATGTTATATTTTTGATATTTTTGTTCTTAAACATGACAGTCCCCCGCTGGTACAGCGGTACATCTACGGATTTACAACACTAAAAACAGGGGTTCGATTTCCCTCGATGTGCTCAGCAGAGAGTTCCGTGTGGCTTTGCTGTAAGAAAACACTCGCACACACATGAACATTACAAATGGTCGTAACAAAATTCACTTCAAAATGTCAGTCTAACACAGCTACCAGATGGCATTTAATCATAATTAATGTTCGTGTTTTATGTTTTTAAGAGTTTAAATCCTGTAGTTTTGTAACAAAGTACTCAAGAAAGTACTTAATTAAATACAGAAGTCTAGTAGTAGCTTTCACAATACTTACATTTTCTGAGTTTGTTTGAACAAAATTATAACGTTCTACGTGGAAGTTTAGGAACTCTTTTCTTCTAAACAGTTTATATTTCCAAATTAAAGCTCGATGAATTATATTTAACGTACACAAATAAATGGTGAGTTTTATATTCAGTTCTCCTTGTTATCTAATGTAATTGAAACTAAAATTAACAAGTAGAAAGGTTCCCTTTCTAAATTAGAGTTAATCCAGGGTGAGTAATATATTTTGTGTTTTCAGTTGAAAAAACGTCACGTTACCGCTATTATAAGCAATACGTGATAATATTGAACGTACAGTGTCTTATCTTTTCAATAATATTAGAATTTTTATTACAAGTTTTCCAAAGTAATTTTCTTCAATTACTAATACAAGAGAGAAGTAGTCATAAGGATTGATTTTAGTGTTTTACAGTTTTATATTTTAGACATATGAGCACTTCTTTATTGTGTGAAGTCATTTAATGTGTTCTAAAACTCATGTAAGATATTCTAAGGACATTTAACTATTTACCTCATTGAAACCGACGTAGCCAGCTGGTTTATAGGACACTTGACTCGCAATCTGAGGGTTTAAATTCAAATCCGCTTGCCACCAAACATGCTCGCTTTTACTTCAGCCATGGAGTGTTATAAATTTACGCTCAATTCCACTATTAATTGGTAAAAGAGTAGCCTAAAAAGCAGCTGAACTGACTAACTAGCTGCCTTCGCTCTAGTCTTCGACTGCTAAATTAAGGACCACTAGTGTTTCACTTGTAACTGTGTTACTTCTTAATTTAAAACGTGATACATCTGCACATAATTTGATATTTCAAATGGCATTTCAATTCGAAATACAGAAAATACTCTGAGGTAAAATGTAGTTTTTGGTGTCTTATTGCATTTCTTTGTTTATTTCATTGTGTTATTTCATAATGTGACACAGGTTTTGTTTAAACGTAACATAAAACGAGCTACGATGAAATTGACGAAACTCCTTTCTGAAGTAAGTAAAATTATGGAAGACAAGGTAAACAATTCGTTTGTTTTCTTGTTAGAATATTCCCAAAGATACGAATTGTTATTAGGGTTTATCGTATAACAGTATAATTTTTGTTGTGGGTTTGAGAAAATTGAAAAAAAGAATTATGTTTTTTAAAATGAGTTTCAGGGGAGATTAAATGAACTTTTATACCACAGAGGACAAGTCTCTGTTTCACTCAGTTGGTTTACTCTACGAAATGCATACAAGTTGAAAAGAAGAAAAGCTATTAAGGTAAGACAGATTATTGGGATAAAATATATTCTTTCAATGAATTCATAGGTATATAAAGTAATATTAACAAATTATTTGTTTCAGAAACAAAGAGAATCGAATAACAAATTATATTAAACAGGTACGATTATATTTCTCTGAAAGTCCTATATTCAAGGTAATCTAAAGTTCTAATAATAATTTGATAACTACACAAGTTAAATCTACATATAATTAACTACAACTTTACTTTTTGACAGCACCTGGTAAAATGACATACAGTCTGCTTATTCCTATGATATATTAATCTTTTTGAATAAAAACAAAATTTTAATTTATTATTATTTCAAAAATATGGAGATTACATTACGTGACAACAATGTTTCGAATAATTTAACATCACGTGTATGTGTGTGTGTGTGTGTTTTACTTATAGCAAAGCCATATTAGGGAAATCAAACCCCTAATTGTAAAGTTGTAAATCTGGAGACTTTCCACTGCACTAGCGGGAGACATATGTTATGAATGCTAGAATTTTTAAAGTTAATATACATATATAAAACCATGATGGTTTGAAATTTCACTTTGAAACAAATTAAATGAGATATTTTAACATAGTACAAAGAAGTAACCATTTTAAATTAAAATATCTACACTTACATTAATATTACTTCAAACTATTTTTCTTTTAAATGTCATAAAATATCTTAATATTCATATTTAAAGCGTCCTCTGTCGGTACAGGAATGACTGTACGGATTTACAACGCAAAAATCAGGGGTTTACTTTGCCTCGATGTGGCTTTGCTATAAGAAAACACACATATTTAAATTATGCCTTTTTAACACTATAATAAAACTACCTTTTAAGTCAATAATATAAGGTAACATTTTTAAAGTTCATCTCATTTAAACTAATCAAGTGAAATTATTCACTTTTAGAATGAGATAATTTATTAACTCTATAAATTCCCGAAATGGGATACAAAATATTCTTTAAAAAAAAAACTTGAATAACACTCCGCTAATGCTGTGTTACCTGATGATGACCGAAGAAGGTCGAAACGTCGTTCACTCCTCTACGTGAAAAAATGTTCTCAACCCAAACGAGCCGTTTTGACATATATATTTCTCTAAGCAATTTCTTTGTTTTAAAAGAGCGATCTCACATCAGTGAACTAGTCCTGACGTGTAGGGTTATATCGACGAAAGGAATAACTGTGTTAAATCGTGTAATACCTTGCTTTGTCTGACGTAGACTTGGAGTTCTTTCATTATACAAGCTATGTCTTATTGTAACTTCGTGATAAGGACCTGCAGATAACGACATTAAAATATGTAGAACGCTCAACAAGGATTGGTGTTCTTTCAGTTTAAAGTTCTAGTGTATTATGTGTTTTAGCATTGCATGTGCCCCCCAGTGGCTCAGCGGTATGTCTGCGGACTTACACGCTAAAATCCGGGTTTCGATACCCGTGGTGGGCAGAGCACACATAGCCCATTGTGTAGCTTTGTGCTTAATTCAAAATAACAAAATAATATAGCATTGCATGTCTTTGAATTTTATTAATCATTGCGCAAGTGCAGTTTTTTTAAAATTATTTTTGCTAACTAGGGAATGTCCTGACAGCTGGTACGTGATATTGCGAAAATGAGTGTTGTTTCCGACTCATCGGCTTTTATATCGAATTGAATGAACTGTATGAATCCTTACAAATATTTAGAAACAACTCAAGGTTTTAAGGTAATTTTGATAAAAGCTAGTAATCTTAGATTTCCTTTTATTAACAGATCTGGTTTGAGTGTTCCCAACTAGCCACCCGCTAGTATAACGGTAAGTCTCCGCATTTACAACGTTAAAATGAGGGGTTCGATTCTCCTCGGTAGGCTCCGTAGAAAACCCGATGTGGCTTTGTCATAATAAAACATAAACAAACGCTTGTTCTGATTCAGGCTATAGGAGACCCTAATATTTTCTGATTTCTTCGTGTTTTTTTGTGGTAGATAATTGTGTGAACTAAATTAGATGTCTGAAGTATTCAGTTTGGTCCGGCATGGCCAGGTGGGTTAAGGCGTTCCACTCCTAATTCTGGGGCGCGGGTTCGAATCTCGGTCGCACCAAACATGCTCGAAGTGTAAGCCGTGTAGGCGCTATAATGTGACGGTCAATCCCATTATTCGTTGGTAAAAGAGTAGTCAAAGAGTGGGCGGTGGGTGGTGATGACTAGCTGCCTTTTCTCTAGTCTTACACTGCTAAATTAGGGACGGCTAGCGTAGATAACCCTCGAGTAGCTTTGTGCGAAATTCAAAAAACAAACAATGGTTTAATTTACATTAGCCGGGTTGTATAAATGCAAAGTTGTAATTAAAGAATATACATTTATATACATAAATAAATACTGCATGTCATATCATACTGTCATAGCTCTCACTTGATTAAGCAAATACAAATATGTATTCTTATATTCTCCATGTGTCTTAAGTAAGTTTAATGAGCTAGTTGATAGTAATAACACAATCGAGCAGCAGACTTACAAACTCCAACCATGTTTGTTTATTTCATCTTTACAAACTTACGTAATAAGATTAGTTCATTAAAACATATTACAAAGGTTGAGTATATAAAATTAAAACGAATTTTGAGCCACACAATTTGATTGTACTCCACGTCGTCTTGACCAATCATGCTCTATTTGGCGACCGTGGTCATCATAATAGCCCTAGAACTTTATTTCCATTACAAAAAGCCCGGCATGGCCAGGTAAGTTAAAGTGTGCGACTCCTAATCTGAGGGTCGCGGGTTCACATCCCCGTCGTACCAAACATGCTCGCCCCTTTTAGACGTGGTCACGTTGATAAGTGACGATCAATCCCACTCTTTGTTGGTAATAGAAAAGCCCAAGATTTGAGGGTGGGTGGTGATGACTAGTTGTTTTTCCTCTAGTCTTACACTGCAAAATTAGGGACGGATAGCTTAGATAGCCCTCATGTGGCTTTGCGCGAAATTCAGAAAAAACAACAACTATTACACAGAAAAGAAAAAAGTTCCATTGTAAGACATCCAAAGCACACACAGGTTTTTCACAGCGAATTTCCTATAAATATATTCTGATTCTTAGTATATTGTCTACAAGTTTTAATATGCTTCCAATTAAAAGAAATTTCGTTAAAGCACCAGTGTATAGCTTGTTCTATGAGAAGATTGTTCTACTTCTATTTAATTCATAAAGTATTTTAGTCTCATCCTTTAGATTTTAGAAATGAATAATCTAACTTGTTAAATTAAAGTCTATTTTAAATACTTGCTACGTTACTGACTTAACAATTTTTAGTGCTAAAGTTTTAGCAAAACAAAATTTAAATGTTATTTTTCAAATATTTTAAGGTACCTAAACGACACTCTAGTTACAAGTATTGTTAACAGTAAGTAATAAAAATTTTGTTCCTGGATAGTATGTGTTATTTCTTCATTGCTTATGTTGTAAAAGTGCAGAAAATGGTCATTATTTTCTTTAAACGTTGCTTTTGTGACCTGTATAATGAAATTTAAAAATTAGCATATTTTCTGTGTGAAAACGGGTAAATTTGCATATATTCATTTACATAAAGGTGTGAATAAGACACGTGAAACAAGATTCACGTGTATTTATACGAAAGTTATAAGTGAGTAGTTTCTCGAAATTTGCGACTGTAATGTAAATCAATTTCACGTATCAGCCCCAAATATAGTCTCCAAGTCTCCCATCATGTTTTCGTTATACGCTCCTTGGTAGCGGCGTCAAAGTCCAGTATATCTTGGCGGAAGCTCTCGCCTTGCTCCTCTGTGTATACTTTCATGTTCTATAATTTACCAAGATGTAGTCTTTCCAGCCCGACGTTTGGAAGAGTCTACCATACAGAAGTAGCATTTGCTTTTGTGGTCAGTGGGGTCATATCAAATTCTTGGAATAGCGAGCTTCATGGCTCTCCTTTCCCCTCTGTACCATCCTGCAAAAAAGCAAAATAAAATTGTTATTGTGAAGAATAAACTTATTTCATCCGCAACTAATGTGTAAGAGGTTCATGCAAAATATTTTGTGTGTGATATTTTCCTACACTATTGGAAATTAAAAAATAATAAATTAAAGATATTTAAATTCTAAAACGTCTAAAATTTGAATAATATAAAATCTTATTATTCAAGCAAACAAATTTTGTCCGTCTTACCTTTTAGAGTATATTTGTAGTGCTCGCAGGTAAAATGAGGTGTCCAGGGTTTGTCTTGATCCCCGACAGAAATGTCAAAATATACTTTCTAGGCTTCACGCATTTTAGCAGATGATGTCACAGAGTAGTTTTTCGCTCTTGTCTTGATAAATTGGCCACATACATAGCAGAATGCTTTCGAAGAATGCTTGCAGCTTCTTGATGCCATCTGAGATAAAATCAGAAAGGTCTATGTGTTCACTGAGACAGTTAGAACTAAACTGAAGTGGTAAGTGGTGAGCCCCTGTATATATATTACTATGGAAAGTTCTAGAAAATTCTTGAAACCTCTACAACATTCTAAAAAGTTCTTGTAAGTTCGCGAAAATTCTCTATCCGTTACTCAGCACTGAACCTAACTGAAATGTTTTGGAAAATGGGTAAATTTGAAAATTTCGTTACCCAGGTGATAAAATCAAAGTTTGAAGAGAAAAATAGGTCTTTTCCATTTACTTTGGGCATAAGCTACTGAGAAATGACACTTTCTGCTCAAGAACAAGAAAAATTAAAATCTTTATTACATAGTGTTGTCTGCGTACATGCGTTCTAAGACAAATTTATAACTGTTACATTTACTTGTCCATAATAAATATTAATAAGACATGAAAGTAATCTTAAAGTAAACTAACCTGGGGTCCCCCTCTGATAAAGCGGTAAGTCTACGAATTTACAACTCTAAAATCAGAGGTTCGATTCCTCTCGATAGACTCAGCAGATTGCCCAATGTGGCTTTGCTATAACAAAAACACACACCAATCTAGGCTCGGCGTGATGAAGTGATTAAGGCCCTCGAATCGTAAGCTGAAAATCGCGGGTTCGAATCCCCGCTAAACAAAGCATGTTCGTCCTTTTAGCCGTGACGGTTTAATAACGTATCGGTTAATTCCACTATTCGTTGGTAAAAGAGTAGACCAAAAGTGGACGCGAGTGGTGATAACTAACTGATTTTTTTTCTACTCTTACACTGCTGAAGTAGAGACGGATAACGCAGATAGCTCTCGTCTATTTCACTTTTAGCAGAACAAACCTGTGAAACTGAAACGTACAACTCAATGAGGAAGTAACTATTTTAGCACAACCAGGAAATTTAATTAAAATGGATATTCGTGAACATGTTGAAATAATTAAATAAAAAGTAAATTAAGATTATTAAATAAGGATAATGGACCAGAGAGAAAGTTTGTCAGTGGATGGTGTGAAATTCTTTAATATGGAAATTGGTTTTCTGATAATTACATAAACAATGGTTGTATTTCACAAAACATTTTACTCCTGAAGAAGATGACTCCGTGATATACGTCGAAACGTGTGGAGTGTATCAGACTGTTTTCTAGTCTCTTCGGGTGTTTACTGGTTTCAGTCCTGTGTAGAAAGTAATTGGTATTTTAATGTAATTATGAGACTGGAAACTGTCTTAGTATTAGAATTGTATGTAAAACATCGTTGTTTTTTCACAGTAGAAGTTATCGACTGAATTCGCCAGTGTTCACGTTAATAAGAGAGTTAATCAGTTTGTTACCAATAGATTAAAAAAGGAAGTCATGCAAATAATTGATTAATTAAATTTATTTATAAATTAAGTATATCATTAGTTTTGGATTTGCCATTGAAACGTTGTTTGAGGAATTAACGGAGAACCAGTAACTATAGCCTCTATAGAATAATCGCCATGTTTACAGCTCGCTTCGTCTATAGAATGTTATTGATTAAGTTTATTAAATCATTATCCCTATATGTACTTGTCTTTATGTTATTTATACCTAGTAATCCAAAACAGCCTGTCCAATGGTAGAACAGGTTATAAATATATTTTCATAATTTAGGGAATTACTTTTGTTTAATAATTTATGTTCTAAAACCTCATGGAATTTATTTTACAACTAAACGATGCCTTCAAAGTTGTTTTTAATACCTGTTTCCATCATACTCGATACATTTTTTTTTTAATTTTACTTTTATATTCAAATAGATAAATTAAATGTAATAATCTAAAACAAACAATCCCCACATTTTGGTCTGAGAGCTTCACATGTTCTATTTTTACTCATGAAGTATTATGTTAGATGTTTTGTCTATCTTAATATAAATATTAATTATTTATTTACAAAATAAAATTAATCTTTACTTAACGTTTCACTTTTTCATTGATCATTATTTCGTTTGTTTGTTCGTTTGATAACCCGCCTGGCATGGCCACGTGGGTTAAGGCTTTCGACTCCTAATCTGACGCCGCGGGTTGGAATCCCAGTCACACCAAATACGCTCACTCTTTCAGCCGTGTGGGCGTTATACTATTAAGATAAATCTCACTATTTGTTGGTAAAAGAGTAGCCCAAAAGCTGGTGTTGGGTGGTGATGACTAGCTGCCTTCCCTCTAGTCTTACATTACTAAATTAGGGACGGCTAGCGCAAATAACCCAAGCGTAGCATTGCGCAAAGTTCAAATCAAATGTTTTGTTTATTTGAATTTCACAGAAAGCTAGTCGACGGCTATTTGTGCTAGCCGCCCCTAATCTAGCAGTGTAAGACTAGAGGGAAGGCAGCCAGTCATCACCCCCCCCCCATTCTTGGGCTACTCTTTTATCAACTAATAGTGGGATTGACATTCACTTATGAACCATTTGTGTGCATTTTTGAATGCATACAGCTGTATTACAAATTTTGATTTTAAAGAAGCATTTTATGGGCTAATAAATTAAACATTAGTGTAATTGTAAAAACAGTAAGTAAAATCAAAATAACGTTCTCATATTTTGGACATTTTCAAGCTGCTGAGCTGTTACTGGATTGGTTAAGATATTTAATTGCCTAAAATAATAAAGTAATTATCTATTTTTTTATTCTGCACACAGTTGCAACTTTTTGTTATTTGTACATATTAAAGTGTCACTAAAATATTTTTGTTTTATTACACATATTAAAGGGTGACTAGCACATTTCTTAATTACACATGTTAAAGTGTGACGAGCACATTTTTAATTACACATGTTAAAGTGTGACGAGCACATTTTTAATTACACATATTAAAGGGTGACTAGCACATTTCTTAATTACACTTAGTAAAGTGTCACTATAACTTTTTTAATTACACATGTTAAAGTGTGACGAGCACATTTTTAATTACACACGCTAAAGTGTGACTAGCATATTTTTTAATTACACACGTTAAAGTGTGACTAGCACATTCCAAAATTACACATAGTAAAGTGTGACTAGTATATTTTTTAATTGCACACATTAAGGTGTGACTAGCAAAATTTTTGAATTAAAGTGTGACTAGCATATTTTTAATTACACATAAGGTAAAAACGCTCAACCTTAACACTTATTATTTAATTAAGGGAATCGTACAAGACTGATTATCATAATTAAGATTGGATAATTGAAATATTTCCATAGAGACGTGTTTCTGTGGTTTATTTTGTTATCTGACATTAAATAAACGATTTACCGATAATTATGTATGTAAGAGATACCAGTACATAATATACCTCAACATAAAAACTTTATTAAAGAAAGGTAATCATACTTGTGTGATATATCCGATAATCATACTTGTGTGATATATACGATAATCATACTTGTGTGATATATCCATATTTTATCGTGACAACAAGGACGAAAGTTTCATTTTTCGAGGAACTGCTTCAACTGATTCTCGTTCAAACAAATCCATATAAAATTTCAATAAAAAGTACATATTATAATTTCTATGAGTCTATGTCAAACAGTTTGCGTCAGTGACCTCTGCCTGGCAAGGTCCGAGCGCGTAAGGCGTGCGACTCGTAATCCGAGGGTCGCGGGTTCGCGCCCGCGTCGCGCTAAACATGCTCGCCCTCCCAGCCGTGGGGGCGTTATAATGTAACGGTCAATCCCACTATTCGTTGGTAAAAGAGTATCCCAAGAGTTGGCGGTGGGTGGTGAGGACTAGCTGCCTTCCCTCTAGTCTTACACTGCTAAATTAGGGACGGCTAGCACAGATAGCCCTCGAGTAGCTTTGTGCGAAATTCCAAAACAAACAAACAAACAGTGACCTCTACCTCAAGGATGAATTGTTACGAAACTTGTGTGGTGACATGATAAGTTTTATTTTCTTGTGTGTAGTTCTATATTTCTGTATGTGATTATTATACATTGTTATTTCTATATCATCATTAGCCAAAAATGAGCTGCTTAAAACTACATTCTTTTACACAGAAAAGCCGCCGTAAGCTATATTTATTTGTTTATTTCAGATTAAAGCCACTCTGAACTATATCCTGTGTCCATCGCGGGGAATCAAACCCAAGGTTTTAGTGTTTGTAAGTCCGTAGTCTTATAGCTGTCATAGTGGAAATCCCTTTCTTAACTTCCATCGATATTTGTTACCATTCTAGACAGATTAAAATGTACAAACAAACACAAGTGACAGTGATTACCACTGGGAAGGGGTAGATATAATAAAATGTATAGAATTTTTTACCCGAAGTCATTTTGTTTGGATAATTTTACTTGGGATTTTTTATTTCTGTCATGGATTCTTGTCACTTTGGTTTTGTTAATGTATTTGCTGGTTTATGCTGTGGATTCTCGTACACTTTAGTTTTATTCATGATATAACTGAATGATGTTGTGGATTCTCGAATGGCCGCCATTTTGTTTCAACACGGATCCCTACAATTGAATACTATAATACTTAATAATAAACCAGTAGGCCTTATAATACTTAATAATAAACCAATAGGCCTAGTGGGCGGCTTTCTAGTAGCTCAGCGGTACGTCTGTGGACTCACAACGCTAAAAACCGAGTTTCGATACCCGCGGTGGGAAGAGCACAAGTTGTGTAGCTTCGTGCTTAATTCAAAACAACAACAACTACCAAAAACAACAATTGTTTTTTGTTTGATTGTTTATTTTAAAACTTTCGAGGAAATCTACAAAGAACTACGTAGACAATAGCAGTGGCTACAAACGAAGGTTAGCAGGGCGCATCAGACTTTCTTCACGGTCCGCGCTATAATCGTATACAGTAAAAGTAAGCAACACTGTATTTGAGGAATACATTCGTTCTTCCGCAGGATCAAACCTGTTTAATTGAAATGGCTTAATTTGGAAAATATTTCGTTACCGCTATAATAAAGTAAAATCTATTAATAAACAACACCCCACGGTTACTCTAATGTGACCAAATAATAGGATTTAATCGACTCGAACTCAGGGACCTGCAATGCGATGTCCCTAATCTCATCTTTTTCCTTCGAATTCTCTTTAGTAGTTATATATATTTATGTATTGCGAACCGTGGTGTTTGTACAGCGTTCGTCTGTCTCTCGTTTTAGAAACTGCGCAGGCAGGCAAAGCTCGACATTCACTTTTACAATAATGTAGAACAAGAATAAATTACGTTTCGCAAACAGGACATTCAACACTAAGTCATTATAACCTGTCATCGTTCACAGGTCAACCTATGACGTAACTTAAAGTATAAAATGTAGCTTTACCGTACGTTATGTCACAGTTTGAATGATGATGAGATATAGTTATAATAGGTTACTGCAGAATTCCAGTGTTTCAGTCATGCTAAGAGTCACTCAACATTTACTTTTCGCAGTGTGACGGTGAAAGTAGTTCAGATATGACTCTGACTGAAACACAGTTAAGCTTTTTAAAGTCCGTGAAATAATTTAAAATCTTAGATTAACTTAAGTTGTTCCTATCACTGACGGCAGGAATTTTTTTTGTATATATAGAAATAAGCCAAGCGATGTTTTATATACGAAGTAATAGCACTAAAACGTTAGTTACAGAATATATCAAATAAGCCTAGAGATGTTTTACATATGGTGTACTGTAGCCCTAAAAAGTTAGTTACAGGATATATCAAATAAGCCTAGCGATGTTTTACATACGGAGTACTATAGTACTAAAAAGTTAGTTACAGGATATATCAAATAAGCCTAGAGATGTTTTACATACGGAGTACTATTTCACTTAAAAGTTAGTTACAGGATATATCAAATAAGCCTAGAGATGTTTTACATATGGTGTACACTAGCACTAAAAAGTTAGTTACAGGATATATCAAATAAGCCTAGCGATGTTTTACATACGGAGTACTATACCACTAAAAAGTTAGTTACAGGATATATCAAATAAGCCTAGAGATGTTTTACATACGGAGTACTATTTCACTAAAAAGTTAGTTACAGGATATATCAAATAAGCCTAGAGATGTTTTACATATGGTGTACTGTAGCCCTAAAAAGTTAGTTACAGGATATATCAAATAAGCCTAGAAATGTTTTACATATGGTGGTGTACTGTAGCCCTATAAAGTTAGTTACAGGATATATCAAATAAGCCTAGAGATGTTTTACATACGGAGTACTATTTCACTAAAAAGTTAGTTACAGGATATATCAAATAAGCCTAGAGATGTTTTACATATGGTGTACTCTAGCACTAAAAAGCTAGTTACAGGATATATCAAATAAGCCTAGAGATGTTTTACATATGATGGTGTACTGTAGCCCTAAAAGGTTAGTTACAGGATATATCAAATAAGCCTAGCGATGTTTTACATATGATGGTGTACTGTAGCCCTAAAAGGTTAGTTACAGGATATATCAAATAAGCCTAGCGATGTTTTACATACGGAGTACTATAGCACTAAAACGTTAGTTACAGCCTGTTGGTTTGTCAGTTCTTTTATATGACAGGTAAATTTAATTCAGTTTAAAGAAATAATTTCTATTGAAATAAAAACATAAATAAAAACTATTAATATTTACACTAATTCTGATTCATTAATGAATGATATATAAAAATTACTCTTCACCAATTAATTAACCTATTGTAATTTAAGTTATTTGATAAATATCGTTTCTGTGTCTGTCGTAAACTAGCCGGTCTATTGAGTTTTGTTGTTTGTTTCTTTGAAGTGAAGAACGAAGATAAACAATGGGCTGTATGGGCTCTGCCCACCACTTGTATCGAAACCTGGTTTCTAGAGTTGTAAGTCCACAGACGTACGGATGTGCCACTAAGGGATGAACCCTAGTATTCGGCGAAAAAACTCTCTTTCTCTTTGATATAGTACAATATTAAGAGAAGTTTATCGAAATAGCTTTGGAGCGTTTTATTAACTCTTATATTCCATTATTGTAAACACAATACTCTTACAATATTACAATGTTTTCTCTATTAACTAATTCTAAACTTTATACTACTGTTTAGTCTTGATTCTATCTTTCTAGCCTGACGTACTTGGAGCCAACTTGTAACTCTAGATCATTGAATAAACTAATGAAAACATAGATGGTATTTCGAGAAACACACACATGCAGCCTGCGTTGATCTAGTTAAAAAACGTAATTATTCCAAAGTTATTTTTAAAAGACTGGTAAATCGGATGAACTGGAACCGGATATCTTACTTGCAGTAGACGACAGAAGCTCTAAACGTAAGTACACGTGATGTGTTTTCCTTTATCTAGATGTTATCTGAGATAAACAAAATAGTTAGGCAGAAATAGGATAAAACTTTTCTGTAATAAAAAGTAATTTATCCATCAGCACAAAAAATATTTTATACTGTACTCGTTTACTTTCTTATAATTACATCTAACTGTTTCTCCCACACACTCGAACCTTATGTTTTTTTCGTCTTCGTGGGGCTCTGATTTTATAAAATCGAAAAGAATTATTAATGATGTAGTGTTCCCACGCAAAGAGAAAAAGATATCAGTTACGTAAAGTAAAATACTGCAAGTCAACTTAAATAAGTTGATATAAGTTACGTGAAGTAAAATACTGCGAGTCAACTTAAATCAGTTGATATAAGTTACGTGAAGTAAAATACTGCGAGTCAACTTAAATAAGTTGATATAAGTTACGTAAAGTAAAATACTGCGAGTCAACTTAAATAAGTTGATATAAGTTACGTAAAGTAAAATACTGCGAGTCAACTTAAATAAGTTGATATAAGTTACGTGAAGTAAAATACTGCGAGTCAACTTAAATCAGTTGATATAAGTTACGTGAAGTAAAATACTGCGAGTCAACTTAAATAAGTTGATATAAGTTACGTAAAGTAAAATACTGCGAGTCAACTTAAATAAGTTGATATAAGTTACGTAAAGCAAAATACTGCGAGTCAACTTAAATAAGTTGATATAAGTTACGTAAAGTAAAATACTGCGAGTCAACTTAAATAAGTTGATATAAGTTACGTGAAGTAAAATACTGCAAGTCAACTTAAATAAGTTGATATAAGTTACGTAAAGTAAAATACTGCGAGTCAACTTAAATAAGTTGATATAAGTTACGTAAAGTAAAATACTGCGAGTCAACTTAAATAAGTTGATATAAGTTACGTAAAGTAAAATACTGCGAGTCAACTTAAATAAGTTGATATAAGTTACGTGAAGTAAAATACTGCGAGTCAACTTAAATCAGTTGATATAAGTTACGTGAAGTAAAATACTGCGAGTCAACTTAAATAAGTTGATATAAGTTACGTAAAGTAAAATACTGCGAGTCAACTTAAATAAGTTGATATAAGTTACGTAAAGTAAAATACTGCGAGTCAACTTAAATAAGTTGATATAAGTTACGTGAAGTAAAATACTGCGAGTCAACTTAAATCAGTTGATATAAGTTACGTGAAGTAAAATACTGCGAGTCAACTTAAATAAGTTGATATAAGTTACGTAAAGTAAAATACTGCGAGTCAACTTAAATAAGTTGATATAAGTTACGTGAAGTAAAATACTGCGAGTCAACTTAAATAAGTTGATATAAGTTACGTAAAGTAAAATACTGCGAGTCAACTTAAATAAGTTGATATAAGTTACGTGAAGTAAAATACTGCAAGTCAACTTAAATAAGTTGATATAAGTTACGTAAAGTAAAATACTGCGAGTCAACTTAAATAAGTTGATATAAGTTACGTAAAGTAAAATACTGCGAGTCAACTTAAATAAGTTGATATAAGTTACGTAAAGTAAAATACTGCGAGTCAACTTAAATAAGTTGATATAAGTTACGTGAAGTAAAATACTGCAAGTCAACTTAAATAAGTTGATATAAGTTACGTAAAGTAAAATACTGCGAGTCAACTTAAATAAGTTGATATAAGTTACGTAAAGTAAAATACTGCAAGTCAACTTTAAATATATCACATCAATTATCATCTAATCTTGAGGTTAGTGACAAGAAAAAAAACCTTTGTCAAAACTACACTCTAATGTTGAGATTTGTGAAAAGTATCAGATTTGGGTATTTTGAAGTTAAGGAAAAAATATTCTTTTTGATTTTATATACTGCTTAAATTTAATAAAATAAATGTATTTACTAATATATTGTTCACTTATTAAACTTAAAGTAAATCTAGAGACCAAAATATACGAAAATAACGACGCTTTCTGTAATATGCTTTTTTATTACAGTTAATGAATTAGTTGGGACATAACCAAATATAAAACTTGTTTGTAGAACTTTTCTTCTTCCAACCAACTGAAGAAGGCCCTTGTCATGTTTACGATTAAAATATTATTGTATTTTTGTTTAAAAATTTCCACTCTGAAATGTATAATTTCGTGTACGTTGTTTGTATGTTGCATAATTTTGTTTGTTCGTATTTAAAAGAAAAACTCTCCAGTGGCACAGTGGTGTGTCTGCTAACTTATATTACAAGAACAGGGTTTAATAGACCCTTCTATAGCTCTGTACTTAATAACAAATAACAAAATTACAAGTAGAGCCGAAACAAAACGTTACCTACACAGCTAAACCAAAATGTAGGCTTAGAAAATGGAAGAGACAACAGTAAACTGCTCTACGTGATGTAAGGAAAGGGTAACAAAAGTTACTGAGAACATAACTACTGTTAGATTTAACGGTACGATTAGGTGTTCCTGTTTTACATTGATTGCTGTTTTGGAGTCTTGTGAATAATTTCTTGAGAAAGCTGTATTACTTCATGAAAAGGGGTTTGTGGAAATAGATTTATGACATCAACGTTGGACATTATGACATCACTGTCTAAGCCATGAAGTAATGTAGAAGGTGTTAGGTGTTGTTGTTGTTTGGAGCTACTATTTTTTACAAACGAATAGTTGGATTGATCGTAACATTATAACGCTCCTACTGTAGAAAGAGCGAGCATGTTTGATGTGACAGAAATTCAAACCCTCGATCCTCGGATTACGGATCGCACCTCAATTTAATAAAAATCCAATAATCTTACGTCTGTTATTCAGCAGGGGAAAGGCAGCTAGTGCAGATAGACTTCGTGTATTTCTGCGCAAAATTCAAATAAAATAGTATTTTGAATAGCTTTTTCAATTTCCTGTTATATGTTACTTAAGGTCATTGCTTGACCGAGTAAACTTAGAAGTATCATTTAATATATTTACTATTAAAAAATCTTACTTTTTTATTGTTATACTATGGTCTTAGTTTATTTTATTGGCTCTTACAATAACAATGCCTTCGTGCTTCCTAAGAAATTTAAACCTTTTCTTTTTACTGATGTCAAAGTTTGTTTATAAGCTTTTTTGTTTAGTGTTTTTGAAGGTCTTTAACGAGACTACTTTTGATTTGGTAGGAAAATTGCTCATTAAATTGTTTCTGTTAGTTTGGAACGAAGAACGTTTCTCATGGATCTTCTTTGTCGTATTAGACACGGATATTTCTTGTTCTATTCGAATTGGGATTAGATGCTGCTGATTGAATTCGATTCTGTTGTTAACTTCCTGCACACGTCTTCAGTACTGCTTTCTAGCTCCAACAATAGGATGGTGAGAGAACTTATCGCGTAGTTTATACCTTTATTTAGGGCTGTGTTATGAGGTTCAGCGAGTTGACTGTTTGCTGAGTTCGTTATTTTGTTATTTACAATGTTTGTTTCTGTTTTTTTTTTGCATTGTACTGACAGGCGAAGATTTTTCTACCTTTGTCTAAAATTCTTTTCATAGTTAAGCCTCTGAAATAACGCTTTTTTGTGTTAATGATGATAATAAATTTTGATTTTCAGGGTTAGTTAAATTTCCAAAGTTACTACGAGGGTTAAGTTAACTTTGCCGAGAAAGTTCAGTTTTCTTTTTTATCCATTCAAGTATGTTTTAATTGTGTAATTGATTTTTTCCTATAATGATTTTCATTTTTTAGGTGTCTGTTTGTCTGGTTACCATAAAAAACGAAATTCACGTTTCGTTGTTTGTTTTGAATTTCGCGCAAAGCTACATGAGAGCTATCTGTGCTAGCCGTCCCAAATTTAGCAGTGTAAGACTAGAGGGAAAGCGGCTTGTCATCACCACCCATCGCTAATTCTTGGGCTACTCTTTTACCAACGAATAGTGGGATTAATTAAACAAAAATAACTGCAATATATCTTACGTTAGACTGTCGAATGGAGGTTAAGACTGATAGACGATGTATCCCCACCGCATTGTGGGTCCTACTTTTTTTAGTTACCTCTAAAACCCAGGATACATTTAATAATCCCACACTATAGCTTGTACCCTTGGATGTTTTCAATTAGTGCAGCGTTTCTGTTTAATTTATTTTTGTTTCGGCTTGTTGCCGAAAGATTCCCCAGCTAATTGACACGGAAATAACGTTTCTATTGATTCAGTAAGATTACCAATACTTGTATAAAACTGAAAATCCATACCGAAGACTGAAACTTACAAGAAAGAGTAAGACATTATTATGAATAATTCCTATCTAATCGAAGATACATTGAGCACTAATAAACATTTTAAATACGACCCTGAAAATAAACGTGTCTTTTCTATTGATATGTATGGCAAAATCTCTAATTTGTTGCATGGTTACTCAACTACCATCAAAACTCATTTTTAGAGTTTGTTTGTTTTTGAATTTCTCACAAAGCTACTCGAGGACTATCTGTGGTAACCGTCCCTAATTTAGCAGTGTAAGACTAGAGGGAAGGCAGCTAGTCATCACCAACCACCGCCAACTCTTGGGCTACTTTTTTACCAACGAATAGTGGGATTGACTGACACATTATAAAGCCTCACACGGCTGAAAGGGCGAGCATGTTTGGCGCGAATCGCTCGCGAACCCGCGATCCTCAGATTACGAAGCGCACGCCTTAACGCGCTAGGCCATGCCGGGCCAGTGAAGAAGAATGTAGCGATGAAATACGGTGTTTAAATAAAGATATAATTATCTTCATTTGTGTAACAACCCTGTTTTTTTCAGTTTTCATCTTAAATATTCCCAATGATGTTTGTTATGAAATTGTAATGCGATATAAGGCTCGATATATTTACAATAAACATGAATTTTCAGCCGGTCCAATGAATATTTGAAATGGTTCATGATTTACTTCTGCGATACCTAAAACCGAAAAACAAATATTTTATTATATTTAAAACATATTTATTAGTTTTATGTCATGAGACGAGAAAATAGCTAACTTTTCCCTGAAATGCAAGTTTTGAAAATCTGCGTTACGGTAGTTCGTAGCTGGTTGAAAGTGTTAGTTTGTTATCGAAGCATTTCCTTATCTGATGCTCACAAACTATCAGAGTTTTAATTATATCGTGTTAGAACAACTGAAGTAATCAAAACTGGATTCCTAATTTAGCTTGCTGTTACTAACAGTTAAACAAGTGTCATAATACACGGCATTTTTAAGGTGGTGCAACTGTTAGAAAAGTATAGATTTCGATTATTTATTGCCATAGAAGCTATAAAAACCCTCGAAAGTAAAACGCCTGTGATTAAACAAATTACGTCTATACCCGTATAACAACGTTAATATCAAACTGTACAATTTCCATCAGAGATTAGCCATTCTAGTTCTATAAAGTTAGTTTGTATGAAATAATGTTTAACATAATGTTACGTAATGTTAATGAAAAGGTTTATTATCAGCTTCCAATTAATTAATTCAGTTTTCTGATTTTCTGACGATTATCAAAACAAGATCCCTGAATCTCTTTAACGAAACGAAATACACTTTTCTGACGGAAACTACATAAGTAATTGAATTGAATAAAACCAAACTAACTCTGAAATAAACAATAGTTTCACCAAAAATAACAAATAACTATGATAAAGAAGAAAAGATAAATATATTTAAACATTGCAACAATCAACTTTAACGTAGTTCAAAAGCAACAACAAAAAACATGTTCCAATACAAGACTCCCAGTATCAATGTTCCAATACAAGACTCACATTATTTATGTTCCAACACAAGACCCACAGAATCTGTGTTCCAACACAAGACTCCCAGTATCAATGTTCCAATGCAAGGCTCACATTATTTATGTTCTTACACAAGACTCACATTATTTATGTTCTTACACAAGACTCACATTATGTATGTTCCAACACAAGACTCACATTATGTATGTTCCAACACAAGACTCCCAGTATCAATGTCCCAACACAAGACTCACATTATCTATGTTCTAACACAAGACTCCCAGTATCATGTTTATTATCCCTAGTTTCCTAAACATTATACAAAGAAGTAATTTATCGATCGTGTCTTTTTCCGGCTCTTCAAGACAGTGAACGTAATTCAAATAAAACATTCCGTTAAGTTACGTTTCATGAAGATTTAAAGAATTCTCAATATATTTCTACATACACTGTAATATTAAATATCCTTCCACAAACTTAACAAATACATTATTAAAATTCGCCACATACAGTTATACTAGATGTACTTAATAGGAATTTTGTTTTGAAAAGCCCATTCTGTTACATTAATTATGTTTTTAAATGTTATCACACTTAAGAGTGAAAAAATCTTTATCTCGTTATGACCTTTGTTAGAAACATGTTTCATAATCTTCGTTTTACAGAGTTTTTTTTTTTTTTACTTCGTATAATCTGTAAGATTATGAGAATGATCTTGTATTGGTTCAGTTACAACGAGAAACATTGTGGTTACAGTAAAAATAGAAAAAAAAATTGACGTCCAGCTATGAACTGTTTTATGACTTTGACATGAGACCTAAAGACGACACATTGGCTTCTGTTCATAATTAGCGCAAAGCTATAAAAGAGACATCTGTGCTCTGCCAACCACTGGTATCTAAACCCGGTTTTTAGCGTTGTAAGTCCGCAGACATACCGTTATGCCAGTGTGGGGCATATTGGTTTTAAGAAGAAGGAAAGGCAAGAAAAAAAATACGAGAATTTGTGAGACTGTTAGTCAATTATTAACAAAATAAATGAAACTTTAACTAGAAATATGTCACATATAATTATTACTGTAAATAAAGGAGATAATTTTAATAATTATTAGTTCGTAAATTTTACACATATACTGAATAATATAAATATATTTTCAGATAATCTATATATGATTGGTAATAATTATTTTCAAACAATTGTTTATAATTACTTTTTCGTCTCTCGGTTGGTCAGCAATCGTAAGTCTTCATTTTCACAACGGTAAAATTAGGGGGTTGATTCCTTTAGTGGACACAACAGATAGCCCGATGTGGCTTTGCTATAAGAAAACACACACTAATTATTTTCATTTTCCAAAATTAACTAGTGATAACTTAATAAGAATTATACGTAAAATCGATATGAAAACGACTTGTTATAGACAAAATAGATTTGACACAGAAAATATTTGTTACTAATTCCTTTTATGATACACTGGTTAAATTGATAAATATGATTTATGAATCATTAATTTTGCCCATCAGTTAAAATTACATGTTATAAACTCCATCTATAAATATGATAAAAAAATTTTATTTTCAAATTTTTGAACGGTTTCTATTTTATAAGGGATAGGGAAATAATATCTTGATTATATCGTATAGTAATGTTTACAGTAATAAAAATTATTTTACTAAGACTATATGGTTACCAAAAAGTATAACCATGCTTATAAAAGATTTTTGAAAAAAGTTAACAAATCGTTGCATAAAGACAAGTTTGTTTATGAAATATTTACGAATTTATCCAAGGCATTTGATAGAATAGATTATAGCTTGTTAATCTATAGTGGGATTGAACGAAATTTTATAACGCCCGAGAGTTGATGGTAGGTGGTGATAATTAACTGTCCTCTAGTATGTGGCCCGACATAACGAAGTGAGTTAAGGCGTGCAACTCGTAATCTGAGGGTCGTGGGTTCGCATCCGCGTCGCGCCAAACATGGTCGCCTTTTCATCCGTGTGGGCGTTATAATGTTACGGTCAATCCAGCAATTCGTTGACAAAAGAGTAGCCCCAGAGTTGGCGGTGGGTGGTGATGACTAGCTGCCTTCCCTCTAGTCTTACACTGCTAAATTAGGGACGGCTATCACAGATAGACCTCGAGTAGCTTTGTGCGAGATTCAAAAACAAACAGACAAACAAACCCTCTAGTCTTTCACTTGTAAATTAGGGCTCGCTCGCGCAAATAGTCCTCGTGTAGCTTTGCGCGAAATTAAAAAAAAAGACAACAAACAAGCAAACACCGTTGGCAAAACGTACACAGTCCTCTTCACAGACTTGTGTTTATCAAGTAACGAACAAAGAAACAGTCTCTTTGTAACATAAAACAGATTAACCACTTTGATCACCATCACCACCTGATGTATCATTAGGATTCTGTGCTTTCTAAAGTTTTCATTGTCTTACTTGAGAACAGCTTAAGTACTTCATTAATCTATTTCACAACAACGAAACTTCATTTTTATTGTCAATTCATCAAAGTCTCAGATATCTTATTGGAAGGGGAACAATTAAATATGTTCAAATTCAGCTTTCGGTGAACGTTAGAAACAGAAATCGTACAAACGAATGAATCGTGTTGTCCCGTTTCAAGTTTGAGAAAAGTCACGTACGTTCTACGTGTTTACACACAACGAAGAACGTGGAGCGTGGTCACATACAAAACAGAACATGCGACGTAGTTAGGTGTAAGATATTAACTGCAGCTTACGTTCAAAAGGTTGCTGTTATCATTTACCGCTGTAATGATTTGTTTCATCATGTGCAGAATGTATTTTAAAATACGAAGTACAATATAAACTATAATATAACTGAAATACACAGCTATGAATATTTATTTATTAACCGGCATGACCAGGTGGTTTAGACACTCCATTCGTAATCCGAGGGTCACGGGTTTGAATCACCGTCACACAAATCATGCTCGCCATTTCAGCCGTAAAGGCGTTATAATGTAACGTTCAATCCCACTATTCGTTGGTAAAATGGTAGCCTAAGTGCAGGAGGTGGTGGGGGGTGATGACTAGCTGCCTTCCCTCTAGTCTCACACTAGGGACGGCTAGCGCAGATAACCCTCGTGTAGCTTCATGCAAAATTCTAAACAAATGTATTAACTTTTACACTCTAATTGTTTAACGAACGTGTTTTAGGTGTGTGTGTATTCGAAATAACTGTTTGCTTGACACTTATTTCAAGATGTAATTTCTATTCATGGCACGAGCGACTTGCAATCGAGAAACAAGCTACAAAACAGAAATACTTAAAATTATGTACGATAACAACCGTTTCTCTGTAAACCAGTTAAAATTCGGTCTCTGTTAAATATAATAACTTTTGGTTATAAATTGGATTTTATAATATTTTTTTTAAATCATTATCGTATCTCCTGTTAAAGGTCCTCGACTTCTATAAAATCTCCTGCAGTTAACGTTTCATTGTTGATTACGAATTGTAAAGATTAAATTCAAGGACATTTGAGCTTTTCTATTTCGCATATCGTTGACTGAATGTGTGGATAAATGGTAGTAAACGTAACCGTTGTTACCAAGTTACATGAACGGATACTGTGGTAACATTTGGTTCGGCTTTGAAGTTCGCGCAAAGCTACACCAAGGCTATAAGCACTAGCCGTCCCTAATTTAGCTGTGTAAGACTCGAGGAAAAGCAGTTTGTCATCATCACCCACCGCCAACTCTCGGTCTACTCTTTTATCAACGAACAGTTGGATTGATCGTGACACTATAGTGCCCACACGGACTGGGATTCGAACCCTCGACCCGCAGAATGGGAGTCGAGTGCGCTAATCACTTGATCATTTCGGGCAGGATTTGATTTTTTTTTTTAATTGGTCTACATGGAATATTCATTTCTTACACAGAAGAGTTACCTCGAGACACAACAACTGTTTAGTATGTAAAATGTGTCGTATAATAAGCGATTAGGAAATTAATTTTCGGTGGTTTTAATAACAAGCAATAACCGATATTAGCTAGATCATATGCAAATAACATAATTTTATTTCTATCTCATAAGTTAATATTTTGGCCGATAGAGAAACAGTATTCCCATGTTAAGCTTTACATTACTACAGAATATTATGAAACAGATGTATCATTAAATATATATATTCAGGGTTATTACTATTATAAAGATTACCATGTATTTTTTTTTTCCCAACCGGCGTTTCACTCTAACATTTGAACTATATTTCCTTAGATTGCCCAATGCAAAGAGACTGGAGTGAAACTGCGTGATAAAACCATATTCATCCTACTTGGAGAATATGTGCTGCCATCTACTGAGTAATTATGTATAAATGCAACATAAAAAGTTCTCGTAAACTTTTTGCATTTCAAAACAACAGCGAAACGCGAATACATTTACTGACGAATATGTGTTAACCCATATTTCATATTTAAATAAAATATTATATTTTGTATATTTTGTAAAAAGAAACTTTGAAATGAATGATCGAATAAGCTATATATTATGAATGATATTTTATTTTCGTATAGCCAATAAAGTGAAAAACGCAACACCCAATTGTCACTTTTATGAGAGGAGTATGGAACAAAAAATGCCATCTCGTAAGATTCATGAAGATACAGTGTTGAATTTGACGTATCTTTTGACAATGAACAAAATGAAACATATTATCTGTTACTAGTCTTCTGCATATTGTCGTATATATATCTATATATTCCAAATCGGCCCGACATGACAAAGTAGGTTAAGGCGTGCGACTCGTAATATGAGGGTCGCGGGTTCGCATCTCCGTCGCGCCAAACATGGTCGCCTTTTCATCCGTGTGGGCGTTATAATGTTACGGTCAATCCAGCAATTCGTTGGCAAAAGAGTAGCCCCAGAGTTGGCGGTGGGTGGTGATGACTAGCTGCCTTCCCTCTAGTCTTACATTGCTAAAGTAGGAACTGCTCGTGCAGGCAGACCTTGTTTGGCTTTGCGCAGAATTAATAACAAACAAACAAAACGTTTCCAGTTGTTACCAGTACGAATTCGAGCATAATTTGTTTTTAATTTTATCTACCTGTTTGGTCCAATTTTGTTTTGAATCATAGGTTAAATCCAAGAATTTGGATATTGTGACTATCTGCAGGAGGTTTCTCTTGAGGTATTATAACATTCGAGGCTGCCTACAAATTTTGGTTGATTTTCTAATTGATATAATTTGTGTTTTGGGGTATTTATTTTTATTCTTTAAGTGTTACAGTAGTTTTGTATTTGGTTAAGTCACGGTTACAGACTTGTTGCGACAGTGGGTGGAGTGTACGGACATCATCACCAGGGGTCTGACAGAAGTGTAAACCATAATATGATAAAGGCACATTGGTCAGTCACCTGAAAAATAGTATAGAACTAACTATCCATCTTTGGAAAACACGTGGTTCCATGGTGAAATGTTCCTAGAAGGTGCCCAATACGTTAAGTCCAGCTAACATGTTATTTAAACGAATTGAAAAACTCGCAAACAGTGCCTCATGGTAGATTCATTTGGGACATTAAATATTTTAACCCATTGCGCCATATACAGTCGAAGGTTTTCTGAACATCAAGAAACAAACAACAGTACCTGCGTACAAACTAAAACTATTTATTACTGTCTCTGTGACTCGTACTGAATGGCCTTCAGCTTTCTTTATTTTTGGAATCCATTTTGTTTTTCCGCTAATTTTGGTCTCAGTTTGCACTTGAAGAAGAAAGGTCAAACTTTCGAAAGTGCTTGGATAACAGGGTTTCTATTTAATTTCTATGTATGTTGGTTAGTATTTGGGAGAGAAACAAAAAATATTTGACACATTGTAAGTATCCATTTCTAATTATTGTAGAGCATAGTGAGGAAAGATCTATATGTGTTCTGTCAACAGTAATATCTATATGAATTTGTCTATGGATACTGATTGGTATTAAGATAATTTTAACTGCATGTATTAAAACACATTAATGCAACATGTAATGAACATTCTTGTTAATGTTAATGTAACTTTTCCTGTATTTACTAGAAAATGCAAAAATAACTTTCAGTGAGCGTAGGGATTATTAGTAGTTTGAGTTTTATTATATATGCTGCAAAATATTAAAATAAAACTCTTGGAACATATGCTGTAAGATATTAAAATAAAACTCTTGGAACATATGCTGCAAAATATTAAAATAAAACTCTTGGAACATATGCTGCAAAATATTAAAGTAAAACTCTTGGAACATATGCTGTAAGATGTTAAAATTCATCCCTTACCAAGGATGGTTTAGTGTGTTAAGAGTTAATCTTACTATATATCTTCTTAATTTGACCAAAATACCACCTGGATTTTGGGGTCAGTCACTTGGGTAATTTACATAAGGAAACAATTTTTTTTACACTCGGATCGTTGACCCTAACAGCAACCATAAAAAAACGAGCATGTTCAAGGATAACTCTCACTCTATATGCTATAGCTTATTAAGACAACAACAATAGGCATGCTGGTTTATTATTAAGTATTGTAGTATTCAGTAGCAGGGATCGTCATGAAACAAAATGGCGGCCATTAAAGTCGCCCATCGATAAAATATTTGAATATTAACAACGACTATTTCACAGTATTGACTGAGCAAAATTAAAGTTTATTGAACTTATAAGGCCTTCTGAGTGGGTTCTATATGTGTTTATGGAATAAATATAAATTTCATTATTTTGAAAAATTTTCATCTACTCAAGTAAGTGATTTTTCCAGACAAACGAATGGAAAAAAATGACGAATTTTATCGCTCTAATTCTTTTACAGAGATCTTTTATATGGGTCCAAATTATTGTTTATTATATCGAAAATAATACCAGGGTACAAATATAAAGCAAAATGTATGCTACTTTTGGCACATAATTTGATTTGAAAGTTGATTGGTAGATATCTAGATGAGTAATATAGTCGAATCAGATATACTCACCTCTTATGTTTGGTGTTGGTGTGCACGAAAATATAGCTAAAAAAAAGAAATATATAAGTGTAATAAAAGTTGTTTATTTCTTTTGTAAAGATATGCGTGGATTGATGTACACGTCACCTTGCTAAGTATAATTGTATAGAAACTTTAATGTTACAAAATGTATTGAAACAAGAAAGTCAGATCTACAAAAACTGAGTTTCTAATAATGTTTTCAAATGATCCTTACTTTTGGTCAGACTGATTTAGTTACAATGATTTGTCAAACCAAAGATTTTGGCGCCTTTTAACACATTGCAGTTTTAGCTGTAAGTGTATTACATATATGGCTGTAACTGTTCAGTTCAGAGAGCTAAACAAAGCCATTTATAACAAAAGGTACTTCTGAGTGGCTGCCTCAACTCTATCCAGTGGCTACAAATAAGTAACTCCTATATCTGAGCCGGGGATGGGAGATCTTTCATTGGAAACACAGTTCGGATTAAAACTTCTATTCCTCAGTTTTGAGTCAGTTGTCTTGACACTTTAAATTTTCATTGTGACTTTTAGTCATATTCAAATATTTTTTTAAAATTAAACTTGATTTAGAAATAATCTATATACGTCTTAAAGTGTTTGAGGTGCTACTGCCCCAAAATTTGGGTGCAAAAGACGATTCGTTCAAAGGTTTTGTGTCTTTCTATTTGTTCTTTTGTACATTTGATCAAAGCAGTCCAAAGAAGACTGTACAGCCAGTGTGTCGTGTACTTTTCTGGCCGTCTTCGACGTTTGTGAGGACCACGTGTTGAGACTTTATATTAACGTTTCTAATACCTTCGAAAGGACACGAGAAGTTTCCTCTTTTTACTTGGAAATATACAGGACGCCCTTTGTTCTTGTGTAACTTATGTTTTCTTTAAAAGGCTAGGACGCATTCATCTCATGGCTAGGTTGTTAAGGGGCTCGACTCGTAATCTGATAGATTGTGGTTCAAATCCCGATTGTATCCGCTTTGGGGATGTTATAATGTGACGGTCAATCCAACTATTTGTTGGTAAAAGAGTAGCCCAAGAGTTGGCGATAGATGGTGAGGACTAACTTCCTTCTCTCTGGTCTTACACTGCTAAATTAGGGACGGCTTGCGCAGACGGCCTTCGTGTAGCTTTTGGCGAAATTGAAAAATAACCAAACGTATTCATCTACTAACGATGGTGTTTTCGCTTATCACAAAAGGTTAATATCCTACTTCATATCTACTTTAATTATAATGCATCTAGCAATTATGTAAATAGTTGAAAAACACCTTCTATAAGACCTTAATAAATGAATACAGTTCAACCACGTTTGAATCAATGACTTTATATAGAATGAAAAAAAAAACTTAAATTTAACTCAACATAACAAGGGCCGAAAGAGGTGGTAAGCTACGAGGTCGAAACACAGCTTGGAATATCCACTCTTGTTGTTATTCAGTTTAACAACCATAAAGGCGAAACACAGCTTGGAATATCCACTCTAATTGGTATTCAGTTAAACAACCATAAAAACTGTGTACGGATCATCCGTTTATTACATTGGAAGTCGCCATGCCGACCAAAACATAACAAACATTCCGTCGTTCTGATATGCAGGGCATCGCTATGATAAAACCAAACATCCATAAATGTTCTATCTTTTCAACTAAAGTTGAATTATATTTTGAATTCGAACTTAAAGAAGACATGTACCTTTTAAAAGCGACTTCTTATATGTTCCATATATCTGTTCGAACTATTTGGTTTTGTCTTTAATTTCGCGCAAAGCTACACGAGGGCTAACTACACTATCCGTCCCTAATTTAGCAGTAGAAGAGTAGATGGAAGGCAGCTAGTCATCAAAACCCACTGACAATTCTTGGGCTACTCTTTCACTAAGGAATAGTGGGATTGACTGTCACTTTATAACGCCACCACGGCTGATAGGCTGAGCATGTTTGGTGTGATGGGGATTCGAACTCGCAATTCTTGGATTGCCAGTGGAGTGCCCTAACTACCTGGCTGGCCATGCCGAACTGTTAGAACTAGGGCTGAATGTGTATAAACCAGTTTGAGTCCTTACAAAATTTATATACAAAAATTGTATTCACCTTTATCCCACGATTCACGTGCTTAAGGAGTTAAGGAGCTCGCTGTTCAATACGGCTTTTGTTTGTTTGTTTAGAAAAAAGCACAAAGTTACATAATGGGCAATATGTGCTTTACCAGCCACGTCTTTCGAAACTGGTTTTTACCAATGTGAGTCCCCAAAAATACCGTAATGCCTCTGGGAGGTATCCAATCTTGTAAACGACAACTTGTTAAGTATTTAGTAATTTTACTGAAAACTGGTTATTTACGTGTTTGTTAACATATGAAGAAGAATCGGTAGAAGAACTTTTTTTAAAATGTGTTCAAAAGTTTTATTATTTTAACGTCTGTTTCAAATACTTCACGCAGTTGTTTATTATTAGTCAATATTATATTTCTAGTGACGTAAGTTACATATCAAACATTATTCAATAATTTCCTGTTGACCGTAACGAAAGTTTCCAAGAACATGATTGAATCTGAACAGTTTGACATTTAGCATAAAATAACTGAGTTTTGCAAAAATTTTCAAATGTCAAAAATTTTACAAATAATCGAGCACATGTTCTTTGGATGCCGAAATCTGGTATAGCACAACCTGTTCTTTGGATATTAATAATGGTATATTTAACTGTATTGAGTATTGTGAAAATAAAATAAAAATTATATATTTTTCAGTAAAACTAGAGGGATATACAGACAAATAACCCACTTGTGCTTTCATATTACGTTTACATAGAACTGGGCCCAAGACAATTATTTGTATGATCAAATATTTACACTGGTTGATTATGAGTAGAAGGTGGATGTGTAATGTTTAGGATAATTAGAAAAGCTACAAAGTAACCCAAAAACTAAAGTTGAACGATGTCGTCTGATAATGCTCAGGCTGCATTAGCTGATAAATTCTTAGGAACATTTTATCTCTGAATATCATCAGTAATTCTCAAATAAAAAATCCTAAAACCATTTAAGGTAAGGATATAATTATTATTTCTCAATTAATAAATTTCCAAGACCACTTATAATAATTCTTAGTACCATTTATGGCATGGATGTAATTAATAATTCTCAACTTACAAATTCCTAAAACCATATAAGATAAGAATATCATTATTAATAAATTCCTAGTGTGTTTTTCTTATGGCAAAACCACATCGAGCTATCTGCTCAGCCCATCGAGGGGAATCGAACCCCTGATTTTAGCGTTGTAAATCCGGATAC
Source organism: Carcinoscorpius rotundicauda (assembly GCA_011833715.1). NCBI lineage: Eukaryota > Metazoa > Arthropoda > Merostomata > Xiphosura > Limulidae > Carcinoscorpius > Carcinoscorpius rotundicauda. The sequence goes on along the minus strand of CM022399.1, from coordinate 14,310,442 downwards.
ATACCGCTATATTATCGGAGGGGGAGCAATAAATTCTTAGGACCATTTAAGGTATGGATATGATTATTAATTTCAACTAATAAATTTCCATTTACCGCCATTTTATAAAAATTAAAAACAAATATGAGTAAATACAAAATAATAATGTAATTCGATGATATATGGTATATACGTATACCATATATAAAGCACTTTATTGCTTTTGATAACAATCAATATTTAGACGATAACTCAAGATTGTTTTGGAATTTTTATTCACTGAAAATGATAAATAAAACATTTTTATCTGTTTATTAGAATAACTTATTTAATTGTGTACAATTAATAACGTAAATTAAGTGCCTATGGCCACTCTAAGTAGTTTTAGAACTTGTTGCTAAAAACTTTCAGAAAAACAAAGCGTGTACATTGTAATTCTTTCAAAAACAAAATTCTCAATCAGAATGAAACTGACATTAAAAGATGACCAGCTTAATAAAAAGCCAAATTCAAATGTAATCTATATAGAAACGTATAATATAATAGCAAGTATGAACGTTAGCCATGACTCCAACAAGGATGTTCAGGAATTATTCTAATCCTTTAAATTAGTTGAAATATTAAAGCACAAGCTAGAAGTAGGTAACAATACTTCAAAGGTTTTTTATATCTTTCAAGTACTCATTTTTAAATTCTCTTAAACTTTACTAACTTTTGAACGTGTTGCTAATGCAGGTTTAATCGTTTAAGATCTGTAAATAGCTCGGCATGACTAGGTGGCCAAGACACTCGACTCGTAATCTGAGGGCCGCGAGTTCGAATACCTGTCACACCAAACATGCTCGCCCTTTCAGCCGTGAGGGTGATATAATGTGACGGTCGATATTCGTTGGTAATCCCAAGAGTTGGCGGTAAGTGAAAATGACTGGCTGCTTTCCCTCTAGTTTTACGCTGCTAAATTAAGAATGGCTAACGCAGACAGGCCTAGTATAGCGTTTCGCCAAATTCAAAACAAACAAACCAAAAGATCTGCGATGTTTGGCTGACCTCACCTGGTGATTAGCTGAAAGTTAGGGTACATGGTTTGAAGTTTTAAAATCATTTAATCATCTCTCACGTTTTGCACTCATAAGCGCGTCATATTTCTTTATAGAATTAAAAATACTCAACAGTTGGCGGTGCGTGCTATTTACTAGCAGCTTTTCCTCAACTTTAAAGTTATAACCGGCTGGCATGGCCAGGTGGGTTAAGGCGTGTGACTCGAAATCTGAGAGCCACGGGTTCGAATTCCCGTCGCACCAAACATACTAGCCCTTTCAGCCGTGAAGGCGTTATAATGTGACGGTTAATCCCACTATTAGTTGAAAAAAGAGTAGCCCAATAGTTGGCGGAAGGTGGAGTTGACCAACCGCCTTCCCTCTAATCTTACACTGCAAAATTAGGGATGGCTAGCGTAGATAGCTAATAAACATCTAATGTTTATATCGATTGTATATACTTGGAAATACAAATGGTATATTACTGAAAACCAGGTTTTGATACCAGTGGTAAGCGTAACTCAGACAGCCCATTATGTAACATTGTAATTAACAACAAAAACAAACTGCTTATTACTGCCATATTCTAGAAGGCGGTGAAACATTTAGTCAAGAGAATAACATTTAATAAAGTTAATTAAATTAACTGTTTATAACGTAAAATAACGTATAATTTGGCAAGCATGTAACTTATCCTATTAAATATATATTGCAATTTTTCCCTATTCCTTATATATACAGAGGATTCTTGTCTCCGTCCGGAGACAAACCGCTGTACTAGCGGAGGCAATAATTAATAATAATTGCCATTATGTTTAATGTTACGTGTTATGACTTATTCCAAATAACTTTCCAATTTCTTATGTTACATATTACTATTTAAAAAACCGGAAGGTGTAATTTTAATTTATGAATTTTTGTTTGTTTGTTTGTTTTGGAATTTCGCACAAAGCTACTCAAGGGCTATCTGTGCTAGCCGTCCCTAATTTAGCAGTGTAAGACTAGAAAGAAGGCAGCTAGTCATCACCATCCACCGCCAGCTCTTGGGCTACTCTTTTACCAACGAGTAGTGGGATTGATCGTGACATTATAACGTCCCCACGGCTGGGAGAGCGAGCATGTTTAGCGCGACGGGGATGCGAACCTCAGATTACGAGTCGCACGCCTTAACACGCTTGGCCATGCCAGGCCGATTTATGAATTAATAAGATATCGATATGTGTTAAATTTATTATATTTGTCAAAAGATTAAAACACACAGTTTTCTTTCTAAACATAAATATATTTTAATATACAAACAATAATACGCTTTATAGTAATTATTATTACAAATAATAATTTATACAAAATTTTTACAAACTTACAAACAATACTCGGTCATTTATCTGTTCTGTAACTGGATATTTTATCGATGGTTTACGATGAGCGAATTAATTGTATTTTGATACACGGGTACACTTAACTAGATGGAAAGCTTACCAACTTCTTCAAGTGTGAATTTTTTTGCGACGAAAACACTTAATGTCTACAGTTAATTCAATGAAGTAAAACGGTTTATTCGAAATTTATAAATGTTTCTTGTCAAATATCTACAGTTTTCTGATTGGTAGGCGTGTATCACAGTTATAGCTTTCGAGGTTTACAGTAAACTAACTGCAGCAAACCATCAACATAATACTTTTTTTTTTCATGTATATTTATAAACTTTAGAGAAGGTTCCTGAAAGTTCAGTAGGCAACAATATTTTGCTTAAACAGATAATAGATGGCTGATTTTTACATTCAAGAATCCTCGGTATATTTAAGGAATAGGGGAAAAATTTGCAATATATATTTAATAGGATAAGCTACATGCTTGCCAAATTATACGTTATTTTACGTTATAAAAAGTTAATTTATTTTTTTTCAAAACGCCATAAACTATGAGAAAGAATTAGGACTTTTCAAAGTTTCTACGAATACTTAAACAAGTATCACCTTAGAGTATACGTCTATTTATTAAATTAAAGAAAGCAAAACACTTTAAACCCGGCTATCCAACTCTCGGAAAAACCAGGAACTATAAAAAGTCTTTATGTATCGAACACAAATATTATGTGAAAAAAGAGTTGGAATCCAAAGTTGCTCAATCTCCAATTTGTACATTTAATCAATTAAGATATAAAATAAAGGTGTGGCAAACAAGATTTATTGGACGCTTTCCTTATATTTCAATAACGTCTTTGGTTGTAATTAAACACAAAGCTAAATGATAATGTATCTGTGCTTTGCCTACCACGAGTATCAAAACTCGGTTTCTACCTTTCCAAGTCTGCAAACATATTGCTGTGACATAAGGGGTCAAATATACTCTTAATTCGAATCCGAAAGCTGGAAGGTCACTATTTTTTAGTATCCCCAAAAAAGAAACTGATGAATTATGGGTAAATGAGCTATCAATGTAATGTTCAAGATCATAATTAATCTGCAAATATAGAACAGTTCGTTCAGTTTTCTGAATTTCGTTCAAAACTACAAAAGGTCTATCTGCGCTAACTGTCCCTAATTTTGCTGTTGTTAAACTAGAGGGAAAGCAGCTAGTCATCTCAACCCACTGCCAATAGTGGGGTTCACAGCTTGTTGTGATAACGAGACTAGTGTTATAACCACCTGGCTATATCGGATCAAATAATAACAGAAAAAGAAGACCAAAAACCATTGTTTAGAGTATTTAATGATAGATATAACTGATAAAGAAGATTCGATTTGTGGAAAACTAAAGGAATTTATTCAACGGATAGTTTAGCTTTAGATGCACGTTTTTATGACAATGACTATTAATTTCACTAGATCAGGGTGTAAATCGCTGAAAGGGATCCAACAACGTACAAATGGAAAGCAAGAGTTAACTGTAATAAAAACCAGTTACTCTGGGTCCTGTGGGAGACGTTAATAAAAATCAGTAACGTAGTCCACTGTAAACAACTTGTGAAGAATAATAAAAAGAAATGAATTCAAGAATGATCATAATAATCCGAACAATGTAACTATAATGATCATAATAATCCGAACAATGTAACTATAATGATCATAATAATCCTAACAATGTAACTATAATGATCATAATAATCCCAACAATGTAACTATAATGGTCATCATAATGCGAACAATGAAACAATAATGGTCATAATTATCATAACAATATAATAATAATGATTATAATAATCCTAATAATGTAAAAATAATTATTATAATAGTCCTAACAATGGAAAAATAATATTATAATAATTCTAGCAATGTAACAGTAATAATCACATTAATCCTAACAATGTAATAATAATGGTCATAATAATTCTAACAATGTAACAATAATTGTCATAATAATCCTAACGATGTAACAATAATGGTAATAATAATTCTAGCAATGTAACAATAATAATCCCATTGATTCTAACATTGTTACAACAATAGTCATAATAATCATAACAATGTAACAATAATGGTTATATAATTATATCAATGTAAATTTATTTAACTAAATGGAATTGTACTTTTAATTGCATCAATATATTTACGTTATTCTATGTGCTTATATTGCACTCCCATTAACAATTTTAATCGTAGTATTTTTTTTTCTTTATCAGATGGCGTGCCCTGAATATTGCTATCTTCCTAAATCAAGTGTTTCACAACCTGGTGAAAACTCCAGGAGTTAGATTGTCTAGAGTTATTTCAGCTGCTACTACAAATGTTTGTAACTTACAAATATATTTCGTATAAGTGTGTAAGTACTGACTTGACCGATAGGAGGTTTCGTTTGATACTGATATTAGCTGCTTCTGTTAGACGACGTTGTTATCCAATTTGCATATTTTATGAATATAATGAATATTTTATTTCATGTCATTCGAATGTATATTATACATTATTTAAATGTTCACGTGATTTTTCAACTTACAGAGTCTTTAAAATGTAATTACGAAATTCTGGTAACAGCATGGACACCCAAGAAATGCATGGATGTAACAAACGATTTGTAGAACTTTTATTGCAATAAATATTTTGTTGCAAACAATTATTGTAATATGGTCTTGTATTATACACCAGCACCAACCTTCCTCTCCCCTACCCCCAGTGTAGAGTAATCACATGTCAGTTGCACTACGAACTTTGTGAGTTATATGATCTGTATATGTGATTTATACTTTATTGTATTCATTGCTTGATATTAAAATATTTTACAGACAAAAGTTATTTACGTTATTAAGCTATAAGTCATAACGATCAAAGTACAAACAGGTATAAGTCATCTATTCAGCTTTCCTGTGGTGTAACTTTCTTTTTATGTAACTTATTGTGTCATACAACGGGATTATTTCATATCACCTTCAGTGATAGATAGGGTTATTAACTGAACTTCTTAAAGGATATAAACTGCTACCCTTCAAATAAAATATAACTTAAGTTCACAATAGAAATAGAAAAAAAAAGTTTTCTATACATGATGGTTTCAAAGATAATAGGCCTGGCATGGCCAAGCGCGTTAAGGCGTGCACTCGTAATCCGAGGGTCGCGGGTTCGCGCCCGCGTCGCGCTAAACATGCTCGCCCTCCCAGCCGTGGGGGTGTATAATGTGACGGTCAATCCCACTTTTCGTTGGTAAAAGAGTAGCCCAAGAGTTGGCGGTGGGTGGTGATGACTAGCTGCCTTCCCTCTAGTCTTACACTGCTAAATTAGGGACGGCTAGCACAGATAGCCCTCGAGTAGCTTTGTGCGAAATTCCAAAACAAACAAACAAATCAAAGATAATAACTCATACACCACAATAATTCATATGAAACCTTCATATACTGAAAAATGCCTCAACTATAAATCAAACCGCATCAACACTGTAAAGATAGGCGTTATAGACTGTCCAGTTTAAAGAAAAAACAAGATTTATAATACTGAAAAGGTTGCGAATCAGAAATTAAAATAGATCACTGTAACTTTTATTAACAGCTGTCATCCGAACCACTTGATAAGGAAAAAAACAAAAACGATAGAAACCTGAATAAATTCACTTTAATAAAGCCATATTTTTCAGTGTCAGAGGTCTCTCTAAAGACATACAATTAATATGTAAAGAATATGAAGCCACAACATAATACGACCGTAACTAGCGTAAACCAAGCAACATAATGACTGAATTATTTCTGATTGTTGGTATTTAGGTCTTTTGGGTGGACTCGCGAGGGTCAGATACAATCCTTACCTCTTTATCCCATATTTATGGTGTTATTAACATTTTATGTTTAAGGCAACTGTTAAATATTCAACGCAACATAAAAGAGAGTATTGCTTTCACAAATGTTTATTGATGTGAATTCAAAACCCCTTCCAGGGTCCTGTCCATTTATGTTCGAATATTCATCATTTACACGGACACTCACTCGCTACAAATATACAGTAGTTTATATCTTCCAATGTTTTTCATGTTGTTGGCTTATTTTATGTTTATTAACATAAATGCTCTTTTAACACACTGTGTGATAAATCAACAATTGTGTACGTCCAGCAATAGGTGACATATTACTGGTACATATTTAAAGGTGAGTGTTACTTAGGAGCATTTCCATCATCTATAGCATTTAATGCGCGTAATACTTCGTTTTTACATCAGTTGTTTTTTTAAAGTACGTGAATAATCTGATTAAATTACAAGTCTGTCATGTAGTGGTTGTATGTTTGCGTATTTATGTAACAAGTTTCAGTTTATTAAGCCGAGAACTTCACGTACACTAGTGACTAATGTATTTTGTTATTTTTGTAGTTGAATTTTAATTTCCTTAGGTGATACATTGATGCAGTCTAGACAACCATATTCTATCATAAGTTGTTTGTATTGTTTATATATTTTTAATATGCTAGTTTGTGTTGTTCATGTATTATTTCTTGACAGACTTCTAATTTGTTTTATTCTTTGTCAGATTTGTTTGAAATTTCATTCATGTGTTTTCGACAGGTTAATTTTGTGTCATAGGTGTCACCGAGACATTTTGTTGTTGTAACTGTTGGAGAAGTGTTCGGTAGAATATAGTTTCAGGTTGATTTTAATTAGTTTTTTAAGTTTTGTCACTGTAGTAGGTTTTCTGTTTGTTAATTATACCCGTTTCTTAGAACAGTATTCTGCTATGCTGTTTAATAAGAACTGTAAATTCGTGGTCACTGTTGTTGGTGTTTCGGAACTCTCACAAATAGCTACCTCGTCTGCAGATAGTAAAGTGAAACAGTTGTTTAATGGCATGTTGTTTATACACATGATGAAGAGTATGGGGTTAACCACCCACCCTTGAAGTGCTCCTGTCTCAGGTGTAAAGTACTAACAGTTCAACATTTACCTGACATTTTCTGTTTTCTAGAAAGTTTTATAACTAGCGAATAACTCATTTCGGTAGTTCCATCTCGAACATACGGTACCTTAGACTTGAGTACCAAATTGTATCGAACACTTTCTCTAAATAGAGAAGGCTGCATGGAATCGCTATAATTATTGATAGCTGTGACTGTTCATCACTGTTAACTATAGCTGTGACTGTTCGTTATTGTTAACTATAGCTGTGACTGTTCGTTATCATTAACTATAGCTGTGACTGTTCAGTATCGTTAACTATAGCTGTGACTGTTCATCATCGTTAACTATAGCTGTGACTGTTCAGTATCGCTAACTATAGCTGTGACTGTTCAGTATCGTTAACTATAGCTGTGACTGTTCAGTATCGTTAACTATAGCTGTGACTGTTCATCATCGTTAACTATAGCTGTGACTGTTCAGTATCGCTAACTATAGCTGTGACTGTTCAGTATCGTTAACTATAGCTGTGACTGTTCAGTATCGTTAACTATAGCTGTGACTGTTCATTATCGCTAACTATAGCTGTGACTGTTCAGTATCGCTAACTATAGCTGTGACTGTTCATTATCTTTAACTATAGCTGTGACTGTTCAGTATCGTTAACTATATCTGTGACTGTTCAGTATCGCTAACTATAGCTGTGACTGTTCAGTATCGTTAACTATAGCTGTGACTGTTCATTATCGCTAACTATAGCTGTGACTGTTCAGTATCGCTAACTATAGCTGTGACTGTTCATTATCTTTAACTATAGCTGTGACTGTTCAGTATCGTTAACTATATCTGTGACTGTTCAGTATCGCTAACTATAGCTGTGACTGTTCAGTATCGTTAACTATAGCTGTGACTGTTCAGTATCGTTAACTATAGCTGTGACTGTTCATTATCGCTAACTATAGCTGTGACTGTTCAGTATCGCTAACTATAGCTGTGACTCTTCATTATTGTTAACTATAGCTGTGACTGTTCAGTATCTCTAACTATAGGTGTGACTGTTCATTATCGTTAACTATAGCTGTGACTGTTCAGTATCGCTAACTATAGCTGAGACTGTTCAGTATCGTTAACTATAGCTGTGACTGTTCATTATTGTTAACTATAGCTGTGACTGTTCAGTATCGTTAACTATAGCTGTTTCTGTTCAGTATCGTTAACTATAGCTGTGACTGTTCAGTATCGCTAACTATAGCTGTGACTGTTCAGTATCGCTAACTATAGCTGTGACTGTTCATTATCTTTAACTATAGCTGTGACTGTTCAGTATCGTTAACTATAGCTGCGACTGTTCGTTATCGTTAACTATAGCTGTGACTGTTCAGTATCGTTAACTATAGCTGTGGCTGTTCAGTATCGCTAACTATAGCTGTGACTGTTCAGTATCGCTAACTATAGCTGTGACTGTTCAGTATCGTTAACTATAGCTGTGACTGTTCAGTATCGTTAACTATAGCTGTGACTGTTCATCATCGTTAACTATAGCTGTGACTGTTCAGTATCGTTAACTATAGCTGTGACTGTTCAGTATCGTTAACTATAGCTGTGACTGTTCATTATCTTTAACTATAGCTGCGACTGTTCGTTATCGCTAACTATAGCTGTGACTGTTCAGTATCGCTAACTATAGCTGTGACTGTTTAGTATCTTGAACTATAGCTGTGACTGTTCAGTATCGTTAACTATAGCTGCGACTGTTCGTTATCGTTAACTATAGCTGTGACTGTTCAGTATCGTTAACTATAGCTGTGACTGTTCATTATCTTTAACTATAGCTGCGACTGTTCGTTATCGTTAACTATAGCTGTGACTGTTCAGTATCGTTAACTATAGCTGTGACTTTTCAGTATCGCTAAATATAGCTGTGACTGTTCATTATTGTTAACTATAGCTGTGACTGTTCAGTATCTCTAACTATAGGTGTGACTGTTCATTATCGTCAACTATAGCTGTGACTGTTCAGTATCGCTAACTATAGCTGTGACTGTTCATTATTGTTAACTATAGCTGTGACTGTTCAGTATCGTTAACTATAGCTGTGACTGTTCAGTATCGTTAACTATAGCAGTGACTGTTCAGTATCGTTAACTATAGCTGTGACTGTTCAGTATCGCTAACTATAGCTGTGACTGTTCAGTATCGCTAACTATAGCTGTGACTGTTCAGTATCGTTAACTATAGCTGTAAATGTTCAGTATCGTTAACTATATCTGTGATTGTTCTTTATTGTTAACTATAGCTGTGACTGTTCAGTATCGCTAACTATAGCTGTGACTGTTCAGTATCGTTAACTATAGCTGTGACTGTTCAGTATCGTTAACTATAGCTGTGACTGTTCAGTATCGTTAACTATAGCTGTAACTGTTCATCATCGTTAACTATAGCTGTGACTGCTCAGTATCGTTAACTATAGCTGTGACTGTTCAGTATCGTTAACTATAGCTGTGACTGTTCAGTATCGTTAACTATAGCTGTGACTGTTCAGTATCGCTAACTATAGCTGTGACTGTTCAGTATCGCTAACTATAGCTGTGACTGTTCAGTATCGTTAACTATAGCTGTGACTGTTCAGTATCGTTAACTATAGCTGTGACTGTTCAGTATCGTTAACTATAGCTGTGACTGTTCATTATCATTAACTATAGGTGCGACTGTTCGTTATCGTTAACTATAGCTGTGACTGTTCAGTATCGTTAACTATAGCTGTGACTGTTCAGTATCGCTAACTATAGCTGTGACTGTTCATTATTGTTAACTATAGCTGTGACTGTTCAGTATCTCTAACCATAGGTGTGACTGTTCATTATCGTTAACTATAGCTGTTACTGTTCAGTATCGCTAACTATAGCTGTGACTGTTCATTATTGTTAACTATAGCTGTGACTGTTCAGTATCGTTAACTATAGCTGTGACTGTTCAGTATCGTTAACTATAGCTGTGACTGTTCAGTATCGTTAACTATAGCTGTGACTGTTCAGTATCGCTAACTATAGCTGTGACTGTTCAGTATCGCTAACTATAGCTGTGACTGTTCAGTATCGTTAACTATAGCTGTGACTGTTCATCATCGTTAACTATAGCTGTGACTGTTCAGTATCGTTAACTATAGCTGTGACTGTTCATTATCTTTAACTATAGCTGCGACTGTTCGTTATCGTTAACTATAGCTGCGACTGTTCGTTATCGTTAACTATAGCTGTGACTGTTCAGTATCGTAAACTATAGCTGTGACTGTTCAGTATCGCTAACTATAGCTGTGACTGTTCATTATTGTTAACTATAGCTGTGACTGTTCAGTATCTCTAACTATAGGTGTGACTGTTCATTATCGTTAACTATAGCTGTGACTGTTCAGTATCGTTAACTATAGCTGTGACTGTTCAGTATCGTTAACTATAGCTATGACTGTTCATCATCGTTAACTATAGCTGTGACTGTTTATTATCGTTAACTATAGCTGTGGCTGTTCAGTATCGTTAACTATATCTGTGATTGTTCTTTATTGTTAACTATAGCTGTGACTGTTCAGTATCGCTAACTATAGCTGGAACATTTCAGTATCGTTAACTATAGCTGTGACTGTTCAGTATCGCTAACTATAGCTGTGACTGTTCAGTATCGTTAACTATAGCTGTGACTGTTCACTATCGTTAACTATAGCTGTGACTGTTCATCATCGTTAACTATAGCTGTGACTGTTCAGTATCGCTAACTATAGCTGTGACTGTTCAGTATCGCTAACTATAGCTGTGACTGTTCATTATGTTTAACTATAGCTGTGACTGTTCAGTATCGTTAACTATAGCTGCGACTGTTCGTTATCGTTAACTATAGGTCTGACTGTTCAGTATCGTTAACTATAGCTGTGACTGTTCAGTATCGCTAACTATAGCTGTGACTGTTCATTATCTTTAACTATAGCTGCGACTGTTCGTTATCGTTAACTATAGCTGTGACTGTTCAGTATCGTTAACTATAGCTGTGACTGTTCATTATCTTTAACTATAGCTGCGACTGTTAGTTATCGTTAACTATAGCTGTGACTGTTCAGTATCGTTAACTATAGCTGTGACTGTTCAGTATCGTTAACTATAGCTGTGACTGTTCAGTATCGTTAACTATAGCTGTGACTGTTCAGTATCGCTAACTATAGCTGTGACTGTTCAGTATCGCTAACTATAGCTGTGACTGTTCAGTATCGTTAACTATAGCTGTGACTGTTCATCATCGTTAACTATAGCTGTGACTGTTCAGTATCGTTAACTATAGCTGTGACTGTTCAGTATCGTTAACTATAGCTGTGACTGTTCATTATCTTTAACTATAGCTGCGACTGTTCGTTATCGCTAACTATAGCTGTGACTGTTCAGTATCGCTAACTATAGCTGTGACTGTTCAGTATCGTTAACTATAGCTGTGACTGTTCAGTATCGCTAACTATAGCTGTGACTGTTCATTATTGTTAACTATAGCTGTGACTGTTCAGTATCTCTAACTATAGGTGTGACTGTTCATTATCGTTAACTATAGCTGTGACTGTTCAGTATCGTTAACTATAGCTGTGACTGTTCAGTATCGTTAACTATAGCTGTGACTGTTCAGTATCGCTAACTATAGCTGTGACTGTTCATTATTGTTAACTATAGCTGTGACTGTTCAGTATCTCTAACCATAGGTGTGACTGTTCATTATCGTTAACTATAGCTGTTACTGTTCAGTATCGCTAACTATAGCTGTGACTGTTCATTATTGTTAACTATAGCTGTGACTGTTCAGTATCGTTAACTATAGCTGTGACTGTTCAGTATCGTTAACTATAGCTGTGACTGTTCAGTATCGTTAACTATAGCTGTGACTGTTCAGTATCGCTAACTATAGCTGTGACTGTTCAGTATCGCTAACTATAGCTGTGACTGTTCAGTATCGTTAACTATAGCTGTGACTGTTCATCATCGTTAACTATAGCTGTGACTGTTCAGTATCGTTAACTATAGCTGTGACTGTTCATTATCTTTAACTATAGCTGCGACTGTTCGTTATCGTTAACTATAGCTGCGACTGTTCGTTATCGTTAACTATAGCTGTGACTGTTCAGTATCGTAAACTATAGCTGTGACTGTTCAGTATCGCTAACTATAGCTGTGACTGTTCATTATTGTTAACTATAGCTGTGACTGTTCAGTATCTCTAACTATAGGTGTGACTGTTCATTATCGTTAACTATAGCTGTGACTGTTCAGTATCGTTAACTATAGCTGTGACTGTTCAGTATCGTTAACTATAGCTGTGACTGTTCATCATCGTTAACTATAGCTGTGACTGTTTATTATCGTTAACTATAGCTGTGGCTGTTCAGTATCGTTAACTATATCTGTGATTGTTCTTTATTGTTAACTATAGCTGTGACTGTTCAGTATCGCTAACTATAGCTGGAACTGTTCAGTATCGTTAACTATAGCTGTGACTGTTCAGTATCGCTAACTATAGCTGTGACTGTTCAGTATCGTTAACTATAGCTGTGACTGTTCACTATCGTTAACTATAGCTGTGACTGTTCATCATCGTTAACTATAGCTGTGACTGTTCAGTATCGCTAACTATAGCTGTGACTGTTCAGTATCGCTAACTATAGCTGTGACTGTTCATTATCTTTAACTATAGCTGTGACTGTTCAGTATCGTTAACTATAGCTGTGACTGTTCAGTATCGTTAACTATAGCTGTGACTGTTCAGTATCGTTAACTATAGCTGTGACTGTTCAGTATCGTTAACTATAGCTGTGACTGTTCAGTATCGCTAACTATAGCTGTGACTGTTCAGTATCGCTAACTATAGCTGTGACTGTTCAGTATCGTTAACTATAGCTGTGACTGTTCATCATCGTTAACTATAGCTGTGACTGTTCAGTATCGTTAACTATAGCTGTGACTGTTCATTATCTTTAACTATAGCTGCGACTGTTCGTTATCGTTAACTATAGCTGCGACTGTTCGTTATCGTTAACTATAGCTGTGACTGTTCAGTATCGTAAACTATAGCTGTGACTGTTCAGTATCGCTAACTATAGCTGTGACTGTTCATTATTGTTAACTATAGCTGTGACTGTTCAGTATCTCTAACTATAGGTGTGACTGTTCATTATCGTTAACTATAGCTGTGACTGTTCAGTATCGTTAACTATAGCTGTGACTGTTCAGTATCGTTAACTATAGCTGTGACTGTTCATCATCGTTAACTATAGCTGTGACTGTTTATTATCGTTAACTATAGCTGTGGCTGTTCAGTATCGTTAACTATATCTGTGATTGTTCTTTATTGTTAACTATAGCTGTGACTGTTCAGTATCGCTAACTATAGCTGGAACTGTTCAGTATCGTTAACTATAGCTGTGACTGTTCAGTATCGCTAACTATAGCTGTGACTGTTCAGTATCGTTAACTATAGCTGTGACTGTTCACTATCGTTAACTATAGCTGTGACTGTTCATCATCGTTAACTATAGCTGTGACTGTTCAGTATCGCTAACTATAGCTGTGACTGTTCAGTATCGCTAACTATAGCTGTGACTGTTCATTATCTTTAACTATAGCTGTGACTGTTCAGTATCGTTAACTATAGCTGCGACTGTTCGTTATCGTTAACTATAGGTCTGACTGTTCAGTATCGTTAACTATAGCTGTGACTGTTCAGTATCGCTAACTATAGCTGTGACTGTTCAGTATCGCTAACTATAGCTGTGACTGTTCAGTATCGTTAACTATAGCTGTGACTGTTCAGTATCGTTAACTATAGCTGTGACTGTTCATCATCGTTAACTATACCTGTGACTGTTCAGTATCGTTAACTATAGCTGTGACTGTTCAGTATCGTTAACTATAGCTGTGACTGTTCATTATCTTTAACTATAGCTGCGACTGTTCGTTATCGCTAACTATAGCTGTGACTGTTCAGTATCGCTAACTATAGCTGTGACTGTTCAGTATCTTTAACTATAGCTGTGACTGTTCAGTATCGTTAACTATAGCTGCGACTGTTCGTTATCGTTAACTATAGCTGTGACTGTTCAGTATCGTTAACTATAGCTGTGACTGTTCATTATCTTTAACTATAGCTGCGACTGTTAGTTATCGTTAACTATAGCTGTGACTGTTCAGTATCGTTAACTATAGCTGTGACTGTTCAGTATCGTTAACTATAGCTGTGACTGTTCAGTATCGTTAACTATAGCTTTGACTGTTCATCATCGTTAACTATAGCTGTGACTGTTCAGTATCGTTAACTATAGCTGTGACTGTTCATTATCTTTAACTATAGCTGCGACTGTTCGTTATCGTTAACTATAGCTGCGACTGTTCGTTATCGTTAACTATAGCTGTGACTGTTCAGTATCGTAAACTATAGCTGTGACTGTTCAGTATCGCTAACTATAGCTGTGACTGTTCATTATTGTTAACTATAGCTGTGACTGTTCAGTATCTCTAACTATAGGTGTGACTGTTCATTATCGTTAACTATAGCTGTGACTGTTCAGTATCACTAACTATAGCTGTGACTGTTCAGTATCGTTAACTATAGCTGTGACTGTTCATTATTGTTAACTACAGCTGTGACTGTTCAGTATCGTTAACTATAGCTGTTTCTATTCAGTATCGTTAACTATAGCTGTGACTGTTCAGTGTCGTTAACTATAGCTGTGACTGTTCATCATCGTTAACTATAGCTGTGGCTGTTCAGTATCGTTAACTATAGCTGTGACTGTTCAGTATCGTTAACTATAGCTGTGACTGTTCAGTATCGTTAACTATAGCTGTGACTGTTCAGTATCGCTAACTATAGCTGTGACTGTTCAGTATCGTTAACTATAGCTGTGACTGTTCATTATTGTTAACTATAGCTGTGACTGTTCAGTATCGTTAACTATAGCTGTTTCTGTTCAGTATCGTTAACTATAGCTGTGACTGTTCAGTTTCGTTAACTATAGCTGTGACTGTTCATCATCGTTAACTATAGCTGTGGCTGTTCAGTATCGTTAACTATAGCTGTGACTGTTCAGTATCGTTAACTATAGCTGTGACTGTTCAGTATCGTTAACTATAACTGTGACTGTTCATCATCGTTAACTATAGTTGTGACTGCTCAGTGTCGTTAACTATAGCTGTGACTGTTCATCATCGTTAACTATAGCTGTGACTGTTCAGTATCGTTAACTATAGCTGTGACTGTTCAGTATCGTTAACTATAGCTGTGACTGTTCATTATCGTTAACTATAGCTGTGGCTGTTCAGTATCGTTAACTATATCTGTGATTGTTCTTTATTGTTAACAATAGCTGTGACTGTTCAGTATCGCTAATTATAGCTGTGACTGTTCAGTATCGTTAACTATAGCTGTGACTGTTCAGTATCGTTAACTATAGCTGTGACTGTTCAGTATCGTTAACTATAGCTGTGACTGTTCATCATCGTTAACTGTAGCTGTGACTGCTCAGTATCGTTAACTATAGCTGTGACTGTTCAGTATCGTTAACTATAGCTGTGACTGTTCAGTATCGTTAACTATAGCTGTGACTGTTCAGTATCGCTAACTATAGCTGTGACTGTTCAGTATCGCTAACTATAGCTGTGACTGTTCAGTATCGCTAACTATAGCTGTGACTGTTCATTATTGTTAACTATAGCTGTGACTGTTCAGTATCTCTAACTATAGGTGTGACTGTTCATTATCGTTAACTATAGCTGTGACTGTTCAGTATCGTTAACTATAGCTGTGACTGTTCAGTATCGTTAACTATAGCTGTGACTGTTCATCATCGTTAACTATAGCTGTGACTGTTTATTATCGTTAACTATAGCTGTGGCTGTTCAGTATCGTTAACTATATCTGTGATTGTTCTTTATTGTTAACTATAGCTGTGACTGTTCAGTATCGCTAACTATAGCTGGAACTGTTCAGTATCGTTAACTATAGCTGTGACTGTTCAGTATCGCTAACTATAGCTGTGACTGTTCAGTATCGTTAACTATAGCTGTGACTGTTCACTATCGTTAACTATAGCTGTGACTGTTCATCATCGTTAACTATAGCTGTGACTGTTCAGTATCGCTAACTATAGCTGTGACTGTTCAGTATCGCTAACTATAGCTGTGACTGTTCATTATCTTTAACTATAGCTGTGACTGTTCAGTATCGTTAACTATAGCTGCGACTGTTCGTTATCGTTAACTATAGGTCTGACTGTTGAGTATCGTTAACTATAGCTGTGACTGTTCAGTATCGCTAACTATAGCTGTGACTGTTCAGTATCGTTAACTATAGCTGTGACTGTTCAGTATCGTTAACTATAGCTGTAACTGTTCATCATCGTTAACTATAGCTGTGACTGTTCAGTATCGTTAACTATAGCGGTGACTGTTCAGTATCGTTAACTATAGCTGTGACTGTTCATTATCTTTAACTATAGCTGCGACTGTTCGTTATCGCTAACTATAGCTGTGACTGTTCAGTATCGCTAACTATAGCTGTGACTGTTCAGTATCTTTAACTATAGCTGTGACTGTTCAGTATCGTTAACTATAGCTGCGACTGTTCGTTATCGTTAACTATAGCTGTGACTGTTCAGTATCGTTAACTATAGCTGTGACTGTTCATTATCTTTAACTATAGCTGCGACTGTTAGTTATCGTTAACTATAGCTGTGACTGTTCAGTATCGTTAACTATAGCTGTGACTGTTCAGTATCGTTAACTATAGCTGTGACTGTTCAGTATCGTTAACTATAGCTGTGACTGTTCATCATCGTTAACTATAGCTGTGACTGTTCAGTATCGTTAACTATAGCTGTGACTGTTCATTATCTTTAACTATAGCTGCGACTGTTCGTTATCGTTAACTATAGCTGCGACTGTTCGTTATCGTTAACTATAGCTGTGACTGTTCAGTATCGTAAACTATAGCTGTGACTGTTCAGTATCGCTAACTATAGCTGTGACTGTTCATTATTGTTAACTATAGCTGTGACTGTTCAGTATCTCTAACTATAGGTGTGACTGTTCATTATCGTTAACTATAGCTGTGACTGTTCAGTATCACTAACTATAGCTGTGACTGTTCAGTATCGTTAACTATAGCTGTGACTGTTCATTATTGTTAACTACAGCTGTGACTGTTCAGTATCGTTAACTATAGCTGTTTCTGTTCAGTATCGTTAACTATAGCTGTGACTGTTCAGTGTCGTTAACTATAGCTGTGACTGTTCATCATCGTTAACTATAGCTGTGGCTGTTCAGTATCGTTAACTATAGCTGTGACTTTTCAGTATCGTTATCTATAGCTGTGACTGTTCAGTATCGTTAACTATAGCTGTGACTGTTCAGTATCGCTAACTATAGCTGTGACTGTTCAGTATCGTTAACTATAGCTGTGACTGTTCATTATTGTTAACTATAGCTGTGACTGTTCAGTATCGTTAACTATAGCTGTTTCTGTTCAGTATCGTTAACTATAGCTGTGACTGTTCAGTGTCGTTAACTATAGCTGTGACTGTTCATCATCGTTAACTATAGCTGTGGCTGTTCAGTATCGTTAACTATAGCTGTGACTGTTCAGTATCGTTAACTTTAGCTGTGACTGTTCAGTATCGTTAACTATAACTGTGACTGTTCATCATCGTTAACTATAGTTGTGACTGCTCAGTGTCGTTAACTATAGCTGTGACTGTTCATCATCGTTAACTATAGCTGTGACTGTTCAGTATCGTTAACTATAGCTGTGACTGTTCAGTATCGTTAACTATAGCTGTGACTGTTCATTATCGTTAACTATAGCTGTGGCTGTTCAGTATCGTTAACTATATCTGTGATTGTTCTTTATTGTTAACAATAGCTGTGACTGTTCAGTATCGCTAATTATAGCTGTGACTGTTCAGTATCGTTAACTATAGCTGTGACTGTTCAGTATCGTTAACTATAGCTGTGACTGTTCATCATCGTTAACTATAGCTGTGACTGCTCAGTATCGTTAACTATAGCTGTGACTGTTCAGTATCGTTAACTATAGCTGTGACTGTTCAGTATCGTTAACTATAGCTGTGACTGTTCAGTATCGCTAACTATAGCTGTGACTGTTCAGTATCGTTAACTATAGCTGTGACTGTTCAGTATCGTTAACTATAGCTGTGACTGTTCATCATCGTTAACTATAGCTGTGACTGTTCATTATCGTTAACTATAGCTGTGGCTGTTCAGTATCGTTAACTATATCTGTGATTGTTCTTTATTGTTAACTATAGCTGTGACTGTTCAGTATCGCTAACTATAGCTGTGACTGTTCAGTATCGTTAACTATAGCTGTGACTATTCAGTATCGTTAACTATAGCTGTGACTGTTCATCATCGTTAACTATAGCTGTGACTGTTCATTATTGTTAACTATAGCTGTGACTGTTCAGTATCGCTAACTATAGCTGTTTCTGTTCAGTATCGTTAACTATAGCTGTGACTGTTCAGTGTCGTTAACTATAGCTGTGACTGTTCATCATCGTTATCTATAGCTGTGGCTCTTCAGTATCGTTAACTATAGCTGTGACTGTTCAGTATCGTTAACTATAGCTGTGACTGTTCAGTATCGCTAACTATAGCTGTTTCTGTTCAGTATCGTTAACTATAGCTGTGACTGTTCAGTGTCATTAACTATAGCTGTGACTGTTCATCATCGTTAACTATAGCTTTTGCTGTTCAGTATCGTTAACTATAGCTGTGACTGTTCAGTATCGTTAACTATAGCTGTGACTGTTCAGTATCGTTAACTATAGCTGTGACTGTTCATCATCGTTAACTATAGCTGTGACTGTTCATTATCGTTAACTATAGCTGTGGCTGTTCAGTATCGTTAACTATATCTGTGATTGTTCTTATTGTTAACTATAGCTGTGACTGTTCAGTATCGCTAACTATAGCTGTGACTGTTCAGTATCGTTAACTATAGCTGTGACTGTTCAGTATCGCTAACTATAGCTGTGACTGTTCAGTATCGTTAACTATAGCTGTGACTGTTCATTATCGTTAACTATAGCTGTGGCTGTTCAGTATCGTTAACTATATCTGTGATTGTTCTTTATTGTTAACAATAGCTGTGACTGTTCAGTATCGCTAATTATAGCTGTGACTGTTCAGTATCGTTAACTATAGCTGTGACTGTTCAGTATCGTTAACTATAGCTGTGACTGTTCAGTATCGTTAACTATAGCTGTGACTGTTCATCATCGTTAACTATAGCTGTGACTGCTCAGTATCGTTAACTATAGCTGTGACTGTTCATCATCGTTAACTATAGCTGTGGCTGTTCAGTATCGTTAACTATAGCTGTGACTGTTCAGTATCGTTAACTATAGCTGTGACTGTTCAGTATCGTTAACTATAACTGTGACTGTTCATCATCGTTAACTATAGTTGTGACTGCTCAGTGTCGTTAACTATAGCTGTGACTGTTCATCATCGTAACTATAGCTGTGACTGTTCAGTATCGTTAACTATAGCTGTGACTGTTCAGTATCGTTCACTATAGCTGTGACTGTTCATTATCGTTAACTATAGCTGTGGCTGTTCAGTATCGTTAACTATATCTGTGATTGTTCTTTATTGTTAACAATAGCTGTGACTGTTCAGTATCGCTAATTATAGCTGTGACTGTTCAGTATCGTTAACTATAGCTGTGACTGTTCAGTATCGTTAACTATAGCTGTGACTGTTCAGTATCGTTAACTATAGCTGTGACTGTTCATCATCGTTAACTATAGCTGTGACTGCTCAGTATCGTTAACTATAGCTGTGACTGTTCAGTATCGTTAACTATAGCTGTGACTGTTCAGTATCGTTAACTATAGCTGTGACTGTTCAGTATCGCTAACTATAGCTGTGACTGTTCAGTATCGTTAACTATAGCTGTGACTGTTCAGTATCGTTAACTATAGCTGTGACTGTTCATCATCGTTAACTATAGCTGTGACTGTTCATTATCGTTAACTATAGCTGTGGCTGTTCAGTATCGTTAACTATATCTGTGATTGTTCTTTATTGTTAACTATAGCTGTGACTGTTCAGTATCGCTAACTATAGCTGTGACTGTTCAGTATCGTTAACTATAGCTGTGACTATTCAGTATCGTTAACTATAGCTGTGACTGTTCATCATCGTTAACTATAGCTGTGACTGTTCATTATTGTTAACTATAGCTGTGACTGTTCAGTATCGCTAACTATAGCTGTTTCTGTTCAGTATCGTTAACTATAGCTGTGACTGTTCAGTGTCGTTAACTATAGCTGTGACTGTTCATCATCGTTATCTATAGCTGTGGCTCTTCAGTATCGTTAACTATAGCTGTGACTGTTCAGTATCGTTAACTATAGCTGTGACTGTTCAGTATCGCTAACTATAGCTGTTTCTGTTCAGTATCGTTAACTATAGCTGTGACTGTTCAGTGTCATTAACTATAGCTGTGACTGTTCATCATCGTTAACTATAGCTTTTGCTGTTCAGTATCGTTAACTATAGCTGTGACTGTTCAGTATCGTTAACTATAGCTGTGACTGTTCATCATCGTTAACTATAGCTGTGACTGTTCATTATCGTTAACTATAGCTGTGGCTGTTCAGTATCGTTAACTATATCTGTGATTGTTCTTTATTGTTAACTATAGCTGTGACTGTTCAGTATCGCTAACTATAGCTGTGACTGTTCAGTATCGTTAACTATAGCTGTGACTGTTCAGTATCGCTAACTATAGCTGTGACTGTTCAGTATCGTTAACTATAGCTGTGACTGTTCAGTATCGTTAACTATAGCTGTGACTGTTCATCATCGTTAACTATAGCTGTGACTGTTCAGTATCGCTAACTATAGCTGTGACTGTTCAGTATCGCTAACTATAGCTGTGACTGTTCATTATCTTTAACTATAGCTGTGACTGTTCAGTATCGTTAACTATAGCTGCGACTGTTCGTTATCGTTAACTATAGCTGTGACTGTTCAGTATCGTTAACTATATCTGTGACTGTTCAGTATCGCTAACTATAGCTGTGACTGTTCAGTATCGCTAACTATAGCTGTGACTGTTCAGTATCGTTAACTATAGCTGTGACTGTTCAGTATCGTTAACTATAGCTGTGACTGTTCATCATCGTTAACTATAGCTGTGACTGTTCAGTATCGTTAACTATAGCTGTGACTGTTCAGTATCGTTAACTATAGCTGCGACTGTTCGTTATCGCTAATTATAGCTGTGACTGTTCAGTATCGCTAACTATAGCTGTGACTGTTCAGTATCTTTAACTATAGCTGTGACTGTTCAGTATCGTTAACTATAGCTGCGACTGTTCGTTATCGTTAACTATAGCTGTGACTGTTCAGTATCTTTAACTATAGCTGTGACTGTTCAGTATCGTTAACTATAGCTGCGACTGTTCGTTGTCGTTAACTATAGCTGTGACTGTTCAGTATCGTTAACTATAGCTGTGACTGTTCATTATCTTTAACTATAGCTGCGACTGTTAGTTATCGTTAACTATAGCTGTGACTGTTCAGTATCGTTAACTATAGCTGTGACTGTTCAGTATCGTTAACTATAGCTGTAACTGTTCAGTATCGGTAACTATAGCTGTGACTGTTCAGTATCGCTAACTATAGCTGTGACTGTTCAGTATCGCTAACTATAGCTGTGACTGTTCAGTATCGTTAACTATAGCTGTGACTGTTCATCATCGTTAACTATAGCTGTGACTGTTCAGTATCGCTAACTATAGCTGTGACTGTTCAGTATCTTTAACTATAGCTGTGACTGTTCAGTATCTTTAACTATAGCTGTGACTGTTCAGTATCGTTAACTATAGCTGCGACTGTTCGTTATCGTTAACTATAGCTGTGACTGTTCAGTATCGTTAACTATAGCTGTGACTGTTCATTATCTTTAACTATAGGTGCGACTGTTCGTTATCGTTAACTATAGCTGTGACTGTTCAGTATCGTTAACTATAGCTGTGACTGTTCAGTATCGCTAACTATAGCTGTGACTGTTCATTATTGTTAACTATAGCTGTGACTGTTCAGTATCTCTAACCATAGGTGTGACTGTTCATTATCGTTAACTATAGCTGTGACTGTTCAGTATCGCTAACTATAGCTGTGACTGTTCATTATCGTTAACTATAGCTGTGACTGTTCATTATCGTTAACTATAGCTGTGACTGTTCATTATCGTTAACTATAGCTGTGACTTTTCAGTATCGCTAACTATAGCTGTGACTGTTCAGTATCGCTAACTATAGCTGTGACTGTTCAGTATCGTTAACTATAGCTGTGACTGTTCATTATCGTTAACTATAGCTGTGACTGTTCAGTATCGTTAACTATAGCTGTGACTGTTCATTATCTTTAACTATAGCTGCGACTGTTCGTTATCGTTAATTATAGCTGCGACTGTTCGTTATCGTTAACTATAGCTGTGACTGTTCAGTATCGTAAACTATAGCTGTGACTGTTCAGTATCGCTAACTATAGCTGTGACTGTTCATTATTGTTAACTATAGCTGTGACTGTTCAGTATCTCTAACTATAGGTGTGACTGTTCATTATCGTTAACTATAGCTGTGACTGTTCAGTATCGTTAACTATAGCTGTGACTGTTCAGTATCGTTAACTATAGCTGTGACTGTTCATCATCGTTAACTATAGCTGTGACTGTTCATTATCGTTAACTATAGCTGTGGCTGTTCAGTATCGTTAACTATATCTGTGATTGTTCTTTATTGTTAACTATAGCTGTGACTGTTCAGTATCGCTAACTATATCTGTGACTGTTCAGTATCGTTAACTATAGCTGTGACTGTTCAGTATCGCTAACTATAGCTGTGACTGTTCAGTATCGTTAACTATAGCTGTGACTGTTCACTATCGTTAACTATAGCTGTGACTGTTCATCATCGTCAACTATAGCTGTGATTGTTCTTTATTGTTAACTATAGCTGTGACTGTTCAGTATCGCTAACTATAGCTGTGACTGTTCAGTATCGTTAACTATAGCTGTGACTATTCAGTATCGTTAACTATAGCTGTGACTGTTCATCATCGTTAACTATAGCTGTGACTGTTCATTATTGTTAACTATAGCTGTGACTGTTCAGTATCGCTAACTATAGCTGTTTCTGTTCAGTATCGTTAACTATAGCTGTGACTGTTCAGTGTCGTTAACTATAGCTGTGACTGTTCATCATCGTTATCTATAGCTGTGGCTCTTCAGTATCGTTAACTATAGCTGTGACTGTTCAGTATCGTTAACTATAGCTGTGACTGTTCAGTATCGCTAACTATAGCTGTTTCTGTTCAGTATCGTTAACTATAGCTGTGACTGTTCAGTGTCATTAACTATAGCTGTGACTGTTCATCATCGTTAACTATAGCTTTTGCTGTTCAGTATCGTTAACTATAGCTGTGACTGTTCAGTATCGTTAACTATAGCTGTGACTGTTCAGTATCGTTAACTATAGCTGTGACTGTTCATCATCGTTAACTATAGCTGTGACTGTTCATTATCGTTAACTATAGCTGTGGCTGTTCAGTATCGTTAACTATATCTGTGATTGTTCTTTATTGTTAACTATAGCTGTGACTGTTCAGTATCGCTAACTATAGCTGTGACTGTTCAGTATCGTTAACTATAGCTGTGACTGTTCAGTATCGCTAACTATAGCTGTGACTGTTCAGTATCGTTAACTATAGCTGTGACTGTTCATTATCGTTAACTATAGCTGTGGCTGTTCAGTATCGTTAACTATATCTGTGATTGTTCTTTATTGTTAACAATAGCTGTGACTGTTCAGTATCGCTAATTATAGCTGTGACTGTTCAGTATCGTTAACTATAGCTGTGACTGTTCAGTATCGTTAACTATAGCTGTGACTGTTCAGTATCGTTAACTATAGCTGTGACTGTTCATCATCGTTAACTATAGCTGTGACTGCTCAGTATCGTTAACTATAGCTGTGACTGTTCATCATCGTTAACTATAGCTGTGGCTGTTCAGTATCGTTAACTATAGCTGTGACTGTTCAGTATCGTTAACTATAGCTGTGACTGTTCAGTATCGTTAACTATAACTGTGACTGTTCATCATCGTTAACTATAGTTGTGACTGCTCAGTGTCGTTAACTATAGCTGTGACTGTTCATCATCGTTAACTATAGCTGTGACTGTTCAGTATCGTTAACTATAGCTGTGACTGTTCAGTATCGTTCACTATAGCTGTGACTGTTCATTATCGTTAACTATAGCTGTGGCTGTTCAGTATCGTTAACTATATCTGTGATTGTTCTTTATTGTTAACAATAGCTGTGACTGTTCAGTATCGCTAATTATAGCTGTGACTGTTCAGTATCGTTAACTATAGCTGTGACTGTTCAGTATTGTTAACTATAGCTGTGACTGTTCAGTATCGTTAACTATAGCTGTGACTGTTCATCATCGTTAACTATAGCTGTGACTGCTCAGTATCGTTAACTATAGCTGTGACTGTTCAGTATCGTTAACTATAGCTGTGACTGTTCAGTATCGTTAACTATAGCTGTGACTGTTCAGTATCGCTAACTATAGCTGTGACTGTTCAGTATCGTTAACTATAGCTGTGACTGTTCAGTATCGTTAACTATAGCTGTGACTGTTCATCATCGTTAACTATAGCTGTGACTGTTCATTATCGTTAACTATAGCTGTGGCTGTTCAGTATCGTTAACTATATCTGTGATTGTTCTTTATTGTTAACTATAGCTGTGACTGTTCAGTATCGCTAACTATAGCTGTGACTGTTCAGTATCGTTAACTATAGCTGTGACTATTCAGTATCGTTAACTATAGCTGTGACTGTTCATCATCGTTAACTATAGCTGTGACTGTTCATTATTGTTAACTATAGCTGTGACTGTTCAGTATCGCTAACTATAGCTTGTTTCTGTTCAGTATCGTTAACTATAGCTGTGACTGTTCAGTGTCGTTAACTATAGCTGTGACTGTTCATCATCGTTATCTATAGCTGTGGCTCTTCAGTATCGTTAACTATAGCTGTGACTGTTCAGTATCGTTAACTATAGCTGTGACTGTTCAGTATCGCTAACTATAGCTGTTTCTGTTCAGTATCGTTAACTATAGCTGTGACTGTTCAGTGTCATTAACTATAGCTGTGACTGTTCATCATCGTTAACTATAGCTTTTGCTGTTCAGTATCGTTAACTATAGCTGTGACTGTTCAGTATCGTTAACTATAGCTGTGACTGTTCAGTATCGTTAACTATAGCTGTGACTGTTCATCATCGTTAACTATAGCTGTGACTGTTCATTATCGTTAACTATAGCTGTGGCTGTTCAGTATCGTTAACTATATCTGTGATTGTTCTTTATTGTTACTATAGCTGTGACTGTTCAGTATCGCTAACTATAGCTGTGACTGTTCAGTATCGTTAACTATAGCTGTGACTGTTCAGTATCGCTAACTATAGCTGTGACTGTTCAGTATCGTTAACTATAGCTGTGACTGTTCAGTATCGTTAACTATAGCTGTGACTGTTCATCATCGTTAACTATAGCTGTGACTGTTCAGTATCGCTAACTATAGCTGTGACTGTTCAGTATCGCTAACTATAGCTGTGACTGTTCATTATCTTTAACTATAGCTGTGACTGTTCAGTATCGTTAACTATAGCTGCGACTGTTCGTTATCGTTAACTATAGCTGTGACTGTTCAGTATCGTTAACTATATCTGTGACTGTTCAGTATCGCTAACTATAGCTGTGACTGTTCAGTATCGCTAACTATAGCTGTGACTGTTCAGTATCGTTAACTATAGCTGTGACTGTTCATCATCGTTAACTATAGCTGTGACTGTTCAGTATCGTTAACTATAGCTGTGACTGTTCAGTATCGTTAACTATAGCTGTGACTGTTCATTATCTTTAACTATAGCTGCGACTGTTCGTTATCGCTAATTATAGCTGTGACTGTTCAGTATCGCTAACTATAGCTGTGACTGTTCAGTATCTTTAACTATAGCTGTGACTGTTCAGTATCGTTAACTATAGCTGCGACTGTTCGTTATCGTTAACTATAGCTGTGACTGTTCAGTATCTTTAACTATAGCTGTGACTGTTCAGTATCGTTAACTATAGCTGCGACTGTTCGTTGTCGTTAACTATAGCTGTGACTGTTCAGTATCGTTAACTATAGCTGTGACTGTTCATTATCTTTAACTATAGCTGCGACTGTTAGTTATCGTTAACTATAGCTGTGACTGTTCAGTATCGTTAACTATAGCTGTGACTGTTCAGTATCGTTAACTATAGCTGTAACTGTTCAGTATCGGTAACTATAGCTGTGACTGTTCAGTATCGCTAACTATAGCTGTGACTGTTCAGTATCGCTAACTATAGCTGTGACTGTTCAGTATCGTTAACTATAGCTGTGACTGTTCATCATCGTTAACTATAGCTGTGACTGTTCAGTATCGCTAACTATAGCTGTGACTGTTCAGTATCTTTAACTATAGCTGTGACTGTTCAGTATCGCTAACTATAGCTGTGACTGTTCAGTATCGTTAACTATAGCTGCGACTGTTCGTTATCGTTAACTATAGCTGTGACTGTTCAGTATCGTTAACTATAGCTGTGACTGTTCATTATATTTAACTATAGGTGCGACTGTTCGTTATCGTTAACTATAGCTGTGACTGTTCAGTATCGTTAACTATAGCTGTGACTGTTCAGTATCGCTAACTATAGCTGTGACTGTTCATTATTGTTAACTATAGCTGTGACTGTTCAGTATCTCTAACCATAGGTGTGACTGTTCATTATCGTTAACTATAGCTGTTACTGTTCAGTATCGCTAACTATAGCTGTGACTGTTCATTATTGTTAACTATAGCTGTGACTGTTCAGTATCGTTAACTATAGCTGTGACTGTTCAGTATCGTTAACTATAGCTGTGACTGTTCAGTATCGCTAACTATAGCTGTGACTGTTCAGTATCGCTAACTATAGCTGTGACTGTTCAGTATCGTTAACTATAGCTGTGACTGTTCATCATCGTTAACTATAGCTGTGACTGTTCAGTATCGTTAACTATAGCTGTGACTGTTCATTATCTTTAACTATAGCTGCGACTGTTCGTTATCGTTAATTATAGCTGCGACTGTTCGTTATCGTTAACTATAGCTGTGACTGTTCAGTATCGTAAACTATAGCTGTGACTGTTCAGTATCGCTAACTATAGCTGTGACTGTTCATTATTGTTAACTATAGCTGTGACTGTTCAGTATCTCTAACTATAGGTGTGACTGTTCATTATCGTTAACTATAGCTGTGACTGTTCAGTATCGTTAACTATAGCTGTGACTGTTCAGTATCGTTAACTATAGCTGTGACTGTTCATCATCGTTAACTATAGCTGTGACTGTTCATTATCGTTAACTATAGCTGTGGCTGTTCAGTATCGTTAACTATATCTGTGATTGTTCTTTATTGTTAACTATAGCTGTGACTGTTCAGTATCGCTAACTATATCTGTGACTGTTCAGTATCGTTAACTATAGCTGTGACTGTTCAGTATCGCTAACTATAGCTGTGACTGTTCAGTATCGTTAACTATAGCTGTGACTGTTCACTATCGTTAACTATAGCTGTGACTGTTCATCATCGTTAACTATAGCTGTGACTGTTCAGTATCGCTAACTATAGCTGTGACTGTTCAGTATCGCTAACTATAGCTGTGACTGTTCATTATCTTTAACTATAGCTGTGACTGTTCAGTATCGTTAACTATAGCTGCGACTGTTCGTTATCGTTAACTATAGGTCTGACTGTTCAGTATCGTTAACTATAGCTGTGACTGTTCAGTATCGCTAACTATAGCTGTGACTGTTCAGTATCGCTAACTATAGCTGTGACTGTTCAGTATCGTTAACTATAGCTGTGACTGTTCAGTATCGTTAACTATAGCTGTGACTGTTCATCATCGTTAACTATAGCTGTGACTGTTCAGTATCGTTAACTATAGCTGTGACTGTTCAGTATCGTTAACTATAGCTGTGACTGTTCATTATCTTTAACTATAGCTGCGACTGTTCGTTATCGCTAACTATAGCTGTGACTGTTCAGTATCGCTAACTATAGCTGTGACTGTTCAGTATCTTTAACTATAGCTGTGACTGTTCAGTATCGTTAACTATAGCTGCGACTGTTCGTTATCGTTAACTATAGCTGTGACTGTTCAGTATCGTTAACTATAGCTGTGACTGTTCATTATCTTTAACTATAGCTGCGACTGTTAGTTATCGTTAACTATAGCTGTGACTGTTCAGTATCGTTAACTATAGCTGTGACTGTTCAGTATCGTTAACTATAGCTGTGACTGTTCAGTATCGTTAACTATAGCTGTGACTGTTCATCATCGTTAACTATAGCTGTGACTGTTCAGTATCGTTAACTATAGCTGCGACTGTTCGTTATCGTTAACTATAGCTGTGACTGTTCAGTATCTTTAACTATAGCTGTGACTGTTCAGTATCGTTAACTATAGCTGCGACTGTTCGTTGTCGTTAACTATAGCTGTGACTGTTCAGTATCGTTAACTATAGCTGTGACTGTTCATTATCTTTAACTATAGCTGCGACTGTTAGTTATCGTTAACTATAGCTGTGACTGTTCAGTATCGTTAACTATAGCTGTGACTGTTCAGTATCGTTAACTATAGCTGTAACTGTTCAGTATCGGTAACTATAGCTGTGACTGTTCAGTATCGCTAACTATAGCTGTGACTGTTCAGTATCGCTAACTATAGCTGTGACTGTTCAGTATCGTTAACTATAGCTGTGACTGTTCATCATCGTTAACTATAGCTGTGACTGTTCAGTATCGCTAACTATAGCTGTGACTGTTCAGTATCTTTAACTATAGCTGTGACTGTTCAGTATCTTTAACTATAGCTGTGACTGTTCAGTATCGTTAACTATAGCTGCGACTGTTCGTTATCGTTAACTATAGCTGTGACTGTTCAGTATCGTTAACTATAGCTGTGACTGTTCATTATCTTTAACTATAGGTGCGACTGTTCGTTATCGTTAACTATAGCTGTGACTGTTCAGTATCGTTAACTATAGCTGTGACTGTTCAGTATCGCTAACTATAGCTGTGACTGTTCATTATTGTTAACTATAGCTGTGACTGTTCAGTATCTCTAACCATAGGTGTGACTGTTCATTATCGTTAACTATAGCTGTTACTGTTCAGTATCGCTAACTATAGCTGTGACTGTTCATTATTGTTAACTATAGCTGTGACTGTTCAGTATCGTTAACTATAGCTGTGACTGTTCAGTATCGTTAACTATAGCTGTGACTGTTCAGTATCGCTAACTATAGCTGTGACTGTTCAGTATCGCTAACTATAGCTGTGACTGTTCAGTATCGTTAACTATAGCTGTGACTGTTCATCATCGTTAACTATAGCTGTGACTGTTCAGTATCGTTAACTATAGCTGTGACTGTTCATTATCTTTAACTATAGCTGCGACTGTTGGTTATCGTTAATTATAGCTGCGACTGTTCGTTATCGTTAACTATAGCTGTGACTGTTCAGTATCGTAAACTATAGCTGTGACTGTTCAGTATCGCTAACTATAGCTGTGACTGTTCA